>JAKSZU010000020.1:10620238-11185238 GCA_026018925.1 Tupaia tana
CATGATTGATAAACTAGGGACATCTGCAGACTCTTATTACCAGTGCGGAAGTAGACTGTGTGGGCAGAGGGAAAGACCTGTTTCTTAAGTGCCACAGTCCTTTTATTGTGATAAAAGTAACAGAAATATATGACAAGTTGTCTTAGTCCATTATCTCACTGCTAACAAAATTACCTGAGACTGGGTGTTTTATAGAGAAAATAGATGTTCATTGGCGAAACTCATGATTCTGGTGATTGGAAAGTCCAAATGCATCACAAAATGTTAGAAAGCAGAACTTATAGCAAAGCAGAGCATAGCCCATATTCATGAGTTTCTCTCTCTGTATACACTCATGAAAACTCCATCATGGGGCCCCATTTTAATGACTTTATCAGACCAAAAGTCTCCACTCTGGGACACCATGAAGGGATTCAGTTTTCATTTCACGTCTTTATAAAATAACCAAGTCTCAACACATGAACTTTTGGGAGACTTCCAAACACCACCTACTAAGGTCAAATTCCATACATGAAACTTTGGAGACAAACCATTATGTAAACCACAGCAAAAGTACTGCACTGGTGATGGCCTAAGATAGGACTCTTTAAGCAAGAGCTGGGTGGAATTACATGCCACATTTTCATGTGTCTATTCCCATATTCTAGCCATAGACTTAAAGCTATAAACATCACTTTGGTTCTAGAAATCCCTGCTGTTTCCATACCTTCATTCCTTCTTATTGTTAGCTGAAACACAAGTTAGTACAATGCTGTTTTGTTAAGGGAAGGTTGCCGAGGCACACAGCTCACACATCACTGTAGAATAGGCTCCATGGAGCTCCTGTTATTTGGCTGACCTAAGGGAATTACTCCTTTTCAGAATCAAAAGGACTTCAGATTGAGCAGGTAGCATACCCAACATCTCAGATTATTTTATATGTACAATTTTGGGGATAGGTTTTAGTAAATGGGCAGTCATATCAAAAGTGCTAGTTATGACATAACAATAATTACCAATAGCTAATAATATCCAAAGAGAGAGAGGCAACCAGGCATTATGTGCCTACTAATGGCAGAACAAAAATATCCAAACTAGGGACCAGCAGGTGATGTAATGGCTACGTCACCGGACTCCCATGTAGTCGACTGCAGTTCGAGTCCCAGATCTGGTAGCTTAAACTCACACCAGGTGTGTGTGCGTGTGTGCCCAAGATCCCAAGAGGAGAAGGGGGAGAATGGATTGCAGCATGGCCATCCCCTCGGGGGGGGGGGGTGACTTCTCACTTTCTGTCACTCTGTCTCTCTTTCTGGTGAGTGTGCGCCCTAAGGAAAAACAAAACAAAACAAAACAAAAACAAACAAACAAACAAAACTCTCAAAAAAAATCCAAACTAAGTCTGCACGAACCTCCAGCTCCAAGTATCAATGTACAGGAAATAAAGAAGAAAAGGAAATGTATTAAATGATGTCATTGGGATGCCATCACTTAAAGCCAAAAATGTGAAAAACTCTACCTAACAGAAAGACCCAGTTCCTTTAACAACAGCAATATTACTACAAACAAGAAAAAAAGAGTACAGATCTTATCAGATTCTGAGGAAAATTAATTCTTGAGAAAGAGAGGCTCCATAGCTCAGCAGTAAAGTGAGCTGGATCCCACCTGGCTGACTGCAGTTCGAATGTCAGCCCTGCAGTCTGAAAAAAAACAGGGGGTGCATGTTTGTGTGTGCCCAAAATTGTGATGAGAAGAAGAAATGGAAGAAAGAGATTTTTGGACATGGTTATGCCCCAGTGGGGGTGTTTGCTCTCTCTTTCTTTCAAGCAAGCTCTCTGACAATAAAACAAAAGAAGAATTAAGGAGGGGAGAGAGAGATACTATTTATAGGATAATTATAAATACTAAAAGGCCATTTTATAATATTATGGAATTACTAGCATTGATTTTAGAAAGCCGTGACGGTTTTTAGGGAAGTATGATGATGTTGGCATGGTTATTTTTAAGTAGGGTAGTCTGTACTTTTTGCAGATGCACAATAAACCATTTACTGATGAAATGCTCTGACATCAGTGATTTGTTTTAAAATTATCTGGGGCAGAGAGGGAATAGAAAGGGTTAGAGGAAATAAGATAGGCCAGGAGTTGAAAATACTGAAGCTGGGTGAAAGGAGTTCATCATAATGCTTCTGTACTTGGTATATGTTTGAAATTCTCTGTAATAAAAAGAAATCAGTGTCCATTTTACTGAGATATTTGTCTTTAACGAAAGTATATTGAGATAATACTGCTCACTAGGTATTGGAATATATAAACATATTAAGGTTCTTCTGTGCAGACTCCTTATCATTACTTTATATTTTCTTTTTCTAAGATGCCATTGATTTTAAAACATATAATTGTTTTAATTGCAGCCTTTGGAGTCTCTTGACTTAAAGATCAGTACTAACCTGAAGTGGGAGAGGGGAAGAGAAAGGATTACCATGTTAAAATTATGCAGTGATTTTTTTTTGTCTTTTATTTTTCCTTCTCAGATTAATTAAATTCACATTTTACATAAAGTTCCCATCATGATGTATACAACATACATATATGTATATAGTTTTCAACAGAGAACTCTACATTTTTTGGTGTTAAATGATTCTTCCCTTTGCCCCTCACGTCCACTCTCTACCACCCACTCCCGACCACCCACTCCCCTCCCTTACAGCCTCTGGTATCTACATTTATTCTTTCTGCTATCATATCATCAGATCTTTCTCCTTCTGCCAGAGTGCTATTATTATTATTTTTTTTCATTACACATCTTTACAGTGTACAGCATGGTTTTTCCCAGCATGAGTACAGTTCACATTAGTCATGACAACGATACCACCACATACATCATCATCAACAGACCTCCCTTCACCCCTGTGTCCATCAAGCGTGATGTTCGTTCCCTGAATCCTTCCCCTCCGCCCTCCATCACTCATTCCCATTACCTCTCCCATACTGTCTCCAGCATCTGCAGTTGCCATCCCTGTGATCATACCCTCCAGTTCTTTCACCCTTTTTTTTTTCCTTTTTCAATTATGAGCTCATAAAGTTTTCCACAATAGGGAACATAGATTCTATTCAGGGTTGGGTCAAGGGTGGGTCTCGTGCAGTTCCGCAATTGTAGGTGAGTCTCTATGGAATACAGTTTCAGGAACGCGGTTCTGGTAGGCAGAGATGGTTATCAGTTGATGCGGCACAGCATCCATCCTGAGATTACCGGGAATGGTGTTGTGGGGATCTGCAGCGTGAGTCATCCTCGAGTATCTGGCTTCCTTAAGAATGGTAGAATAGTTCTTGTTTTTCCCTGAGGTAATGCAGGGCTGGTAACCATCATCTTCTCATTGCCCATAGGCAGCGAAAATCCTCCTATACAATATATTTCTCAATTGGTTTAAGACATCTAAAGTTTCTAGCTGTGGCTTATATTTGCAAGATCTTAATCCTTGTTTTCGGCTTCAGTTTGCCGCTTGCGACCGGCAGCTACGCGCAGGCCTGGTGGCCACGCGCAGGCTCATCGGCCAAACCCGGGCGCAGGCCCGGCAGCCACGCCCAGGCCCGGCGGCCACGCGCAGGCCCGGCAGCCATGCGCGGGCGCATGCCCGGTGGCTACGCGCAGGCCCGGTGGCCACTCGCAGGCCTGGCGGCCACACACGGGCGCAGGCCCGGCAGCCACATGCAGGCCCGGCAGCCACGCGCAAGTGCAGGCTCGGCGGCCATGCTCAGACCCGGTAGCCACGCACAGGCGCAGGCTCGGCGGCCACGCACAGGCCCGGCGGCCACGCTCAGGCCGGTGGCCACTCGCAGGCCCGGTGGCCACACACAGGCCCGGCGGCCATACACCAGCGCAGGCCCGGCAGCCACACGCAGGCCCGGCAGCCACGCACAAGCGCAGGCCCAGCGGCCATGCTCAGACCTGGTGGCCACGCACAGGCCCGGCGGCCACTCGCAGGCCCGGGGGCCACACGCAGGCCCAGCGGCCACGCACAGGTGCAGGCCCGGCAGCCACGCACAGGCCCGGCGGCCACATGCAGGCCCGGCGGCCACGCGCAGGCCCAGGGGCCACGCGCAGGCCCGGCGGCCACACGCCGGCCAGGCGACCACACTCAGTCCCGGCGACCACGCTCAGGCCCGGCAGCCATGCGCAGGCGCAGACCCGGGGGCCACGCGCAGGCCCGACGGCCATACGCAGACCTGGTGGCTACGCACAGGAGCAGGCCCGGTGGCCGCGTGCAGGCGCTGGGCCAGCAGCCACACTCAGACCCGGCGGCCACTCGCAAGTCCAGGGGCCACGCGCAGACCCAGTGGCCACACGCCAGCCCCGAGCGCGCGAATGTGCCCGGGACCCATCGCCACTTCCCACTTGCCCGCCCGGCCAGAGAAAGGAAGGACGGCGACCTCGGCCATTTCATGCCACCGGCCTGCGTCGGCGCTGAGCGCAGGACACACCCAGCGCTGGAGAGGCAGCGGGGGCCGGGCGGTCCGGGCCGCAGCACGCAGAGCAGAGGAGAGACCCCGCGACCGGGCGGCCCCGCCGCGGCGGTGCAGGGGTGGCGGCGCAGGCCTGCAGTGATTTTTAAATCATCTCTTGATTTCAGACTATTCCAACTGTATTATCTTAGGATCAAGGAAAAATGATAATTTCTATTCTCCTCTGGATCTATAGTAAATATTTGTAAAACCTCAGAGAGTCCCCTAAGAGAAAACATGATTGTGTTTGATGTAACCATGGTTTCTATTTCTTATGTACTTTTTCTTTTATTACTTTTTTTCCCCTTTCTTTTGGCTTCTCTCCTCTCCCCTTTTTTCTCTTACTTTCTTTATTCTCCCCATCCCCTGAGTGTCAAAATCTAGCTCTTAGGTTGAAATACGCTCATCGGATGTTATCCCTAGCAAACATATCTCAGCCATCTGGAAAAAGATGCCACTCCATCTGAGTTTGCTCTTTAGGAATAACACTGCAGAAACCATGTTTGTATCTGGTTTAAGCTATTTCCCAGAAGTCAAGACAAATTCAAGAGTTTGAGATCAAAAAAGATTTCTCCAGCATCACATCCCTTGGCACAGCCGCAGAGAACAGAGCATGGAACTGGGGCCTTGAGCCGGAGGAACTGGGTTAAACCCTGCCTGTGTCGATTGATTATGAGCTGAGTGACCTTGGAGGTGCCTTTTAACTCTCTGAGCCTCACATGCCTCACACGTAAAATACACCTGACAAAACCTGCTGAGTGTCCTGGGATTTAAATGAATGTAACAACCTACCTAAAGCATTCAGAGTAGTATTAGGGCATGTAGAGGCTTAAGCTGTTACTTGTCTAACCAATTTTCTGGAACCCACATGAGGCTTCATCAGCATACACTGAGTGGAAGCTTTCAGCTCATTCTTCTGACTCATATCAGCAGTTCACTGGTCATTCTACAAGCCATTCACTGAGTGAATTTATTGCCAAGTATGGATAAGGGTCATGTCTTAGCTGGACTGCTACACCATAATACCATACATTGGGTTGTTACGTCACATATGTATTTCTCATAGCTCTGGAGTCTGGAGAGCCAAGTTGAAAGTGCCAGCATGGGACCAGCAGTTAGCATAACAGCTATGTCGCTGGACTCCCATGTAGTCGACTGTGGTTTGACTCCCGGACCCGGTGGTTTAAACTCACACTGGGCACTTGTGTGTATGTGCCCAAGATCCCAAGAGGAGAATGGAGGAAAAGGGATTGCGGTGTGGCCATCCTCCCGGGGGGTGATTTCTCACTTTCTGTCTTTGTCTCTGTCTTTCTGGCAAGCGCACGTACCCTGTAGCAAAAAAACCTCCAAAAAAAAAAAAAAAAAGAAAAAAGAAAAAAGAAAGTGCCAGCAGACCCTGTGTGTGGTGAGGGCCCTCTCCCTGTTTGCAGATGGCCATCTTCTTGCGGTATTTGTAAATGGTGGAAAGAGAGAGATCTCACATCTCTTCCTTTTTTTTTTTTTTCATAAAGGCATTCATTTATTACGAAGGCCCCATCCTCGTGACCTAATCCTATGAGAAATTCAAGGCTTGAAGGTAGGATGTTGCGAAGGATTGAGAAAAGAGACAAGGAAAAAGTTAAAGCAGGGGGCTAAAGCTCAGTTGGAGCAGAAGCAAAACTGCACCAGAGCAGAGCCCGTTTATTCCAAATTAAATCAGATAAGCAGTGGGTGAGTTTAGCTGTAAAGAATAATGTACAATATGCATAACACTCTTCGTAAGCTATATTCCTGGTACAAGATCGATAGCTATCATTGACTTAGTACTTAGACAACATCTTGGCTTGTGGAATGTCACCCAACATCCTGAGACACAGCCCATGCCTGGAGCTCCATCCGGTTGACCATGCAGTCCCTGCAGCTTTCTGTCTGGGAATGGGATGGTTTTCAACTCCCTCTTGCATTCTTCCCTTCTGGCTATCTCTCAGGTCTGGACTGGTTTCTGTCTCCAGCATAATCCAACTCCAATGACCTTACAAAGGCCCCATCTTCAAATACCATCACACTGAGAATCGGAGCTTTGATGTATGAGTTTTAAGAGGCAGCCGGGTCGTGGTGGGTGGGCAACATTCAGTTCATAGTAGGTGAATTGGTTGCTTCCACCCAAATTGTGTGTTGACCTGGGACCCAGCACCTACTAGGAGTTCACCAACTAGGCTGCGTGGGTGACTGACAGAACAGAAGTCTCCCAGAGTCCACATTCTGGGCTGTAATTTAGTCCTACCCAGGCCAAGGCTGGGGCTTGCTTTTTTTCTAGAATGTTCATAGACCCTCCCTGCATCATGCTATTACAAAGCTGCAGAGCAGTCTCAGTCTCACTTCAGAGCTAGGACGAGTGTTCACTGCTTTCCCTAAGCTCTCCCTGCTGGGAACCAGGCAGCACTGGGCAGCCACATACGGAACACTGGGAGAGCTTCTGTCCTGTCCTTATTCACCAGTAGCCAGTGCTCTGCGAAGGATGCCAGGACTTGGCTCTTCATGATCAGCCTGGGTTGGCAGTAGCCATCTCATCAGGCAGCAGGTACCAGCTGGCTTCTCTCCCTGTACTGCCCCATCTGCTAGATGAAGGTGACACCGGGCGGGGCTGAGAGGAGCTCGCCAGCTCACAACTGGAGGACTAGCGTGTGTGCATATTGCACACATGCTGGGAGAACAGGAAAGGGGGCTGTGAGGAAGGAAAAGCAGTGAGGAAAATGTCCCTTCCCACCTCCCTTCCTAGACCAGCTGATACTCCAATTCCACGGGCAAGGTATTTACCTGTCTGAGCCTGAATATTCTTATCTATACAGAAGATGGAGAAGACCAATGCGGAAGTGGATGTGATCTGTACTCCAAGCATATAAGCGAAAGGCTAGTTTCCCAACTATCTATCCCACTTGAAGATGGACAGGTGAGATTTATTCAGTTCACTGCAGGCAATGAAGCGAGCAAGAGCTAAGGAGGACAGAGCTCCTGCCAGGGTCATCCAGCTGTGACCCATGGAAGAGGAGGGGATGGAAGGACTACCTGTGGCTATCTGCAGAGTTCCATCTTCCAAGTCTCCCACGCAGAGACTAGAAAACAAAACACCTGTGAGAGCTAGGCAGGTGATGCAAAGGAGGGGAGCATGCTAGGGGTTTGTGTAGTAAATGTGAGCAAGATTCGTCGCTTCCACAACGATGCTTTTTCCACTTGCTGGTAGAACACGCTGTCCTCTGGGTATATGTTTTGTTTTCTCACTTTTCATAGATTCACGAATACAGGGAAATATTTCTCTACTACAAACAAAACACTGGAATATAGGTGCAGGTAGCAACTGTGGAGGAGCCATGGAGAATGGAGGAACAAGTGCTCCACCCAAACTGGCTGAAGCTCAACAGCCCCAGCTAATTGGGGATGGCGGCCAATGCAGGCCCACTATATCCAGATGTTCTACTTTTTTAATTAACAGAAGCTGGAAATCTGATTTTAAAAACGTTGAATCTCCTGCTTTTGTTGTTTATCTCTTTCTCTTAATGGTGCCAATGTTTTCAAACTTTGTGTATACCAGATAAACCCCACCTGCCTGTGTCCATCCCACCTTCTGCCCAGTGCTCTGAATATTGAAGGGTCCTTGCCTTATTCTTTTAGAACTCAGCATTCTGGGTAACCCTCATCGTGCAACTGGAAGTCTTTGGAATTCCCAGTGACCGAGGGCTATGTCTTTGACCATGTCTTAGGTCTTGTGTCCTCAGGGGATGGCAGGGAGCCAGTACAGGCTGGGCAGAGGATCGATCTCCTTTTCTCAGCAGGACATCCTCCTTGGGATCTTTACATCACCCTGAGGTGGAGGCTAGGGGGCTTCTACCTCAGGTCACTTCCTGGCATCTGCCTGGGCAGAGGTCAGAGAAGAAATGCAATCCTGGCTTTGTGGGAGAGATGACAGATGAACAGAGCTAAGTAGGCTATTGAGGCCTCTAGACCTTGCCCCTCATTTTATACATAAACAAGCTGAGGTGCAGAAAGCCACAGTGTCATGTGTGGGTCCCATGCTCATCAACGACTGAAGAGAGCTGAGATTCTGGGCCGAGATGTTAGCGAGAGCTGCTGTACCAAAACATCACAGACTGGATGGCTTAAACCACAAATTCATTTCTCACAGTCCTGGAGGTGGAGAGGACCACGGTGAAGCCCAAGATGCTGTGGATGCTGTGACTTTTTGCCCCACTGCCCAGTCTGCTGTACTGTGTGGCCCTGTGCTCCACTCTGAAACTCAGCCCCTCCTGGATGCTTTCAAATTTAGCTGGGATTTGAACTGACTGAATGACTTACTTCAGAGCTGAGGCTGAGGGAACTGGGTAAGGCCATAGCAAAAACCAGCATGGGAGAAATCTGGAACGCTCTTGTTTTCCTCTGGATGTGCGAGAATTTGCATGAGATCTATCCAGAAAAAGATCTGCTGCTCATTTTGTTGTCAGGGCATGGGGCCACCCACACACATGCTGTCTGTCAAGGTAGGCTTGGCAAACTGGCCCTGAGGGCAGACCCAGAGGAGGTGGTTTCATGGACTTCCACCAGTCTTCACAGAGAGGGGCTTGCTGGCAGCCAGGGATCCACGAGGCTCGTAGGCACCTTCGATTCCATCCCCAAGGCCTCTCTCTCCATCTTGGAGCTCTGAGAACGTTCACATACCCGAGATTCACCACCCTTCTTTCTTGAGGTGCTGAGGTAAAGGAGTTGCTCCCCAGTGGAATGTGTCCTGAAAGGGGAAGTTTGGCTTAAAGAATTGCTTGTCCTGAAATTCCTGACCTGGGATCTGCTATTGTAATTCTGACTAACTCGGTTTTTTTTTTTTTTTTTTTTTTTAATTCAAAAGCAATATCAAAACAAAGCAAAACAAAACTAAATTATTAAGAAATGGAAAAATATATGGACTTAGAATTCTTTTGTATTTTCCTGGTTATGATTGTTGAGCTCTTAGTTATATACGATCAGGCATTTTTATATTCCTTATCTTTTGTAGTCCTCAAAGTATTTCTTGAAGGTATGTATTACTATGTTTTAGTTTTATTATTTTTTTCAATGTAACAAGTGAGGGGATCAAGATTCAGAGAAAGTAAAAAGAAATTGATTTTTTTTTTTTTTAAGATTTGTGTCATAGGGTACATGTGCTCGCTGGAGAGAGACAGAGAGAGAGAGTGAGAGGGAAAGTGAGAAAGCCCCCAGGGGGTATGGCCACACCACAATCCCTTCTCCTTCAGTTTCCTCTCAGGATTTTGGGCATGCACACACACGTGTCTAACATGATTTTCAAGCTGTCAAGTCCAGGACTAAATCATGGTCAACCATGTGGGAGTCCAGCACCCTAACCACTATAGCACCTGCTGACCCCAAGCTTAATTTTTATACCTCATCTACAAGGACTGTGCCTACTTGATTCTAGCTATATTCTTCTTCTTCTTTTATTTTTAAGTTCACTTATTTATTTATTTGTTTTAGAAAGAGGAAAATAATGGGTGGAGAGAGAAAGTCACCTTCAACAGAATCCCCATTCTTTGATCCAACCCAGTCCTGGCTATCAGGATCACAGGGCATGCACAGGGAGACCTCAGGACACAAACCTGGGACCTTCCCAAATGTCTTCAGCATCAGAGCTGCACCTCCACAGCTGGCCGTGACTACATTCTTAAGCTCTTGCATGATTCCTGGTATGGAGCATGTGCTCAATGAATACTAGCTGCTGGTGGTATCTCCAGGGTGAAGGAGCCAGTAAATGGCAAAACCTCATGAAAGATGAAAAAATACCTTTTGGTGGTTAAGACTCTGGACTCCCAAACAGTTGACCACAGATTGAGTCCTGACCTGGCGTAGTGAAATCATGTTAGATATGTGTGTGTGCATGTCAAAATCCCGAGAGGAGAATGGAGGAAAAGAGACAAATGGTGAGGCCATCGTTCCTGGTGGTTGATTTCTCACTTTCCCACAGTCTGTCTCTCTCTGGTGAGCACACAGGCTCTATAGCAAAAACCTCTTAAAAAACAAGGAAATAAAAACAAAAACAAAGAGTAAAGAAAAAGAAAAAAAAAACACTTTGTGGAATGCAGAAGAAAGAAGTTTACATAATTAATTGAAATTAAAACATGACTTGTTCATATATCACCGTACCTTTCTTTCAAGGATTTTGTGGTATTTGACATGTTATCTCTTTTCACCAATCCCGGTGCTATTCCTAGCAAGCTAGAGGAAGTAAGGCAGGCCAAACATGTCAGATGTACATGGGGCCACGTACATCCATCTCCTCTTTTGATCTGGCTCCTTCCTGTACTCCTGGGGTCTTCAGGGCCCTGTCTCTTCAGGACCCCCCTGGGAAAGGGCCTTCTGCCTCTTACTCCATCCTCATCATCTACGAGCAGACTGCCATTAAACTAAGCAAAAAATGATCGCCTCAAATTTCACCTGGGGTTTTTAGTTAATGGGGTAAATGGAGAGAAAAGAACTTAGTAACTTGGCCATGGTAAAGTATTTAGACAAAGCAGATGGGAAGCATCCCCTCAAGTTCCAAATCTGATCTTTAATGTATATCACAATGCCTAGAACATAGCAGAAAACTTAGCTGAAAAGAAGCAACATCTTAAGCAAATGCTTTGCTGACTGTCTATGTATTGTTCTTATTATCTTAAAAAATGACATAATTTTAATACCTATAGTTGCAAGCTTTGCTTATATTAGCTCAATTTGGCAACTTTTCATCAGAATCACAGAGCATAAATTACAGGGGATGTGACATTACAGTCATAGTTCTAGGAAATTCCTATACCCAAACACACCCAAAATGGTCTATAGACCTATAGACTGAAAACCAGTGGGAAGTTTGCATGAGACTACTAAATAGATTCTTACCACTACCAATCTTAAAAGCCTGTGTGAAACACGGAGGTCTTAATTAAATGCAGAGGACAAAATGTCTGAGTCAAGTTTTTTCATTTAACATTAAACTTTCTTGATTTAAGCAGCTCAGTAAGAAGTGAGGCATAATTAGGTCTTTCTTTTAATTAAACATATAGATATATATTTATTTATTTACTAGTTCCACTGAGATATTGCTCAATTTTCATTAGTGCTGTTGGCTTCTTCTTTCCATAGATCAACATTCTTGTTAATCTTGCCTGAGTGCAATTTGTTGTCCTGCATTTAACTTTCTGGTTCCATGGTTAATTCCAGTATAGAATCCATTTATTTATATTTTTCAGTGCTCAGAACACACTTTCTACTAAAAATCCATTGATAATGCTATGATTCTAAGTGCACTTTTATTTCGGTGGAAGGACGTGAAGGATTGGTTTGGAAGATGTGAAAGGGAGGCGAGTATAAAATACTCTTCGTTTGCTGACACCAAACAGCAGTGCTTTTAGACACAAGTGCCTGCTTTTTTTTTTTTTTTCTTTTTTTTCTTCTTTTTTTTTTTTTTTTTTTTGAGAGGTTTTCGCTATAGGGCGCGTGTGCTCGCCAGACAGACAGAGAGAGACAGAGAGACAGAAAGCGAGAAATCACCCCCCAGGGGGGATGGCCACACCGCAATCCCTTCTCCTCCATTCTCCTCTCGGGATCTTGGGCACGCACGCACACGCGCCCGGTGTGAGTTCTAAGTCACCGGGTCCGGGACGCGAACCGCGGTTGACTACGTGGGAGTCCAGCGACATAGCCATTACGCTAACTGCTGGTTCCCACAAGTGCCTGCTTTTTGACGTAAATATGGCACTGTGGTTGGCCCTCTGAATCACTTTCTCTTCTCAGAAACGATGACAGACCAAGAAAGAATCTAATATAGTTGGGTTTCTAAACCCCAAATAAACATAAACAGTGAAGTATTTTTTAATGGGATGTAACACATTGATTCACCAGACATCTCTGGCCAAGTCGAGAGTCAGAGGCCAAAATGCCCACAAATGGGGGCCGTTCAACCTCTCTCTATGGAAAGTAACCAACATTGAAAGCATTTCAAGCTTAATAGAAAGTCATGTGTTTGGGACTTTTAATTATGTCTTCTCTGAAGCCAGTGCCTGAACTTTGTTTGCAGGATGAAGGTCAGTTAGTCCTGCATGGTATGCTATTCTTGTGTGAACTGGAACCATCTGGGGCCATATGAGGAGGAGGAGAAGAAGTAAATAAAAGCCACTTCCAATTCACAGCATGTCACCAGCTGCCTTTTTTGCTTTGTACAGACACACAAGAGGACTGAAGGAGCAAGAACTCTAATCATTTTACAGAAGAGAGTGAGCTGATTAAAATATAGCCTAAGCCTTATAGAAAACCCCTGACTGACTGAAATACTTCCATTTCTGAAATAATATTTAGTAGGGTCTCAAATATTTTGAACATCTTCATTCCCATATACTTTGATTTTGTTTCTGCTGGTTATTAGTCTAAAGGCAGCTCTAAGTTCTTAATCATATTCTATTTAGTGTGATTGGAGGGCTTGCTCTTAAAACATTTCCAGAAGTCTTGAAAATCAGTCACTGACATGAATGAATAAACGGATGAGCTGAGTAACGGCAGCAGGGGTGGGATTCCAAAGACCCTTGAGGACAGGTTCCTTCCCTCTCACCCTCTTCACATTCTGAAAAAGAGTAAATAGGATTTTGGATGCCTAAAGTCACCTATCCCGTGTTTCGCTAAGGGAACCAGAGGGTGTCCTAACTTGAATATTGTGCTTGGGGTGAACATGTCTGCAGTTTGGCTGCATTTGTATATTACTTTATATTCTCGGTCATTTTATGCTCTATTTGTTTTTCTGGTAGGAGCCCAGCATAGGAAAACACATATTCCAGTTTATGTTATGATCATCACCAGCCTCTGTCATGCTGAGTTTTTCCTACTTCCGCCAACATGCAATAAGCAGAGGAAAGGGCTGGCCCCATAGCTTAGTGATTAAGGGAGTCAGATCCCACATGGCTGACCTCAATTTGAATCAGCATGTTGGGCACATGTACATAAAACCCAAAATCCCAACAGGGTGAAGAAATGGAGAAGAGATTGTGACATGAACATGCCCCATTGTGGGGAGCTTTCTCGCACTTCCTTTCTCTGTCTCTCCAAGCATATTTACCCTCTGGCAATTAAAACAAACAACAACAACAAAACAAACAAAAAAGGAAAAGGGAAATGAGTTATGCTTGTTGAGAGCTTCAATTGAGCCAGGCACAGTGCCAACTACTTTCCATACGTTAGCTCATTTGATCTTCACGTTAGTCTCTATTTTATGAATGAAGACTCTTAGGCACAGAGAAGCCAGGTTGCTTGTGCAAGGTCACACAGCTAGTGAAGTACAGGGCAGGGGGGCCACAGGGCACTTAAGGAGAGCTGTAATGTCTCCCATCAGGTGCTCAGAAGAGATGGTATCTGAAAGCAGGTGAAGTATCTCTATCCCATGGAAAAAGAAGCTATTATCAGAAAACATTGAAGCCCCGTGGTCTTCTTTCAAGGGCAGGAAAAAATGTGCTGAACTGTCCTTTAGGGAGCTAATAACTGGGCTTCGTACAACACCATGGTTATTATTGTTTCTGGGTTGACACTTGGCTGGTTCTTTCTCTTTTTTACTTTCAGGCTAATAATTAGATTTAAATCCCTGACAGGACTCTAACCATCACTCTAGGGCGGGGGGTAGGGGGGGTCTAGATTTCTTTACTATTGCTTGCGAAGATTTCATTTTACAAAAGCCCTTTGAAACTGTGTTACACTCAGCAAGGCTTTAAAAAAAATCTATTATCTTATTGAGTCTTTTGAAGAACACATGCTGCTCTCTCCCTCCTCACCTTGAGAGACCAACCCTTATTTTTATCTCCAATTTGAAGCATAAAAATACCCGGGAGGACCAGAGCAAGTAGATGCAGAAAATGTTTTCATCGGCACCTGTGTCACTGCCAGGTTGATTTTGACAGTTTCCAGAGGCCCAGGATGTGTTGCATCAGGAATTTTGTTTTGTTTTTGATTATTTTTAAAGTAAATTTGTTTTCTACATAGAGTCAAAATTATTGTGGTGGCTTTGCTTTTCAGGGGAAAAAGAAAAGAACTGTTTTGTGTATGAGTAAATTAATCTCTCGACCTCTGCTCTCGGATAGCTCTAAGCATGGCTTCCAGAGGCAAGGTTTTGCATGGAGCTGTTTACCCACCATGGCTCTGCCCTTCTCAGACACTCACATGATCTGTGAGAGCACCAGCACGGCTGTGATCACAGAAAGCAGCTTTCTCAGTAGAAGGCCACAGGGCCCAAACAGGGCACTTTCAATCCTTTGAGGAACAAGATGGAGCCTTAGCTCTTTTGGGAACCCAAGACACCAAGGGCCTCATTAGCACATGTTAAAGCTAATGAGTGTCCTCCCTGCAGGCCTATCATGCAGGGAAAACCTGTTCTGAGTTCTTTCTATCACTTTAGGACTCCTTTGCTTCTGAGGAGGAACAAAGACCTTGTTGGTCTCTCTACTAGATATGGTCCATCCGCACGATCAAGAGAAGCGGTTTGGGTCAGTTGGTGGCATGTTAGTTGAGGTGACTGAGGTGGCCAAGGTGGCTGGAATATATATGGCCTACTGAAGGTATGAGTATTGGACCTGGCAGCTTGGAAAACACACTGGGTACATGTACATGTTGGCCCAAAATCTAGAGAGAAGAATGGAGGAGAAGGGATTGTGACGTGGACATCCCTCAAGAGGGGTGGTTTCTCAGTTTCTCCCCTGCCCCCACCCAGGCAAGCACACTTGTCCATAGCAAACTAAAAAAAAAAAAAAAAAATTCTATAAGAAATTCAGTTCCAGGCCAGCAAAGTGGCATGGAGGTTAAGGTGGCTTGATCTCATATGGCCAACTTCAGTTTGAGTCTTAGACGACAAAAGCTTGAAAATTACTCCAGGCACATGTGCAGACATGCCCAAAGTCCCAAGAGGAGAGTAGAGGAGAAGGAGTTGTGGCATAGCCATCATCACCTAGAAGGTGATTTCCCACTTTCCCTGCAGCCCCTGCAGCCCCTCCTAGGATGGGAGAGTGTTGAGCTGTGTTGTGTAAAATCCTTGGTTCTCTGGGTCCAGATCACTAAATTAGAGGCCTATCCCTAGGCGCAAAATAAAGCCACAACCACAATAAAAGTGGGTAGAAAAGAGAATTTAATAGGAAAGAAAGAAGTACATCCAAAAGACTTTTGGGTGGGCAGGTTGCTAGGTAGCAACTGTGTTTGGAACTGGTTAGGTGTTATTTTTATTACTAGAGGTGATAATGAATATTTAACAGTGGGAGGTCTGTCACACTACTTGTCTTTTGTTTAAATTCCCGGGCTTTTTCCTGCATTTCTCTCATAGGTGAAGAATTTGAGGAGTTTGATTACTTAACTGCACATGCCCAGTGTGATGCTTAATTAGGATAGACTGCCCAATTAGTTTATTGCCCCAGTAGGAATCATGATGTTGACCAAAATGTCTGGTTGAATCTTTTTGTATTTATGAGGGATGATAAGAGAAAAATTTACAATCACCCCTATGTGTCTTCCTCAGGTTCCAAGGAAGAAAAATGGGATTTTGCCTGGCCTTCCCAGCGCCAGGAGCTGGGTGGGGAGATGGCATTTCATGGAGGGTCTGGTTGTAACTCCTGATAAATTGTGATTGATACAGCATGTGTCCTTCTGCTATTCTTTTAGGATTATTACTAGCTAACTGCTTACCACACCCCCACCAGGGGCAAACCTACCTGACCTATTAACAAAACCAAAAAAAAAAAAAAAAGCACTTCTACCTCAAAGGCCCAATGGTAGACCATTCCAGCAAAAGCCTTTAATCAAATATTTTTTTCAGGAGAACATATTTAATATTTTGCTCAGAGACATAAAAATAATATAAGAATATTAATTTGATTAAATGTGATACTTTTGAAAAAGCTGGAAAATTTTTTTTGGTATAATTTCAAACATAACTCTTGTCGTCAATTAACAAATGCTCCACTGGCTAAATGTGTAAAGGTTCTATACCTGTATGAAAATTTTCTTTGTTAGTATTTTCAAATATCTTTCTGCACAGTATCCAGAAAACTCTTTTTTGTTCATTAAGAAATAGTTACCGGAACAATTCCCAACAAGAGCAAGGTTTATAGCCCAAGATATGAGGAGACATGGGCTCTGCTCAATTCATAATAATCAAATTTTTCAAATCTAAGCTCTATACTGAACCACCTTTGACAACTGAACACTTGATAACACTGTAATAAAGAAAGGGTTCTTCAGGTAACCAAATACATGCATCTGCTTGCTTGCAGAATTAAGGCTTCTGAACGTCATATTCTAAAAACATCTAGTTGAGCTGGGGTGGAAATTCCCTGGAGGGTAAGAAGCTTTTCTAGAGCGAACCGCCTAGGAGAAGAGGCTGCCTAGGTTGGAGGCAAACCACGCAGAGTCCTCCTTGAAGCGGTGAGGTAGCTCTTCCTACAACTGTTGGGGGAGGAGATTGTGGGAGGTGGAGAGCAAAGGTTTTAGTACTTTCCAGATGCCTTTAGCAGGTCAGAGATGTATTTCCCCCTAAATATGTCTGTTACGTACATGATGATTGGTACAGACGAGGATACCTAACAAGAGCACCCCCAAAACAAATATGTTTAATAAAAATGAATTAAGAAAAAATAAGGGCTCAGCGGCAGTGGGAGTGCTGCTGAGATGCTGCTGTTCAGAGGCTGCGACCACACGGGAGGCTCAGGTTTGGTTCCCAGCCCAAACTGAACAGGCCAGGCATGATGGTGTGTGTGCTAGCTGCCTAGAAGTCCAGGGCAGGAGGATCTTGAAGGAGGATCCTAAGGGAGGATTACAACAAGGTGAGACCCTATCAAAAAATCACTCTCTCTCATAAGCTTTATTTTTAAAAAGTAAAATAAAAAAAATGAATAAGTAGAGCAATCCATGGAATATATCCCATGGATTAATAATACACTCAAAGTTTTTGAACAACCCCTTTGTTCAGAAAGTCTAACAGCTTAAAGGCTGTCACTTTAACCATGATGATTATCTCAGGCAACTGAAAGAGAATTTAAAAGTGAAACTATAATTGTTTTGGATGTCGGATCTATGATCAAATAAGATTATTATCAGCAGAGGCCCCCAGAAAGCCAGGTACCATGCCTGGTGTCCCAACATCTGTGCACTAAGAAAGCTATGGCCGCAGCTGTGCAAATTTGCAAAACCAGCACGCTATCCGATCGCAGTTTTCAGATTTACACATTCTTTCTCTCCAAACTGGACTCCTTACCAAGCATTTCTTATACTCCCAATTAGGAAAAGGTACCTGATGTTCCACAACTGGCTATTACCAGAGCTGAAAAGTTGTTGTCTTCCAGGCAAATGAATCAATAAAGCAGTAAATAATTTCTAAATAAGAGAATTCTGATCATTAATCCCACTATACTTCTACCCAGTCTGTAGTGCTATTTTCAATATTAAATAATCAGTCCAATTATCACTAACTTAGGGTTAAATATACTTCACTTTCCTCTGATTTGGTGGGTGAGTAATTGAGCATGAAGCTTATAAAAAACAAAGTCTGGGTATGTGAGTTGCAGCATAACCTTACTTTTAAGACCAAACACTGCCAACTGTGCTTAAATGTCTGAGCTACTAGGATGATCAGGTCCTACCTGGATGGTGTTACCATAATCCATTATTTTCTAAAGCTGTCAAACCCAAGGCCTTGATGTGGAAAGGTGCAGCACAAAAATGGAATCCAGTTGCTTTTGGAAGCCTGCACCTCCGTGGGAGTTCTAATCAGGTTGAGTACAGCTCTGGGCTATACAGAGCAGCTTTCAGTGCAGGAGGACGGCCATTAAATGCTTTCTGAGCTCCATTAGTTACTCCTGCTGGGAGTGAAAAAGTCCTCATAAATGCATAAAAATTACATTGCCTACGAGGTAAGGAATGAGATGGTACTTTGCTGCCAAATATTACTTTCCATTCAAGTAGTCTATAATCACACATATGATGCAGTCATAGAGTGCAGACCTGAAGAAACACTGCCCTGACCAGGAATCCTGTGTCCAAAATCTACAGATATCTCATTGGCATTGGACGAGGATGCCCAGATTTTGCTTCAAGAAAGCTTCCCCTCAGTGCCAGCCCCCTGCCAGGTTTTGTGCTGCAGATGGAGCCCATGACCTCCACTCCAGGCTAGGTATGGGAGTCAGTCTGGCTCAATCAGAGTGCCAAAGACATATGACCTGTCACTGATGAGGGATGGCATGTGACTCGGAGCATGGAGGTGACATCTGGGGGAAACGGAACTACTGAGAAATAGGTACTCTTTTTCTCCCGTCTACTCTCTCTGACCCTGGGGATGGTGGGTCTGGGGCTGTAGTTGGTAATTTGTTATCCCATGAATCCTGAGAGGAAGACCACACCCAGAAGGGTACAACTGAAAGCTGGCAAGACAACAAGTCTGTATGACACTGTTTAGAGGCCCAGAATCCAGTTGTACATCTGAATTTTCAGGATACTTAACCAACAGATCCATTTTTCTTGGATTAAGTTTATCTTTCACTTGTGATCAAATAGTCCTAATTAACAGACAGTTAAAATGGAGAACCATACACCTTAGTCTTGGAAGAGGCTTATCTCATGGCACAGATAAGGAGAGCCCCTAAGACGTAAGGAAGCAGCTCTCCCAAGTCCTCGGCTACTCAGTAGCACAGCTAGAACCGAAACTCACATCTCCTGAATTCTCCTGTAATGTTTCTACTACACCATGTTAAACATTAATTGAAAATCATTATAAAACCCATAATGTTTAAACATTCTAACTATAACTTTGCTCGGATTATAAATTTACTTACTAGGTAGACTTTAAAAAAATCATTTATAATTAATATTTAAGTCATCCTTTGCCTTGTTTTCTAGAATGCAGACAACTTAAAAATACGTTTAAAAACTACATTTCTCAGAAATGTGCTTGTGATCTGCTGTAGCAACAATAGAAATAATCCAGCAAGATAGCTTAAAATGTTTTATTAAGTATATATAATATTACAGGGTAATATTTACAAAGTTATGTTTTTTAAATAAAAAAGTACCTTGGCAAAGATTGCAGATATTCAAAGCTTCAAACAGTGATAAATTGATTTAATACATATAAAAAAAAAAACCTTTAACAGTAACACAGCTGTAAAACAACTTTGGTCTTTAAATCACTGCAAAAAAAATGGCTACTGACAAATAGCACACCTTTAATTGCTATGCAAAAAAGCTCCCAAGAGAGGATCTTGCACATAGCAACAGTGGAGTTCTCTTTATTTAGAATAGTTAATGGATATTTATACGATGAAGGATCTAATTCTCAACAATGGCTTTTTGCAAATAATGTTCCGTTTAATAAAAACAGAAATGTTTTCCTCTCTCACCAACCATGATAACAACACTTTTAAGATTCCACTGATGTTGACTTACAGAGAAGCTTATTACAAATGCTTTCTTTTTTTCAAAAGGCTAAATTTATGGGAAAGCTGGTCTTAAATGATCATAATTAAGCGCTGTCAAAGCCAAAGGCAGGAAAATTTCCTGGTCTCTACTTGTCTCTTTAAAGTTATCTGGAATAACTCTATTAGCCACTGAAAATGACTTAATAAAGGACCCCCAGTGGGTGATGGCAGTTAGTGATTTTGAAAATGATACATGTAAAACTAATGTCTTTAAACAAACCCTCAGTCAAATAAAATACAGTAAAAAGGGTTGCCTGACATTCATTTTTTCCAGTTTCAAACAACAGGTAAATAAAAGGGTATGTATTTTCACACATACACCATAGATCTCAATTTTTCAATACCCATTTTAAGACAACAGAAATCTAGAAGTTGATATAGAGTTTAATTTTTATTAATGCAATGAAGCAGTAAACTTATCTCTTTTTGAGCTTTATAAAATCAAACCACAATTTGATTGGTCACTTACTAACCTGACTACAGCGTCCTGAAAAGAACAACACGACCAGCCACGTGGCGATGGCCCCATTATTTTAATTCTGACATTCCCAGGAATTTAAACAGAACGAACTTAAGAGTTTCCAGGTTTTCAGAGCAAAAAAATCTGTCCAAAAAGAAAACTCTGTGGTTCACCCTGTTAAAAATAGTGGGAAATCTAAATACAGTCAGCTTTCAATCATCCAACTTACACACTGAGTGTTTGAAGTATGGAAAACACTGCAGGAAGAGAGAAGGGAGGAAAGAAATCTCATACTATAGAAGGAATTTTTAAAATCAGGTGAAGAAGAACAAGACAAAAAAAAATTTACAAACAGAAAACACAAACCCAATAGAGTTAAGGAGAGATACACAAAGGACTAGCAAAGGTAAAGAGGAGATTAACTAGGTAGGTCAATAGACCAGGACAGACTGCAAAGGACAGCAGTGTGGAGAAAAGACGAGTAGAAAGTTCTGAAGGAGAAGACGCATTTGATGGGGCTGAAAACGCTGGGAAGGTTGTTATAGAAAATGACAGATGCCGTCACTCTAGGATGTACAATAAATAAAATTGAATGGGAAAGTTGACAGTGAAAGCTGGGATCAGGGAGTAGAAAGCATATATGGGGGGAGGGATGATAGTGATGCTCAAAATATAGTTAGCAATTTAAATTTGACTTGGCAAAATGGGGAGCCATTACTGTGAGTCTAATTTAGAAAGAAGGAACTGGCCCAATGATGCCTAAGCACAAGGACTCCTGATACAGTGGGCGCTTATCCAGAGAAGCTGACAACGTGTCAGGGCAAGGGTGGATTCCCTCTGGCTCCCCCTGCCACCTCTGGTAGCACTGTCTAGGGCAGTGAGTGCCTCAGAAGGCAGGCAGCATCGACGAGAACACAACAGGTGGTGAGACCCCAAACTGCACTCCAGGTAAATGAGAACTTACTACGTATTAAAAGGTACAACTTCGGTTTATAAAAAAATGTACTACAAAGATTTCTATACTCAACTTTCTTATAGAGAATAGGAATTTGGATCTTTTTTCAAGTCCATCTGCTTTTTTCCCTCCTTTCATCAAAACTGATTTCTAAAGTAAAAAACTCTATTAGCAAAATGGAAGTATTTTCAGAAGGAAAAAGGGCAGCAGGAGCCATCACATTTGTAGAAAGAAGTACAGCCCCTCTACGCAGGCTAACATCCGGGACAGCTGTATCATCAGGGAAGAAAATTTCATTCGCGTCTTGAAGAGCTGTCTTGATAGTGTATTCAGTTTTCTGAGAGGTCTTGGCAGGTCATGAGTTTTAGGTTTGCCATGGGCAAAACCACTTGGTCCCAACATGAAATATGACAATTAATTTGGCATAAAAGAGGCACATGGAAACATTCAAGAAGTAACCATTATTAATGCAACTACACACATGAGTGTCTTTTACACAAACAGGAAGAATTACTAGTCATTTTAGAGGGTACTGGTGAGCAGTCAAAAAGCTTTGCAAATTACCTACAAGTTTTTAAAGTTTTAAGTGATCAAATCTTTGCATCAAATATAATCCACCCAATAAAGGTCGTTGTTTTTAAATGTTTTTACTAAAAGCACAAAATTAACATTTGCTCTCCTGTAGGTACCCCACTTTTGTCCATACAGAAGATGCATGTGCCTATCGTATACATGTGCACACACAAACACACACCCACAAACAAGGTAAAAAACGAGTGCTAATAATCTAAAAGTACTCCAAGCGATCACAACTTTCAGAACGTTACTTTTCTTCTAACTGGGGTAGGAAACGTGGGGGTTCTGTTTTACCCTTCAATCTTAGGGGAAGGGGAGTACGAGGCAGGACTACAGGAGGAGGGTGATGAGTGTTTGTCATGCAACATAGATACAACGGTTAGAAAGCCACCCCTCCAGGGTGGGCCTATTGTCTGATGGTGACACACATGTTGCCATGCAGGAGACTCACAGATCAAATCTCAATCTTGCTTTTTCATGCCCCAGATCAGAAAAGAAGTGAAGAAACACTGTAGATTTCTGCTTTCGAATCAGAGGAAGGGAATACATATGTTACAACCATAGCAATTTTTGCTGAAAAGTGTGAACACAGTGCTCTGAGAACAGGTCTGGCTCCTCTTGCAATGGATGCTGCCATGTCACTTGGACCACGTTCAAAGGGGAGAAAAGGTGCTGTGTCTTGTACAGCAGAAGCAAATAACAGGAGGACAAGACAAGGCTGGAAGGGTTGTGTAACTAAAAGAAAAACACACCCATGGGCAAAGGTACCCTCAATCCGGAAAGGGTCTGTTACACTGTATGTGGAAAGGGGAAATGTGTGAATGGCAACCCCCAAGAATGAAGACCACTATCTCCATTAATATCTTATCACATGTAGGTGGCATATGAGATGTTCCCAACCAAACTCCTCTTTGTACTTAATTCACTATTCCCTTAACCCAGAAGTGGCAGACACATTACTCAGCTAAAAACACAACTGCCAGAGCTGCTGTGAACCTGAGTTTGATAAGATTTGATGGAAGCCACTGGTTTTCCTAAGAATTTCTAGGTAACTGCCAGGTTAGTGCTAGGTAAATTCTTACCCCAAACCAATCTGAACTGGTGACCAAGAGTCAAGAGGCCCTAGGATCCAAAAGCCATCATTCTTGGAAGTTGCCCCTCAACTTTTGCCCCTGATTGAATAAAAGTAACAAAAAACTGGATCTCAGCTGGGCACACAGCACAGATCATAATTCTTTTATTAACTAAATTACAGTTGCTTTGAATAAAAACTTAACTGTAACAATCATTTAATGGTCAACGACTTCTTTTCTCCCATAGTTGAAAACCAGTCACTTTTCTCACGTTCTTCTCCCCAACAGTGAACCATCAAGGCCATGGTACTTAAACACAAGTGTATTCCTTTCACGTCTCACTACTCTCCAAATCAGAGTCCAACGCTTCAGTTATTCTGGAAAATGAAAAGCAGACATATAATCACTATTGATGTCTATTTCAAATGCATTAAGAAATTGAAGCATTCAAAACATTTGGAATTGTTTTGGATGGATATTACCTAAAAGTAAAGAAAATAGATCAACGAAGGTCAGAGACATAAGCCAGGCAAATCATTAGCCTTTTTAGATTTGGTAAAGCCAATGTCAAATGAAAATATCAACAATTTGATTATCTCTTTTGCTGGGCTAGCTGAGGAATAGCCAAGAGATGCTGGCTTTCAAAGCAAAAGATATTGATCCTGGAATAATCTTCTACCCTTTCACTTTAGATCTACACCACTCATTTAATGTAAGTGAAAGAAACCTATGAGTAGGTGTAGGTGAAAGAGGAAGTGGCCCTGCCGGTTTTCCCTAGGAAGGTACCCTGGATCTCATTCTTCTACAAAGCAGACACTGGATGTGGAGTGACCGGCAGCAGGAAGAACTCACCACACAGACATTTCAAAGGCAAATTCTGACCAGCTAAAATTAGCGAAATTAAGAAAATTTTCCAGAGGCCATCATAGATATCATGTGCTATGAACACAAAGACATTCAAGGAAAAACTAATTTTAATATCTCTTAACACAGTGGTTCAAAAAAAAGGTCATGATTTAAGGGGAATCAACAAAAGAAGAGGCACTCAAGGTTCTTATTGCAGTTTTTCTGAAAATAAGAAAAAGGTTAGTTTTTTCATACAGTTACAGAAGAATGACACAATAGTAGGGGAAAAAAAAGAAATTTAAAAATAGGACACCAGAATATAAACACAGAAAAACTATGCCACAATTCCAGTTACCAGTTCTTTTCCTTTATTTATCTATTTATTTATTTTTAAGATTTTATTTTGCCATAGGGTACATGTGCTCGCTGGAATGAGAGACACATAGACAGAGAGAGGGAAAGTGAGAAATCGCCCCACGGGGGGTGAGGGATGGTGGTGGTGGCCATACCAGAATCCCTTCTCCTCCATTCTCCTCTCAGGATTTTGAGCACACCTGCACATGAGCTCTGCATGATTTTCAATCCACCGGGTCCAGAACTCGAACTGTAGTCAGCCATGTGAGAGTCCAATGTCTTAACCACCAGATCATCTGCTGGGCCCATCAATTCTTTTTCTTAGGTCTTTTAATTTATTTCTATTAACTACAATTTTTTTTTTCATTTTTTTTTTAATTTTTTATAGGACAGTGGTGGTGTGTATAACAAAATAAGCATTTTGGTAATAAAGACTGATACAAACTTATAAAAGTGGGATTATTCTGTTGAACACAAGCCTAAATGTTGTTTTAAACTTATTTCACCATTTTAATCTTTTTTTGCCTTCTTTTTGGGAGAGCTTCTTGCCATAGGGTGCATGTGCTTGCCAGAAAGACAGAGAGAGATAGAGAGACAGAAAGCGAGAAATCATCCCCCGGGGGGATGGCCACGCCACAATCCCTTCCCCTCCACTCTCCTCTCGGGATCTTGGGCATGCATGCACACACATGCGCCCGGTGTGAGTTTAAGCCACCGGGTCCGGGACTCGAACCGCGGTCAACTACATGGGAGTCCAGCAACATAGCCATTACGCTAACTGCTGGTCCCCACCATTTTAATCTTATACAAAAATTAATTGCACTCCAGGGAATGCAGACTCTTGTGTTAAATGCTATACTCCATTGCAGGGTGAGCAGGTAGGTCACAGACTTTAAAACAGTAAGGTATCAATTAAACTGTGTACATGATCAAGGAATGACTACCGATATCAAAAGTATAAAACAATTCTGGATAATAAGATAAAACACAAAGATACTGAAACACTAATGGAACTGAAAAACTGTACAGCATGTTAAGGTAAAATAAAAATGAACACTTATAATACTCAATATCGCAGACGCAGTTATCCTTGAGAACTAACAAATATTTGTCTTTGAAATACAGTTGGCCCTCTGTAGCCATGGGTTCCTCCATCATAATTGAAATATTGAAAAAGAAAAAAACAATACAACAAAGAAAACAGTATGAATTAAAAAATGCTTTAAAAACTATTTACATGGCATTTGCATTGTATCTGGCATTATAAATAATCTAGAGAAGATAAAAGTGTAGAAAACATGAAGTTTATATGCAAATACTATGCCATTTCACAAAAGGGACTTGAGCATCTGTGGATTTTGGTATTGGCTGGGGTGTTCTGGAACCCTTCTCCCATGGATACTGAGGGATGACTGTATTTGATAAAGATTAGAAGTTATTATTAGCACATAGTTCCAAAAAAAGAAGCAAAAGCTAGAATGACTAAAGCTCTCTCCACTTCCACATCCCGCCCCCACCTTTCAGCATCTCTGGAAAGGTCATAACCAAGTTCCTGCTTAGAGAAGCAGAGGTAGTAAGTCTCCATGCAACAATACCACCAATAGAAGCACAAAAGAAACTCTGTCAAAATGATAAAGATGTGTGCCAGATTATCTATGTGCCTAATAAAAAGTGTTTTTATGTTTCAGTCACCAGACACTGAATCTGAAGAATGTTTACCGAAAGTGGTAAATTCTCTTTGCTATGAGCAATATGAATAGAGAGTCTGATTTGTGACAAGCTATAACTTATAGAGCAGTTTTGCAAGTTTTAGCAAAGTACATTTAAGTTTTATACATTCTTAAATGTGGACCTTTATGGTTTGACAGAGTCTCTTAAACAAACAAAAAGCCATATTTTTAAGAAGATTTAAAAAGTTTTTCAATGTACATATTTTAAACCATCTATAATTGTAGGTACAGTTTCTACTTACCATCATTCATCATTCCTTTTGATTCTTTAAAAGCTAAGGATTAGTAACAAGCCAAGCAGGCAGTTAGTAAGGTTCCACAATTACAAATCATTTTCAAATAAACAAATATGCAATAATATCATGCCACCTATTACACAACTATACGGCTAAATTGTTTTAATTTTGTCGTTTTATTACAAAGCCTTTGTGTGGGGCACACCCACAGCCTGCACAAAGGAAACAGATTCAGTTGGGTATAGAGCTCTAGATTTACATAGAAATAACACGAAACATTTTGGTCTTACACTACGGTGACAGCCTGTATCTTTCTGAAATTTATAAATCAGAAATTGGACGTAACTGAAACTTTTCTCTACCAGGGGATGATACACTTCATCTTGGCCTGTATAAAAGGGCTGTGACCCTTCTTATCTTGAATATAATAACCATTATTCCTTTACGTGAACTTTCCAGTTCTGGGTATGAAGGCTGAGGGGAGAAAATCGTAACTCATAATGATCTCCTTGCCCAAATGTCACTTGGGTAACATAAGCAATTATTTGAGAAAACAGCAATGTATTTTTTCCTGAGGTGAGAAATATTATAAAAGCAATACTCCTAATTCTTAATTAAAAAAAATTAAAAAACAGAGCAATCAGGCAATAGAAAAACAAAAACCAAAACCTAGATTCTTCCCAAGGCATAGATGGGGCATTCTAACCGCTCTGGGGGCCAACTCAGATTATGATCTGGTAATGATCAAGAAGAATATATAAGTTTGTAATAACCACATACCATTAAGGGGTTCCTCTACAGCTTTCTGGAAAATATTTAAAATATATTTTTATAAAATTGAACTTATTTCATATCTTTTCATACTAAAACTTAAATACACTAATATTTAAACTATATAGTAATCAGTGAATTCTACAGTCTAAAAATAATAATGCAGTAAAGGCTAATGCCAAGTTGCATTAATAGTTTAAAATAACAACTATATTATTCTCTTAATGTTCTTTCTTTGTGCAGAATTTCCCACCCCATTCTGCCTTTCTCAGCTCAAAAATCCTAACTTCTCAAGAAAATGTTAAAGTACAAACAGAAACGGCAACAACAGAATAAAAAATACAGTTAAAGAGATAGGAGCAAAACAGGATCGTTTTCAAGTCATGCAAATTGAACTGAAGAACTAGGAAAGAAAATGTGGTAGGATTTAAAAGTCCAATGGTTGAATTATCTCTAAGAAGCACTTTAAAAATGTCTGGCTGCTTGTGCCCAAAGCTGCTGTAGTGTTTTTCTTTTCTTTTCTTTTCTTTTCTTTTCTTTTCTTTTCTTTTCTTTTCTTTTTCTTTTTTCTTTTTACTTCTAGAATACATTCCTGAGGTAAAATGAGCACACCTACACCTTAACTTGCCCCTTCGGCTCGTGTGTTGAGGCTCCCTACACTTAGTAGCATATGTAAGTAACCTCCACTTCCTGCTATAGACGAGAGACTCGCTTTGGCATTCCACAGATTTACTATCAATCCTTTATAGGAATCTGAGTACACTATAGTGCTTTCCAGTTCTCATTTCCATAATATGGCTCCTGGGCCTGTCATGGTGATGAGTCCATATTTGGAAAGATTTTTCTTCTTCGTCATTTATCCCTTCCTAAATTTTCTCCTTTTCTCGGAATTTTCTCAGCTTGTTAAAGTATCCCAGGTGCAATGAAGCCTACCATTTTAAGGAAGAAAAATGTTTGTAAAATGGGGGAAGGGTGAAGGGAATAAATCAAAACTTGGAACAGATATTTTTGGCAATATTGATGTTTATTGTGTAGGTTATACTTTTTAATAAAGTCAATTTAATATAAATTTCTCTTCCTCATTTTTAAGTTTGAAATGATCATTCTGTATATGGACATTAAATGGATCCAGCAGGTGAGGCAATATATTGGAATCAACTTCCTTCTGATCCCAGAGATAATAACCATCATTCCTTACACGTAAACTTTCCAGTTCTGAATGCGAGAAGGCAGTACAATCTTAAGGAACCATTTATTCTAAACCATTAATTCTAAAATGACTAAGATAGAACTGGACCCATTCATGCAAAGGTCATGAAATAACCTCAACATCTTAATTAATGTTGCACTAAACTCATAGCAAAAGAGTTTGATATCTCAATGACCTTTTCTCACATTTCTCAGTTCAACCCATCAAGTGATCATTCCCAAGTCATTAAGTGCATTTTAACTTACCCTAGGAGGCTGTATTGTCTGTTGATTGGAAGCTGGTATAAATAAAAAAAATAATAAATAAAAAAATAGTAAATAAAAAAATAAAAAAACCAGGAATATAAATTTAACAAAACAAATTAAGACAATAGATGTTTAAGATAAATGTTCAGGGCTAAAACTGAAGGTGCCACAACTCCAGTGAAAGCGTTCTAGCTTTGACAGTCTACTCAACAGAATCAAATATTCCTGATATGCATTAACAGAAAAAGAGTCAATAACTCACCTACATCAAATAATACACACATGCATTCTCTCACTCATTCAACCATCTCTTCTCCAAATCAGCCACCTGTTACACTTTGTGATGAAAACATGCTCTCACCTACTCAACCCCCACCCTGGTCTCCACAGTCTTCACTCCTCCACACAGTCAAGAGTGGATAGAATGTGGCAGTGACTCATCACCCGTGCTCCCTCACCCTTAGCTCACTGCTCCTGTTCCTTGTAGCCCTGCCTCTTCCATCCCTACCTTCCTAATTTTCAAAGTCCAGACAGCTAACAAACTAAATAAAATATTTAGATCTTTTTGAGTTTAAAGAGTTATTCTAGGCAACTAGTTACAATCAAGCCTCTTGTACATACTCCTTCATAGCTTTCTAAGTGGCTTTTTCACTGCTTCTGAATGAATGAGTTATAAAGCTGAGGGAACAAAGGCATGAAGAAAATGAAAAAGGGGAAAAGAATTACTCTGGCTTGGTAGGAAAGAGATATTTCCTATGAAAAACCAAGTGAGGAGGCCCCAGAGCAGCTAATGCCAGTCCTAAACACAGGATCAGAGTCCCACAGGTACAAAATCATTGACCAGAAACATTTATGAACCACTGACCAGGACAGTGACCCTACTATAATACAGAGCAGTCAAAACCATGTCACCTAGATTGAGTGACAGCACCTCAGAAGACTGAGGCAGGTGTGGAACTGCTTTAGCGTTCCTGCTGTCTGTCTATCATCTCTCCTCCACCTGCCATGCTATCAAGCTTCAAAAGCTAGCAGGAAATGGTGTGGGTCTTGACTCAAGGATAGCCTGTTTTTGGGTTGGCCAAAAGCTAGTAAGGCTTTCTCAAACAGGAAAGATGGCCACCAACTTCTGGTAAGTCTATCTTTCCCACTGGAATCTGGAGAGGAATATCAGAAAGAGGACTAGAAAGTTGGTGATGAGAAGGAAAGGTAAAACGGAGGCAGGGAGAGTAAGTAAGAAGAAGACCAATGCTTAGAGCTATAGGTAAGGAAAACAAATCAGTGATAAGAGATGCATATAATAAAATAGGGACATAAAAGAAAGGTTGAACTGGCTGGCTAACAAGGAAAGAATCAAAGACAGAGGAATAGAGTAGCTGTGTCTGTCAGAAGGACACTGACTGTTGAGAGGGCAACATGGTGACCTAAGTCTTAGGGAAGTAATGAATCTAGCCAACTCTTAAAACTACATGCGATTCCACTCTCAGCAATGCCCAATGATATATCTGAACTCATGAGACTCCATTTCTGTCATGCCATGTGAGGCTGGTAATAAATCTTACGTCCCTTATGGTCGAGGCACTTGGGGCAGTGGGCTGGTCCTTGCAGCCACACAAAAAAGTAACTTCATTTTATTTTAATTATTTTATTTTATTTTTAAGCAGTTTCTGTGCAATTTATTTAAGCTTCACCACAACTCAGTGGAGTAGGTATTACTGTCACCATTTTGTAGATAAAGACACATCAAAGTTAAATGATAAACATAAGATCAACTAGCTGTTGGGAACCAGCAGTTAGCGTAATGGCTATGTCGCTGGACTCCCACGTAGTCGACCGTGGTTCGCGTCCTGGACCTGGTGGCTTAAAACTCACGCCAGGCGCCTGTGCGTGTGTGCCCAAGATCCGAGAGGAGAATGGAGGAGAAGGGATTGCGGCGTGACCATCCCCCCTGGGGGGTGATATCTCGCTTTCTGTCTCTATGTCTCTCTCTGTCTGTCTGGCGAGCGCATGCGCCCTATAGCAAAAACCTCTCCAAAAAAAAAAAAAAAGATCATCTAGCTGTTAAGTGCTGGGACCAAGATTTGAACTCAGGTAGTGTGACAATAACACTCATATATTGAATCACTGTATAATTTGGCCTTGGAAGTGGGGGGATAGCTATCTGAGATCAGCTCCTGCTACACTCAAGACCTTCTGTAACATAGTGCTAGATACAGGACTGTTTAGAGGTTGAGAGGAGCAGTTAAGAGCCAGCTCCTATCTTTTTGTTGCCAGGTGACAATGGATAGGTTACTTTTCTCTATAGCTTTGTTTTCTCATCTGTAAAACTTGGCTAATAATTATATCTAGCTCTTCCTAAAATGTAGTGTGCATAAGATCCCTAGAAGGTTCTAACTATAGCAGGGCCCAGAAATCACTTTAAATAAGCACTTCAGGTAATTCTGATACAATCCATGTTAGGACACTCTTCAGAAAACATTGAATTTATATTGTGTGAGAGATGGGATCTTGCCTGTGAAACATTCAGTTCTCTACATGATTGGTGAGCAGAAGTATCAACTCTGGTTGTATTAACCAGGGTTGGGGTTTGAGCCAATTTTACTTGGGTATTTGGGGTTCAAAGGCTTCTAGCTGATACTCAGATTTTTACATTTTGATTATTCTTAATTTTTTCAACATTCGATCGCTATACAGCATTTGGCTTGTAAAGATAATTTACCCAACAAGAAACACTTCTCAGACCAGTCCAGTTGAGAATACTATACATGTTATCATCAACAGGTAATAAAACATATCTGTGTCCTACAAATGTCATGCCTATTTTTTCTCCTTGATTTCCTTCCCTATAGTCTTTCCTTCTCTCCTCTCCTCACACTGTCTTCAGCATCCATAACTATTTTCATGGCTTTTTATGTCCTCTGATATTTCAATCTCTACCATAGAGTGTGGATAGTTGGTATATATTAAGTGGAGAAATATAGTATCTTTCTTTCATAGCCTGGCTTGCTTCACTCAGCAAAAAACTTCCATATTTGACCACTCTCCATCAAATGCCAGGGTCTTGTTTTTTTATGGCTGAATAGTATCCCATAGAGTATATGTGCCCCACTTTTTCAATCCATTCATGTTTGTAGCCATTTGGGTTGGTTCCATGTCTTAGCAATCATGAATAATGTGGCAACAGACATTGATGTGCAAGCACTTTCCCAACTGAGCATTCTCCTGTCCTTTGGGTAGATATACAGAAGTGAGATTGTTGGATCAAATGGTTACTTTTATTTGTAGATCTTTGAGAAACCTCCATATTGTTTTCCACAGTGGCTGGACCAATTTACATTATCACCAACAGTGTAGAGAGTTCCTCTTTCACCAAAACCCCGCCAACACTTATAATTTTTTGTATTTTTAATCTTCGCCATTCTGGTAGGGCTTAGGGGGTATCTCATTGTGGTTTTAATCCACATCTCCCTTATGATAAGGGATGTTGAGCATTTCCTCATAGGCTTTTTGGCTGTTCATATGTCTTCATTAGACAGATTTTTGTTCAGCTCATTTTCCCATCTTTTAATTGGTTCAATTTTTTTGTTTTCCAGGCAAGTCACTTGAGTTCCCTGTATATTTTGGTTATCAGTCCCTTATCTGAGGCATGGTTTACAAAAATATTCTCCCATTCTGAGGGTTGTTGATTCACACTAACTACTGTGTCCTTTGCTGTGCAGACACATCTAAATCTGATATAATCTCACTTGTCTATTTTAGGCATTATTGCCTGTGCTTTGGTGATCTTATTTAAGAAGTCTTTGTCTACCCCAATGTAAGGTAACCTCTTTTTTAAGTAGTATGGAATAAAATGGGTTGAGGTGTATCACATATAGCAGTCTCCCAAATAATCCAAGCAGAATTATGAAACTTTATTTTTTAAACATATATTTATTTGTTTAATTTTGTTATTATTATTATTATTTTTAATTTGAACAAAGAGAGACAGAGAGAGAGAAAGGAAAAGTGAGAAAGCAAGCTACCAGATCTGAAACTTGAACCACAGTTGGCCATGTGGGAGTTTAGCAACTTAACCACTACACCACCCATAGGCCTCATAGAACTGCACTAGAGACTGTCAACATTGTTTTATAGCAGAAGTTAATTTCACCTGAGTTAACTCTATTCAATAGGAATATAATCTGCATGGCAAAAGAATGATTATGCTTGATCTGCTACTACCACCTGCCTAAGACATTAACAGCCATAACTTTTGTTAACTGTAAGCCTTAAGCACTCCATATGAGCTCATCTGTAATACTTATGGATTTGTTTTTCTTTCACTGAAACACCTGCCTACATGGAATAATATATTTCTAGATCTTTAATTTTTCAGAAACACTTTTTCTAATAACACTAGATTTACCTCTCCCCAACAATGTGCAAGAAAATATCTCTAAATTTATACACACACACACACACACACACACACACACAAACACTACAAAAAGTCTTGTGTCACATAATGACAATGACAATTAGGTCAACAATAGACCACATATACAATGCTGGTGCCATAAGGTCATAATATGCTATATCACATAGCCTAGATGTGTAGTAAACTGTAACATGTAGGTTTGTTTAAGTATGCCATGATATTTGCAGAATGATAAATCATCTAACAACACATTTCTCATGGCATATCCCTTTCGTTAAGCAACAGATGACTCTGTGTGTGTGTGTGTGTGTGTGTGTGTGTGTGTGTATAAATACATGCAAGTTCAACATACACATTTTGCACCCATATCATTCAAAAATACCTGGTATGTTGTACTAAGTATGATTCTGGCTGTTACTTGGCTGAACATTACTATATGTTTTTATACTGAACTAACTGGTAATGGCTTTTAAAAATGAATAAGCATTAACTCCTATCAATAATGAATGTACCCCTCCCTACAAACAACAAGTCTAACTTCATTGAGTATAGCTGGTTTCTTTTAATCTTTTGTACATTTCATGCCCCTTATATCTTTTATGAAATTGAATGTTTCTAGTAAAAAGGAAAAAAAAAGTCCAATACAGTTAAAAATTAGGCTATAGAAAGTAAAAGTCAAAATTCTACTGTTTAAAATAACAATTAAGGCTACAAATTTAAACTTGGAAGTAATAAAAATTCTAAAAGTTAAAATTTTTATAAGGATATGAACTTTTAAGAGAGAGCTTGGATTTTTTTATTATTTTGAAGATTATACTGGATTTAAATCAAGATATATTTATTAAATTTTTCTAAAATAAAATATCTCTACTGAGTAACAGTCAAAATTATTTTGGAAATATTTAAATTTTTCTTCCTGATATGCTCAAATTTGCAACCTTAATGTCACATATATTCACATTTACACAGATTATATACATGAAACACGTTAATTTTTCTAATCTACCCATTACCTAAAGAGCAATTTTCCTGTACCTTGTCTCCTCTTGCCTTTCAACAGAAGGTTTGCTTCTGTACTCTGGCATCAGACAGGTTGATTTGAAAAGTTAAATTAGGATATTCTCAAAATGTCAATAAAATTGAACTATATTCTTAACTTATACATAGCATATCTATATATTAAACTGTAATTTTAGAATTTGGGGATTTTGTTCAGGATTTTACTTTAATTTTGATTTTAATGTTAGAACAGTATTATTGCAATGACAGTGGTTACATAGGTTTCTTAGGAGTGTATGTGCTAGAGAAGGTGGCAGAGTGAGGTCAAGGCACTGGCTGCTAGACAGTGTCTATTTCAGTTGAGGCAACGACAGGAGACCTGATGACAACTGCATGGAACATCATTCTTTGCTAGGTTTGGAAGGCATGGGAATAAGAGGGAGGGCATCCAGACAGGGAGGAAGAAATAAGAACAAAGAGCCCCGGCCTTTATAGTTCATCAGAGCTCTGAGGATCTTGCAGGTCATGTGCTGTTCTCAGGCAAACATGGGGAACTATAAAATCAGGTGCATCATCTTTGAGAACCAGACACATGGGGATTGGAATACTCAACAACACAATAGACTCAACATTCACGAGGCACACCAAAGCTACCACATGAATGCCATTCTGCTTTAGATGTCTTAATTGTGTTTTATGGACTTATGCAGCATTAAAATGAGGAAGCTTTACTGAAAAACAACTAAGACTTATGAAAACATAACCTAAAGATAAGTAGATTTTGATAAAGTATTTTAATAGTTTATCTAAAAACATTAATTACAGAGGGACAGAGAAAATAAAACGGAATCAAACTCAAGTATCATTCACTAAGAATTGAAGTTCAAAAATAAAGGTAAAATGTTTTTGAAAGTATTATGCAAGTCATATAGGAAATTGTTCAAGTAATCCAATTCCAGTTTTGTGTTAATTTTTAGAAACACATTAAAGATCAACTAAAACAAAGCAGAAATGCCAATTTATCTCAAACTCCATTTATTTGTAACTTCTGATTATTTATTTATTTATTTATTTTGGAGAGGTTTTTGCTATAGGGCGTGTGCACTCACCAGAAAGAGAGAGACAGAGAGATAGAAAGTGAGAAATCACCCCCTCCCCCCCAGGGAGGATGGCCACGCCACAATCCCTTTTCTTCCATTCTTCTCTCGGGATCTTGGGCACTGATGCACATATGCCTGGCATGAGTTTAAGCCACTGGGTCCGGGACTCAAACAGCAGTCGGCTACGTGGAAGTTCAGCGACACAGTCATTACGCTAACTGCTGGTTCCACTTGTGATTATTTTGATAGGTGACAAAGAGTCTGTTTACTTCATAAATAAAAAACTTCATTATCTTTTTAAAATTTTATACATTTAATTTCTATACCTCACTTTGCTTGTAAGTTGAATTTACAGAATGTGAATACACTTCACACTAATCCAATTGAGGATACTAAACATATTATCAACAGATAATAACCCACTTCTGTGTCCCATAAAGCTTTTTTTTTTTTTAGGGAGACTAGTATAAATCAGATGGTAGAGAATACCTTTAGCTTAGATGAGACCACACGTTAGTTTCAGGCACTTTTTAAAAATAAAACACTCTTCTTATACATATTAAAAATAAGAAGTTATTCTGAAATCTGTTATTTGAAAACTGGCAAATTAAATACAAAGGTTAGGAAGAATAAAGTTGATATCACAATCATGAATAATTGATTTTCAAAGTAGGAAAATTCTGAGTTTTACAACTCAATGTTTTTATTATATTAGTCTTAACTAAAATGTGTTTTAAACTCATGCATTAGAAGTCACTGTTCTTGGGACCAGCAGTTAACATAATGGCTATGTCGTTGGACTCCCATGTAGTCGACCGCGGTTCAAGTCCTGGACCCGGCGGCTTAAACTCACACCGGGCGCGTGTGCGTGCGTGCCCAAGATCCCGAGAGGAGAATGGAGGAGAAGGGATTGCGATGTGGCCATCCCCCCTGGGGGGTGATTTCTCGCTTTCTATCTCTCTGTCTCTCTCTGTCTGGCGAGCACACACACCCTATAGCAAAAACTTCTCCCCCCCCCCCAAAAAAAAAAGAAAGAAAAAAAAAAAGAAGCCACTGTTCTTGGGAACCAGCAGTTAGTGTAATGGCTATGACGCTGGACTCCCACGTAGTGGACCGCAGTTCGCATCCCGGACCCGGTGGCTTAAAACTCACGCCAGGCACGTGTGCATGCATGCCCAAGATCCCGAGAGGAGAATGGAGGAGAAGGGATTGCGACGTGACCATCCACCCTGGAGGGTGATTTCTCGCTTTCTTTCTCTATGTCTCTGTCTGTCTGGCGAGCGCACGCACCCTATAGTGAAAACTTCTCAAAAAAAAAAAAAAATAAAAAGTCACTGTTCTTTAAATTGGTAAAAGTGACAGATCTTAAATTTCAATTTTGTCTACTTAGGGGCCTTCTATCTATAAACAGTGAGCAAGAAGAGGAGAAAATGACAAACAAAGGTGTAAAGCAAAAGAGCTTTATCATAGAAATAGTGGGGCAATTAAAAGTCCTTTCCCATTATATAAAATAGATCTTCAAAGATCTCTCCTTTTACTATTTTTTTTTTTTTTTGAAGAGGTTTTTGCTATAGGACGCGTGCACTCGCCAGACAGACAGAGACAGAGAGATAGAAAGCGAGAAATCACCCCCCCAGGGGGGATGGCCACGCCGCAATCCCTTCTCCTCCATTCTCCTCTTGGGATCTTGGGCACGCACGCACATGCGCCCGGCGTGAGTTTAAGCCACCGGGTCCGGGACTCGAACCGCAGTCGACTACGTGGGAGTCCAGCGACATAGCCATTACGCTAACTGCTGGTCCCTCTCCTTTTACTATTAAAAGAGCTACATGTTCTAATATGTAAAGCCATTTTCTTTTAAACTAGCTTATAGACTTTTCATTAATTCATATCACTTCTGCCTTCCTTAGTTATTCGCAAATCATTCCAATTGTAGTTTTTCCATTTTTTTAGTTATCCATAAATTTCTTTGGTCCTAAACTAGAAGAGCCAAACCAAAGCACCTTCCAAATTTACATATCTGAAATGCTCTACATAGGGTAACAAAAAAAAGATTGACTTACCCACAAATTTCATATAAACTAGTCCAAGTAATTGTGATAGAGCTACGATACCCAAACCTGAAATCAGAAGAGGGCCATGCAGTGGTATACATGCTGTAAAAATGAATAGAACTTATGTTAGAAGTGCATGTGAAATAATAAAATCTTTTAGAGGAAACAGTAATAGTAATAATATTAATTTTTAAGGACAGTAATTATTTTTCTAATGATTAAGAAAAAAATTATCTATAGTATTAAATTAGTGAAATGACTCCGGCTTACAAGAAAAATAAGCACTCATTTGCATAATGCACACCTTATCAGAACAGTGAAACTATTCTGCATGATACTGTAATGGTGGATCCGTAGGATCATACATTTGTCATAGCCACAGGAAAAAAACACTAAGACTGAATCCTACTGTAAATTATGGACTTGGGGTGATGATATGTCAGTGTTGGTTTATTGATGGTAAAAGATATACCACTTTGGTGTGATACATCTTATCATATCAAGACCAATGGGAAATAGTGTGTGGAGTTTAAGGTTCCAACCTACAAAATCTGGTCAGCTCTTGAAGTTCCTTCACAACTATAAGCAAAGCAATTTGGTTGCTAGAACCATCAGCTCAAGGGTTATATACAGACAATATTCTTTCAGCAATAATGAAAAGCACTATTGACAGAGAGGGGAGAGTTAAAAAAAGGAAAGCTCATAATACCAAATAATGGAGAAATATAAGTGGAGAAACAGGAATTCTTATTCACTGGTGGTGGTAATGCTCACAGTACAACCACTTTGATACTGAGAGTTTGACAGTTTATACAGAACTAAACTTATCCTAAGCATACAATCCAACAGTCGTGTTCCTTGGTATTTACCCACATGGAGTTGAAAATATCTCCATATAAAAACATGCACCTGGATGTTTATAGCAGCTTTATTCTCAAAAAATTGAAAGCAACCAAGGTTTTGCTCAATAAGTAAATAAACAGTGGTACATGCACACACTGAAATATTATTTAGAGTTAAAACTCATGAGGTATTAAGTCATGAAAAGACATGAAGGAAACTTAGATGTATATATATATATATATATATATATAGGTTTTTTGTTTTTTGTTTTTTTTTTTGAGAGGTTTTTCGCTATAGGGCACGTGCGCTCACCAGACAGACAGAGAGAGACATAGAGACAGAAAGCGAGAATCAACCCCCAGGGTGGATGGTCACGCTGCCATCCCTTCTCCTCCATTCTCTTTTCGGGATCTTGGGCATGCATGCACATGCACCCGGTGTGAATTTTAAGCCACCGGGTCCGGGACACGAACTGCAGTCGACTACGTGGGAGTCCAGCGACATAGCTATTACGCTAACTGCTGGTTCCCAATAGTTTTTTTTTTTTTGTTTTTTTTTTTTTTTTTGAGAGATTTTTGTGATAGGGTGCATGTGCTCAGCAGAGAGAGACAGAGGCAGAAAGCAAGAATTCTCACACCCCCCCACCCCCCGCCAGGGGGAATGGCCATGCTACAATCCCTTCTCCTCCAGTCTCCTTTCAGGATTTTGGGCACACAGGTATATGTGCCTGGCATGAGTTTTTATTAACTGGGTCTAGGACTTGAACCATGGTGGACTATGTGGGAGTCCAGTGACATAACCATTACACCATCTGCTGTTCCCTTACATGTATATTTCTTAGTGAAAGCAATCAATCTGGAAAAGTTATATACTGTATGATTCCAACTAATAACTTTCTAGAAAATGCTAAGCTGTGGAGACAGTAAGAAGATGAGTGGTTGCCAGGGACTGGGGGAAATGGAGCATAGAGTATTTTTAGGGCAGTGGAACTATTCTGTATGACACTGTAATGGTGGATACGTAGGATCATACATTTGTCATGGCCATAGAACATAAAACACTAAGGTTGAATCCTGTTGTAAACTATGGACTTTGGGTGATGAATGTCAGTGTTGGTTTACTGATGGTAACACATGTACCACTCTGGTGTGGGATGTTGAGGGAGGCTGTGGCTGTGTAGGTTATAAGAAGGCAGAAGAGGTATACAGGAACTCTCTGTGCTTAATGCTAAAACATGCTGTGAGCCTAAAACTACTCCATAAAAATAAAGTTTACATAATTTTTAAAAAGAGAGAGAGAATGAAAAAGAAAGAGCTCTTGGCCAGCCTGTAGTATGGTAGTTAAGGCAGCTGGATCCCACATGGCTGACTGTGCGGTTCCAATCCTGGACCTGGGAGTTTGAGAAATATGCTAGGTGTATGTGTGTGCATACTCAAAATCCTGAAAGAAGAAATAAAAGAGAAGGGGTTATGGCATGATCATTCCTCATGTGAGGGTGGGGTTCTCACTTTCCCTTTCTCTCTGTCTCTTTCTGGTGTGTCCTATGGAAAATTAGAAAAAAAAAAAGAACAGAAGGAAGGACAGAAGAAAAGAAGGAAGGGAGGGAGAATTCTATCTAAAAGAAATCCAAATTGAGACTACAAAAGGACGTGACCCTTACCTGCGACACAGAGGCTCATTCCAACCACACTAAGTACATAGCCCAGTATTTGTAAGGTCAATATGAAAATGGCAAAGGAGGTCATTCCAAAAGCTGGATGAAGGAAAAGGAAATAACAGAAATGGGTTGAGAGTATTTAAAAAGTAATCACTTTACATAGTTTTTGGTGCTATCAAGAATAATATCCTATGACCAAAGACTGACTCTGGAGTTCCCTGTCAGATGGGAGATGCTTTACCAGGGATCTAACCCTTCCACACAAGCAGTCAGCTCCAGACTGGCACATTCAGCAGCCTTTTATATTTAGTCAGCTGAGCTGGACTGGTAGTTTTTACCCAAAATCTTAGAACAATGCTTCTTTTACCATACTTGTGCATTTTACAAGATGAATAGATGTGATGCATGGCTTCTGCAAACAAACTTGCTCCAGTGGAGAGAACTGTTATGCAAACATGTGATTGTAAACATCACAACATGTACTTTGAGCATTTAGAAGATCTGTGACTTCCTAATGAACTAGTTTCTTGCCGGTTTACAGAAAGCCAGAGATAGGCTCTAAGACCAAGCACAAAATGAGACTCTTTTAACAACAAATGATGCTAATGATTTACTCTAAAATACAGTGAAAATTATACCGATTATAGTTTGGATATCCACACTGTCTTTTAAAGTAAGTGTCAAGATAAGCCAATAACTAAAAAAAAAAGTTTCTACTATTTGTGATTTATAACCTTATTTATGGGAGTAGCCTTTTTATGCAGAGGCTTAATGAAAGACGAAAGCAGTGTTTAACACCTACTTAAAACTTTAAAAAACTGAAATTAGAATATGAAGATAATCATTATAAAATGATATAGCATAATTTAAAATTATGTTGACTGGCATAAAATACATATGAAAATATTTTATAAAATAACTGAATGCCATACAAATCTAAGATAACCTTAAAATTAATCTGGATAGGAGAAAGGTTACTAAGAATACCATGGAAAATCTTTTAATAAATTACCTTTTATGGAATTGTGAAAAAAACTATACCAGAGTATTTTTACCCAAAGTGCTGCAATGTAAATGAAAAAGGTGGGCAAAATCAAGCTGTAATAACAATACTCACTTGCCCTAAAAACATTGTACTGAAGTATTATTAATGCTCCTGTAGAAACTACAATTAAACCAAGTCCGGTAGCATTCTTTATTGAATATTCACCTGTTAATAAATAAAAATATTTAAAATTTTTTCCTATATACTTCATTCTTTTCAGGAAGTTAAAGTACATTATTACTTAATTTATCAAATGAATTAATCTCAATACTACTCTTCTAAACTGCACAAGGCTTAAAACATATATATTTTCCCCAAGAGTTCATACAAAATAAATGACTGCTTTTCAATTATTTAAGACCAAACTTAAGACACATAATTCTCAACATGTCAAAATCCTGAATTGGCCCTACCCCCTTCTGAACTACCTTACAGAATCCTTGATGAGAGACTTCGTAGTCATCTTTTACAATTCCCTTCGTTCACCTTATTAAATTTGTCCCAAAGTCAAACTGATTGTTTTTGAAGTGATCTGAATTCATTTCTTTCCTCATCCTGCCCTCACTAACTACAATTGCTAAATTTATATTCCTAAACATTACACCTGTACTGTTTTCTTCTCAAAAAACAACAGTGACGTTCTACAGTCTGCCACTTTGAGTCTCAGCCTTCCTTTGCTTTTCTTTATAGGTGCTAAGCCCTTATTTCCCACTCACGTTCCCATCCTACAAATGTAAATGCCATTTCAGACAGATGTATGTCCCATGTTCACTCCCTTTCTGTAGCTTGCCCAATAATATTTGCCTCTCTACTGGGTTAAATGGTGGCCCTAAAGGTATTTCCTCTTAATCCTTAAACCTGTGCATATTTCCTTACATAGCAAAAAAATATTACATTATTTGGCAAAAAAATTGGACTAAGTTAAGGATCTTCATAGGAGAGGCTTATCCTGAATTATAGTGGTGGGCCCTAATTCTGATGATGAATGTCCTTGTAAGAGAGAGGTGGAGGGAGATTTAACACAGACACACAGAGGAGAAGACACAGGGGGAGAGCAGGGGGCTAAACATGACCATAGAGGAAGAGACTGGAGTTAATCTGCCACAAACTAAGGAATATTAACGACTTTTGGCAAACACCAAAAGCTAGTAGAGATAAGAAATGGATCCTCTCATGAATCCTTAAGAGGGAGTCTGGCCTTGATAACAACTGATTTCTGACTTACGGTCTCACAGAAAATTTTCTGATGTTTTAAGCTACTCAATTTTCAAATAATTTGTTACAACATTCCTAAAAATTGAACTTCCCAACCCAACCTTTGAAATGCCTATCTTTCCTTCAAGGAACTGTAAGTCTTACCTGGGATGAAAAGAATGGCTGCAACAACAACAACTGTCGTGACAATAAGTCCCACAACAAGTAAAATAATAATTCTCTCATTTGTTCGACTGGATCTGTATTTAAGTGCTTAAAAAAATAAAAAAGAAGAAAAACACAAAGGAATACATGAATTGAATCACAAATGAGGCCATTTCTATAGCTTCTAAGGTTCTAGAGACAAACATATTATATTTGAATACCCCAAAGAACAACTCCTTCATATCATCAAGTCACCTCGCATTTTTTTTATGAGCTAATGGATAGTGTTATGGGAGTATAGACATAGATGCTGAATTTGTAGGTGACACTTTATCCCCCTATGCTGCAAAGAATGTAGATTTTCTGTTGGGTTTTCTCAATCAAGGCGTTACTGACTTGTGGGGCAAGATGAATCTGTGTGGGCTTCCCCGTACAGTATAAATGTGGAGAAGCATCTCTGGCCTCTCAGTGCCAGATGCCAGTAATGGCCCCAAGTTATATTGGTCAGACTGTCTTCAGACATGGCTAGCATTCCCTGATGAATAAAATCACCCCAGACTGACAACACAAACACTGATATCCATAATGCTGATAGAAAATAACTGGTTAATCAGCAATACTGAGAAAAAGAGGAGTTTGTTTCACATTTAAAAATGTTTTAAGAAATGTAGAAATCTAGATATTTTGTTTTGAAACAAAAGACAGAGTTAACATGGGACAAATAAAACCCTTGTGAAAGCCTGAGAGAAGAAAATGCTCAAATTGTTCAACTAAAAATTTTTAATAAAAATAAACTGCAAAGACTCAACAGGAGTTGAATAGCAAGAGTATTACAGTATTACATGTGATTAGTTCTGATGCTAGTTCTACTAGCAAATATTCAGTGCCTTCCGTGAAAGAATACTGTCATAGGCCTAAAAATAATATTTATTTTACTATATACTGATTTTTTTGTGTGGATTAATACTGAAGTTCATTTTTCATAAAGGAAGTTGTTAAAGGGAATCTAAAAGCAGGCAGAGTAGTAAAGAATATCCACACCTACCATACCTTAGATTATAACCTCAACTTCAGTCTCTTTTGGGGAGATGAAGTCCTAAGAAATAATCAGTACTGAAGCTGAGTAAGTGAAATCCACATCAATCAGAAAGCATCAGACTTATGATCTCACAAGAGGTGAAAATTTTCTGTTGTTTTAAGCTACTCTATTTTCAAGTAATTTGTTATGACATTCCTAAAAATTGAATCCCCCCACCCCAACCTAAGTAGTAGGTATCCCTTGTGGGATACTACTTAAATCATATCCCTGTACTCTTTTTTTTTTTAAAAAAAAAAGAATTATCTATTTAATTTTATGCATTATTATTTTTTAATTTGACCAGAGAGAGAGAGAAAAATTGGGAAAGCAAGTCGCCAGGTCCAGGACTTGAACCCTGGTCAGCCATGTGAGAGTCCAGTGTCTCAACCACCACATCACCTGCCAGCCCCAATCCCTGCCCTCTTTAAGGCATAGTTTTCACAGTTTCACTAGTTTCTAGGCTCAAATAACGGCTAGGATGAAATTGAGTGTAAAGTTCATAAAAAGGCACAGACATAGAAAAAGAAACTCTCTTTAGACATATATTCCATTTTCCATTTGAATCTCAAGTATATTGTTTTCTAAATAGAACTTGAGAGTTCTGTGAAGGGTTATAAAATAGAAGTTGTTTCAAATGTACCTCACAATCAATCAAGCATTCATAAGAGACTCTTCTAGGTTTAAATCAATACATAAAAGAGCTACTAAGATTAAGCAACAAGAATTTACCTTAGAGTATAGTATGATTTCATGCAAAAAGGCTGACTTGTGTCATTCTTAACAAAAATAAGAGTCTGAATCTCAAAATACAACCTCTTCAGGCTTAGAAAAGGTGCTACAGGAAAAAAAATAATGTCAACAATAGCAACAAAAGTAAAACACCACAAAATAATACTGATGACAGCATTCTACCATAAAAAGGTCCTTTTTTGTGTGTTTTAGTACACTATACATTGGAGGAAGCTTTAGTTCCTGCTGATTGGTACAACTACGACTTATTTGAGAGGCTAGATTAAATTTTTCTGCAGATTAAAGTAACCATAAAAGCAACAAATATTTTAGTGGGATCTATGTAAGTGACCACAGGTTATGAAAGAGTATTTCCTTGTTCTTGTTTTTTTTAGTGAACCTTTTCAAAGAGCTTCTTTTTCTTTTTCTTTTTTTAGAGAGGGTAAAGAGTTTCTTTTGGCTCATAATCTTTGCTCACAATGACCACATTTCAGCAGGTCTCACAGTGAGTGTAGGATAGGTATCTTGTTGCTAGTCCCTTTCTCAATTTTCTCAGAGTAGCTAAAGGGCAAGAAATCTGATATAGGTGCCATAGAATCCAATAATCTCGAGGACCTTTCCTTGGTGGGTGATCTTGTCCTTTACTAAGTGTATTTATCTTTATTTATAAATCTATCAAAACATTAAATACAGCAAATAAAATAACTTCAAGTAATTGCCCAAGTACCTAGCGTTAAGGTAAAACCAATGCAATGTGTTCTTAACAGCAGGTTCTTATCAAACTTCCTGGTGTGCTTTTCTGGCTGCTTATCAAGACAATCTATATAATGTTAAAAATCTACATGTTTTTAAAGATTTCCCCTCAGCTGAAAGTACCAAAATAGATATGTGAAATAAAATATATTAAAAAATAGTATCTACATTTTTTAACAAAAACTTATCACCTTAGTGCTGCCTGATACAAAAACACCAACAACAAATATCTGAGAAGACACAGAACATTCTGTCAACAAATGGACTTCTACAATTTTCCCTTTTATGTCATGTATAAACTAATTACATCTAGTAGTTTACTCCTCAGAAATGTGTTAGGTTGGTTCATTGATCTGTCCTAAAATATTTACTGTGTATTTATAATGTACCAAGTCTTTTATTAGTCCAAATCAAGACAAAAGTAGAAAATTACTTTATTTAAAAATAATTAAGCACATCAACGCATGTGACAATCACTACTCTAAGTGCTGACAGTGAACAAAACAGGCACACAAGGCCTGCCTTAGGTCTTTACATTCTAGTTGGTGAGCATGTGTGTCTGGTGGGGGAGGGAGGTTTTAAGTAGTGAGGGCAGGGGAGTTACTTCCAGGACTCCTCAGATAAGTAAAAAGTGAGGTTCTACGCTAGTCTAAGAAAGTGCCTTCATATATATGAATAAAGCTACACTATTTTCTTTCAGTCACCTGGAAAAACAGCAGATGTGAATAGACAATAAGGTTCACTGGTCTCTTTGTGCCTGATGTGAAGAACACATAAGAATGTAAGTTGTGGGACCAGCAGTTGGCATAATGACTATGTCACCAGACTCCCATGTAGTCAAACGCGGTTCAAGTCCTGGACCCGGTGGCTTAAACTCACACTGGACGAGTGTGCATGCATGCCCAAGATCTCAAGAGGAGAATAGAGGAGAAGGGATTGCAGCATGGCCATCCCCCAGGGGGATGATTTATCGCTTTCTGGTGAACGCACGCGCCCTATAGCAAAAACCTCTCTAAAAAGAAAGAATGCAAGTTGTGGGGATCAGCGGTGGCATAGTGGTTAAGGTACTGAATTCCCACATGGACTACTATGGTTCAAGTCCCAGACTTGGCAGTTTGAAAATCATACCAGTCATGTATGTGTGCACACTAAAAATCCCAGGAGAATGGAGAAGGGATTGTGGTGTGGTCATTCCCCCCCAAGGGGTGATTTCTCACTTTTACTCTCTGTCTCTGGTGAATGCACATACTTTAAGGCAAAATCTTAAAAAAAAAAAAAAAAAAAAGAAAAAAAGAAAAAAAAAGAATGCAGATTGTAACTGTGAAATCCAGTGAAATTACTAAGCCAGTTTGGGGATGAGATTGAACCTATCATGTTTAGTTTACATGATACTCCAAAGACTAAATTTGATAAGCCATATATAGGCCCTTCTACACTTCTGTAAAACCATAAGATTCACAAATTTGACACCTGCTCAAAGATAAGACATTTAGAATGTCTCTTATCAGGTGATTGGTTAGTGAATAGAGAGAGGAAGGCTTGCCAATTATATATACTGTGTATCAGACTAGGAATACATCATAAAGGGAGAGATCTACTAGATTTTATTATTATAGTGCTGCTTGCTGATAAATCTAGAAAAGAAATTTTAGAATATTTTTATATCTTTTCAATTGTATAAATAATATCTTTAATGCAGGATAAAGCACCTGTGGTAACTTTAAAAATATTACAATTTCAAATTTTTTAATTATTTAAATCTAAGTTACTATTTTTCAAATACTAGCACACTTATTTAAGATACCCACACAAGTACATGGGCAAAGGCTTTGTACAGCTTAGTGCTGAAGAAAACATAAATACTAATGCCAGTTATAAAATAACTTGCAAGAAAGCAAGTAAAATCATTTTATAGTGAACTCCATACACAATCCAACCTGCTCTGATGAAATAATTTGTCAAGATTGACTGACTAGACATCACATTTCCAGTAAAGAGGGCCTAGATATAAAGAGCTCAGGTTTTGCACAGTGAGTTCTCTGAATATAAATTATTAAAGTAGAAGCTTTCCAACATATTACTTTCATTTTCCAAACTTTCCCTAGTCTTGTGGGATGGTTACATAACCTCAGAGAGCCTGCAGGAAATGGGGATGTTTGAATTTCACAATGGTCAAAGGAATAGCAACCTTTCTATATAAACGAGTAAAATGCTGAGCTATATAGTTTTGTTTAGTTCTTCCTACAAAAAAAATCAACTCATAATCACATTATTAAAGAATGTGATCATTATGTGAACAGAACCAAGGGAAAGTTTGGGAGTTCAAGATTATCGAATAGAATTCACAGCAAATTTAATAACAATAGGGACCATCAACAAGGTCACAAAATAATTATTTGTAATAATCTTTATTGTAATGATATTTTACCTTCTTGGACAGAAATTTACTAGCATAAATTAGAATATTTCTTCACTTCCTCTGATTATTTTTAATTTGATTGATGAAAAAATTCCCTAGTCCATTATTTCTTTTAAATGTGCTTGCACAGCCTAATTACTTTCCTTATTAAGTCAGCCCTCAGGTTTGAACTCAGGTACTTAGTAGGGTATCAAGGCAATTGTGATTGAGAATTTTTTTCCTTGAATTTTTCAACAGTGATTTCTACAGGAACATCCACCCAAATATCTGTGAGCAGTAACCAAAATCCTTGCAGAATAATCTAGAGTAGGGACAAGAAAGTTAGCAAAAGAGATGAAAGGTGCCTAGAATGCACAAATTTTAAATATATTATAGCAGTTCTCGTTGCATGATTCTCATGAATTTCGGTTACTATGGTTTGAATAAGTTGCCCCAAAACAATGTTCAAATTTCAATTACCACAATATATTGAATAACTGCATACAATGCAAACTTTACTGCTGTCTCTTTAGTCCACAAATCACTATGAAAATATTAAATTGCATATGTGCATCAAAAGCGGAGGTCAGTCATGTGAGTTATTTTAAAGACTGTTGGTAACTAGTCGATGCATATCTGTTCTTCAGTTCATGCCCAGACAGCAAAGGGCATAGTTGTGCTACCTCTTTATCTCCCAGTGAAAAAACCCACATGATATTTTACAATGGATAGCCAGAAAAGGCAACTAGTCAAGAAAGATGGACAAGTGAAGAAATGAAAAGTGATAAATGTGGGATATGAAATTTGGACAGTAACTGGAGTAATACGAGAAATAGCTGACTATGGGCATGTTAACACTACTGCCATGCAAGAGACTCTGGAGATGCAACCAGAGCAACTCAGTGAATGTGAACATATTGCCATAAATGAAAAAGGTAGGAGGTTGTGACAAAAAGAATGAAAATGTCATCAGAAGAAGTGACTGTGTCAAAAACTGAAAACGAAAAACCAAAACAAAACAAAAAACCCCACTTCATATTAAAGGAACTCCAAAGATACTTCATGACATTGAAAGTGCAAAGGATAAAATGTTGGACTCTGATCCACACTTAGAAAGGAATACAAAAGGTTTTTTCTGTACCCAGTTATATGACAAGTAGAATATGAGTGCTGTTTAACTCACTCTTAAGAAAACACTTTTTCAGTGTTTTTAATGTTTTAATGTATGTATTAATTTTACTACCTTTTAAAAATTTACCAATACAGTTAATAATGACAGGGAGTTTTTAATGCTTTGACAAAAAAAATGTAAAGGTCATGGAACAATAGGAATTTTTCCCATTCACCATTAAGACTACTTTGTAGAGCTGCAGCTTATGTGATCATGTTATGGTCTCACAGTTCTGTGTAGAACAAGGTTTCCCTATACATGACAAAAGTTTGAGGAAGAAAAAAGATAAGACTAGATTGGCCTATCTCAAAAAATCTCAGAACATTAACCAATTCTTTATATACAAATGAAAATAAGCAGGAGACTGGGTACACGGCACTTGAAATTTAAAAAAAAATTTATTTATTTAATTCCATTTGTTATTATTATTTTTTAATCTGACCAGACAGAGACAGAGAGAGAGAGAAAGAAAGGGAAAGTGAGAAAGCAAGCCGCCAGGTCTGGGACTTGAACCATGGTTGGCCATGTGGGAATCCAGCACCTTTAACCACCATGCCACCCGCTGGCCCCAACACTTGAAATTTTTTTGTTTTCACTTTTTTTTTTTCTTTGCCAGAGTATGAGTGCACTTGCCAGAAAGAAAAAGAGAGATAGAGACAGAGAGCGAGGGAGAGGGAGAAAGCACCCCCGTCCCATAAAGTGTGACAGGTGACCACGACTCAATCCCTTCTCTATTTCTCTTTCCTGATGGGATTTGAGGCATGGAAGCACGTGTGCCCAGCACACTGTTCCAGCTGCTGAGGCTGGGGTTATGAACCACACAGTTGCCCATGCAGGATTCCGCTCCCATAACTACAAGGTCATGCAGCCAGCCCTACTTGAGATCATTATTCTGCCATCTACATGATGGAAAGAACCTGTTATAATATCTCAGAATAAGGAATAAAAACCCTGAAAATCATCCAGGAACTAATTACCAGTGGAATGGCACTGGTAGTTTCATTTTCTGAACAAAAAGCATCTAAAATGCCATACTACTTCTTAAGGCTCAGTGTTGTTTTTTTTGTTGTTGTTGTTGTTGTTGTTTTTCCCTAATCTCTGAGCTGTTTGTTAAGCATGGAGATTTTGCTTAGAAGTCTGTAAGTTAAAGCTAAAGGCAAAGGTATTCAGAAACATAACCCTGTAAGAGACCTTTGTCTTAAATCATGGTCTGGGGTTCACCAAGTCCTGGCTTGGCTTTGAGAGTCAAGAAGTCTTCTAAGACTTCTTCCTCAGAGGATGAAAGGCAGTTCAAGATACAGCTTTAGTATAAAGAAACTCTTTCTCTCAAAATGAGGGCACAACCTGCTGTCTTTATTAAAGGGTTAGCCTAGTTAAGGCCTGGGTTTTATCTTGGACCACAAAAGATTCACATGAAGAGCTAAAAACCACTGAAAGAAGTTCCCCATAGTCAAGTACTGACCATAAATGGTAACTGGGGAAAGCTAGGGAGAACTAGAAATCTGCAAAGTAGAAGTAGTGGTCTGAGTAACTATTAATACTTTACAGACTGTAATATACTGGATCCTAAAAAAAAAAAAAAAACGTATAACCAAGCAGGTTATAGGAAATAGAGGGAGGTGCTTTCCTTAGTTTGTGGAATGCCCAGGCCATAAACATAAGGCTTCTTACAAAAGGCACCAAGAGTCAGATCCATGAGTATCAAGATGTGACAAAATGCACGGGTCACATATACACACGTGTCCTCAGCTGAAATGACTGAACCATGAGAGCTAGACAGCCAGGGACAATATTTGCTTTACTTTCACATCTTGATAGGTATTCGTATAGTAAATAAACAAATTAGGTCAATGTTCTGTTCTGTCGATAATAATTTCATCTACTCAGTGTGTACTTAAATACAGGATCAACTTCATGGAAAGAAAATTCTCAAAATGAATTTAAGATGGAGAGGAGTATAAGTGGAGCAGTAAACAGTACTGGTTCAAATCCTAGTACTGCCAGGAAATGGTTGAGTTTGGACAAACTAACTAACCTCTCTGTGCTTCAGTGTCTTATACTCAAAATGGAAATAACAATGGTACCTATGCCCAGAGAATTTAAGGTAGAAAGACATGTGATTGCACAAGTTGAGTACTTTATACAGTGCCTGTCACATAGAACAAGAAATCTGTAAATGTTCAGCTACTACTCTCATCAATATCTTCACACATGTGTCCAGGCTGAGCAAATCAAGTGTATGAATACATCTTCTAAATGCATATGTACAGCATGCTGACCTGTTCTAATGTAAGCCAAGGTAAAAAGAAAAAAATCCATTAAGGTATTTCTTTAGAAGTCTTGTTTTAAAAGAAATATTTATTCCTTTTCATTTATTATTATTATTAAATTTGACCAAAGAGAGATGAGAAACTGAGAGTGATGAAGCAAACCACCAGGTTAGGACTTGAACTATGGTCAGCCACCTGGGAGTCCAGTGCCTTAGCCATCATGCCAGGGCTCTCTTTAGAAGTCTTAAGGATATTTCTTAAAATATGACTAGTAGGAAAAAAAAGAAAATATAAAAAAGAACATTCAACTCACTAACATAAAAATGAAAATTAAAACAAAATTTTGGAGAGCCAACCAGGCCCACTGGTTAAGGGAGCTGAATTTCACACAGCCATCCATGTGGTTTGAATCCTGGACTGGGTGACTTGAGAAACACCTCAGGCATGTGTGTGTGCATGCTCAAAATCCTGATGGGATGGAGAAATGGAAGAGAAGGTACTGTGGTGTGACTATGCCCTGTCAGGGGTACTTTCTCCCTCTCTCCATCCCTCTTTCCCTTGGTCTTTCTCTGGGGAGCACATATGCCCTCTGGCAAATTAAATAAATAAATTTTACTTGTAAAATTAATAAAGACTTTAGAATTATGATAATGTCAGGACTGTAAGGCAAAAGACAGTTATTTTCATATAAAATAGTAATTGATACAACGTTTTTGGAAAACATCTTGGCAGTACGTATTGAGACTTGAAATGGTTCTGCCATTTCCAAGCATACGTATCTTTGGCAGAGGTACTTTCATAGTATCAAAAAAGAATGGAAATATCCTTAATATTCATCCAGATGAGAGTCAAGTAAATTATAATGCATTGACAAAAACAGAGCATAAGCAGCTCTAATAAGATTTCTGAAGACTCAAGAGAAAAATCAAGATATGCAAGTATATAAGCTATATGAATCCATTATCATTTTCTTTTTTTTAAAGAACAATAACAAAAATGAGTAGAAAAAGACAGATGGTGAGAAGGAGGGAATTCACTAGAATACACAAATAGCTTATTTTTAGGTTTTGAAACTCCAGATGATTTTTGCTTTTTCCCTATATAACTTCCTATATTATATAAGGTATTCTAAAATGATATCTATTGCATTTTTAAGTAGGAAAAAAATGTAAAGCATATTCTATAAAAATAGGGCTAATAGGAAACAAATTCACTCCCGATTCATTAAAAATAAGTTCATCAATAATAATACCATGATCAGAAAACATGTCTCAATTTAAATGCAAACAATCACACTAATTTGACTAGCTTATGAAAAAAAAAAAAAAAGTTGTTCCCTGCCCGAATCATACGACTGAGCACTTCAAACCTGGATCTGCCCCTGTGGTTACAAACTTTCCCCAACATCAGTGATGCCAGAGTAGGCCTTGATGTTATGCTAGTCCATTTCTTGATACAAAAGGCTTAGTGAAATCCTAAGAAAGCTACCCAAAAATGTCTAGACATTGTCTTGAAAAGAAGAGTTGTGAAATGTCTTCACAGTTGTCACCGTCAATGCTTCCTTCCTCCTTTTTTTCTTCTAGAACATCTCTGAAATCACTAAGCATTTCCAGAGTGCCATATACTGAACAATGCTCCTAAAATATTATACAATCACTCATCTCCCTTCCATTTTTATATATCGCTTTAGATATACACAGTTTAAACTTCTGAGTAAAAGTAAAATTCATGAAATTAACGATAGGCCAATCCATTACAATATTTCACTAGCTTTCACTTTTTTTAAGAGTTGAAGAATAAATTAGATCAGAACCATTTATTCCTTGCCTGTGGAGATGTTTACTGGTCTTCAGTGACAACTTCAGGGTTCTACAGGGAGATTAGGAATAACTTTACTATTTTAAAAGTTTACAAGTTTAGACTTCACCTCAGAACTTCACTAATTTAGTAAATTTTCTTATGCCAATTGGTATGGAAAATGACTGAGTGTACACATTAACCAGAATCCACATTACCTATTTATCCATGACAGTCATGGCCATTCCATTATGTACTGTTGATGCTAAATATGATATGGCATCAGGGTTTGTGTTCACATGACCAGACAGTTGCATGACAGGAAAATGTAATGCCCTTCGAGGCTGATCCATGTGTGCAAATTCTGGGTTCATGTTAAATAGTGTGTGGGTGAATGTTCTGAAAATATTTAAATGCTCTATGAGTTTACGGCGTTGTTATTGCTAGTATCCCCACTATTCATTCTTGAAAAATTACAGAAATAACACAAGGAAGAAAAACCACCTTCTTTGGAATTAAAAGTGAACGGGGGCTGGGCAGTGGCACAGCAGTAAGCGCAATGCTCTGCGAGGCTGAGTCGCGTGGCAGGCTCTAGGTTTGCACCGAGCGAGCTCCCTGAGGACGCCAAGCACGCTTGTGCCCACGATCCAAGGTTGGCTGAGACTGGGGGTGATTCATGGCATCAAGACCTTGTTGGGGGTGCTGTCTCTCTGTCTTGCTGTCCATGAAAGAAACAAATAAGCTTTTTTAAAAAAGTGAATAGTAGCAAAATATGGGGCAATACATACCTTAAGGAGACTAATGATTTAAATCACATATTCTCTTTTAATCACAAAAACACTCTAATACAACTTAAATGAAATGTTTCACTAATATTGTTTCCTAGATACTACAATTTCACCAATAAAACATAAATAAAAAATAGAAATAAAGACTTACTTGTAATACCAAACTGCCCCCAGTAGAGAAGTATAGCCAAAATTGGGAAAATTACAATGAGAATATTTTCATTTGGAGTAAACCAGGAAACTGAGAAGAAAACAAAAAATCACAGTTAATATCTACTAATCACTTTAAATCCTGCTTATAATCTATAACCTACAATATTATATATAATTATATGACCTTAATTTATATCTATCTATAGATATTATATCTTATATATTTCATATATAAGATATTTTATATCTAGCTATTTTATATATTTTATATCTAGCTATATTTACATACATAGAAATATTTATATATATATGTGTATATATATACACACACACACACACACACACACACTCATACATGTAAATGTATGAAAATACATGTAAAACAAGTTTCACACAATATTTACTTATATAACAAATTTTATTTATGGAACAAAAAACTATAGTTACTAAACTGTTCTGTACCAGATTCCCCAAACTTAGGTTTCATGGAGACTACACAGCACCATAGCTGAGAACAAGGCTCTGTGTCCTCTGTCTGGGCTTGAAACCCAGCTCTATCTTAACAATTGGTGTAACCTTGGACAACGTCTTAACCCCTTTTTACTCTTCAGTGTCCTCAACTGTTACACAGGAATAACACAATACCTACACCTTGTGATTGCTAGCAAAGTTAATACCCATCGAAGGCTTAAAATGAAGATGGCACCTACTAAGTGCTCAGTAAACATTATCTACAATTATTACCATGGGTTTGTATGTTGAATACCAGGATGTGTAAAGTGTCAAGAATTCATCTTCAAGAAACAGTGAAGTGTTTCTGTGAAGACTGACTCAGGAAACCTAGGGGAGAAAGCTCACATATTAGCTCATCTTATCGTAGCTAAGACCAAGTTAGATGAGTCTGCCTGTTCTTAAACCTACTTTGGAATAGAAGACTTATTCATGAGTAAATAGGCCTTGAAGGTCCTGTTCACATGGAAAGTCACATGTGGGACTTTAGGTTACTAAGGAAGCTGTTAAGTGGGTTTTATGTTATTTGTATGGTGCAAATAAATCAACACTCCCTGCTATAAAGGAAACTGAGATATCAGGACTTCAAATAAGATTTGTTGAGAACTTTTTAAAAATTAACTTTAATTGCATCCAATAAAACCTTAGGACTGTAATTTTAGCTACTAGATGTCTTCTCTAACAATAAAGCCAAATAAATACACGGAAAGCATTTCAAAGTCTACCTGAATGGGTGGGGTGGGGATGGGGGCCTGTCTGAAGACTACTTCTGAATCCTGCCCTGAACAACCACAGGCATCCCTCTGAAATCAGCTCTATTCATTCCAGTCCCCCACTGCTCTGCCCTGCAGGATTATCATGTGAGGAACTTTATGGGCTTTCACTCCATAATTATATCCATGTATTTCTTGTGTTAAGCTTGTAATGTTAAACTCTGGTTTTTACAGTTTCTTATATTAATCCCCAGACTATAACAACATTATAAATTCTATCTTAAAGATATTAGCTTCACATAACCTAGCATTTTGCCCTATACATAGCAGAGAATCAATACAGTTGCTGTTGAAAATGATAACAGTTACAAGACAGTTCAGTGCATCGATGGAAGACAATTTTTTGACATTCTTTGGGCAAGACATAGATGTTTTTAAATAATCTGAAACAATATCTTAATTTGTAACTGTATAACTGAAAGTCTTCATCGACCAAAGAAAATCCAGTACAATACAACCTAAAATCCTGTCAGGAAAAAAATGTAGAGAATTATTCTTATGTTTTCATATCTAATGCCCACAGGATTTGATAAAAGCTCTATGATCTACTAACTATGTTTAATGAATTAATTTTCCTTATCCACTTCCTCTGTTATTTTGATTTGAGTTATGTGCATTAACTCTTCAAGTCCTCACAATCATGACATGAGAAACAATGAACTCTTCCTCATAGTTGAGGACACAGTGAACTAAGGTATTAAGCATCTTAAATTTTCATGTCCCAAACTGACACCTAATACCTGTTCACCTCTCCAAAACACACATGCACACATCACACCTCCCTCTCAGTTTTCCTTGTTCCAATAGTGGTGACTCCATGTCTGCAGTTTCCCCAAGGCCTAAACCTTGGAGTTACACTTGACTGGTTGATTTCTTTCACATCCCACATCTAAATTGGAGAGCAATTCCTATCAGCAAATCCTGTCAGCTCTACCTTCAAAATGGAGCCAGTATCTGACCTCATATTCAAGATGAGCTGACAACTATTTTTTCCTTTGACCTCTCCTCTACATTACAAAATACTTTTAAAGATACGTTAATAGAAATTTATTAATAAAAATAAGAGAGGTACCAGACTCTGGTATGAACACTCATTTTTCATTTATCCTGTGCATATTCATTGAAAGTCCACCAGCCACAAGTACTTCTCCAGGGCCCTGAAGGACTAGCAGTGAATAAGGGGAGCCTTGAGGTTGAGGATGGGGTGGAGTGAGAGAATAGACTGTGGGAGGCAGGAATTCAGGGCCTCTGGGAAGAGGAACTGGGACTGTATGTTAAATGGAAAGGAGTATATTATAGAAAATCAGGAAGAAGAGATGGCAAAAGAACAACAAGTTCAAGGAACTGGATGATGGCCACTGTGACTAGAATGTAGTGTTATAAGATCAGATGGGGAGACCCCTGGCCTAAGGGACACTGAGGCAGGGCCCCCTGCCCCAGCTTCAGCCCTGGGATCCCCAATCCAGAGACCCCTATCTCTGTCAGCCAGAATACTCCTCCTCGGATCACACTGCTAAACACAACAGAAGAGAGACTCCGGCAGTCTTCAACCCACAGCAAAAGGGAAACACACTTGCTCCTATTAGAGGAAACATTCTTTTAAAAGGTATTCCAAAGTGAACACATCTCCCAATGGCTAGAAGTAGAAGAAGAGCCTCAGGTCTGAATAAATAAAGCAGGAAATATGTCTCCACCAAAAGAAAACAATGACTCCCTTCCATTTCTTGAAAAAACAGAGGACATTACCAAAATGTCCGAGAAAGAATTTAGAACATTCATGGTGACCAAATTCTATGAGTTGGAACAAAAAAGAGACAATGAATTACAGGAGATTAGAAAGTCCTTCCATGATATAAAAGAAGAAATGGACACACTAAGAAAGAACCAGATGGAACTATTAGAGGTGAAGTCTGTAATACAGGAAATCAAAAACTCTCTTGAAAGTATCAGAAGTCGAGTAGACCATGCTGAAGATCGAATCTCTCATGCAGAAGATAAAACCTCTGACCTAGAGAAAACCACCAAAAAGATAGAAAAATAACAAAAAAAAATGAGGATAACATACGAGAAATTCTAGATTCCATTAGATGCCCTGACATCCAAATAATTGGTATGCCAGAAGATGAAGAAACTAATAGGGCATGGAAAATCTATTCCATGAAATCTTGGAAGAAAATTTCCCAAGTCTAGAGAGGCACTCAAATATCCAGATCCAAGAAATACAAAGGACCCCAAATAGAATCAACCCAAGAAGATCTTCCCGAAGGCACATTTTAGCCAAACTGGCAAAGACCACAGATAAAGATAATATACTAAAACTGGCAAGAGAGAAACGACAAGTGACTTACAAAGGTCACCCCATGAGGCTAACACTGGACTTCTCAACGGAAACAATGCAAGCAAGAAAAGAATGGGAAGATGTATTGAAAGTGTTAAGACAGAAACAATTTCAACCAAGATTATTATACCCTGCAAGATTATCCTTCATATGGGAAAAAAAGATTAAGATATTCTCAAACAAAATCTGAAAGAATTTTCCAACATGAGGCCAGCTCTTCAAGAAACCCTGAAGAAAGTATTGTTCCAGGAAAACTAAAGAAGTAACAGCCAGAAACAAAGGAATAAAAGGCAAATAAGACAATGGCCAATTTAAACGTCGGGACAGGGCCAGTAACATTGATAATAGCATTGAATGTTAATGGATTAAATTCTCCAATCAAGAGACACAGACTGGCCGAATGGATTAAAAAACAGAAATCCTCTATCTGTTGCCTACAGGAAACCTGCTTCATGGATAAAGACATACATAGACTGAAAGTGAAGTGTTGGAAAAAGGTTTTCCATGCAAATGGGAATCAAAAAAGAGATGGAGTTGTGATACTAATTTACGACAAAATAGGCTTTAAAACAAAAACTGTTCAAAGAGACAAAAAAGGGCACTATATTGTAGTAAAAGGGTCAATCGATCAAGAAGATATAACACTTATTAATGTCTATGTGCCTAACACAGGAGCACCCAAATATGTGAAGGAAAGACTGTTAGATCTAAAAGGGGAGATAGACTACAACACCCTAATTGTTGGAGACCTTAACACTGCACTATCCCCTCTGGACAAAAAATAGGTAAAGAGATAAAGGATCTAAACATCTAGACAAAAAATATGTAAAGAGATAAAGGATCTAAATGATGCCATAAATCAAATGGACTTAACAGACATCTATAGAACTTTTCATCCCAAAACCATGAGTTACACTTTTTTCTCACCCCCACATAGAACCTTCTTGAAGACTGACCACATCATAGGGCACAAAGCAAGCCTCTACAGATTCAAAGGCATAGAAATTATATCCAGCATCTTCTCCGACCATGATGGAATTAAACTTGAGTTTAATTGCAAGAGAAATCTTCAAAAATACTCAAATACATGGAAACTAAATAATCTACTCCTGAATGACTCCACAACTAATGAAGAAATTAAGACTGAAATCAAAAGATTCATGGAAGCCAATGACAACGAGGACACGAGTTTCCATAATCTTTGGGACACTGCTAGAGCAGTCATAAGAGGGAAGTTCATAGTAATTAATGCACATAAGAGGAACATGGAAAGAATGCAAATGGATCACCTAACGTCATGCCTCAGAGAATTGGAAAAGCAACAGCAAAAAGATCCCAAAAATTCCAGGAGAAAGGAAATAATAAAGATCCGAGCAGAAATAAATAAAATAGAAAATAAATGAACTATACAGAAAATAAATGAAAGTAAAAGCTGGCTCTTTGAAAAGATAAACAAAATTGATATACCCCTAGTGAGACTTATTAAGAATAACAGAGAAAGGAACCAGGTCAATCAAATTTGCAATGAAGCAGGCAAAATAACAACAGACATAGGAGAAATAAAAAACATTATTAGAGGATACTATGAACATCTGTATGCCAAGAAACAAGACAATCTGGATGAGATGGACAAATTCCTGGGCACCTATAATCTACCAAGATTGAGACAGGAGGATACAGAAAGTCTGAATAGGCCCATAACAAACCAGGAGATTGAATCAGTAATAAATAACCTCCCAACAAAGAAAAGCCCTGACCCTGATGGATTCACCCCTGAATTCTACAAAATTTTCAAAGAAGAGTTAAACCTCATTCTGCTTAATTTATTTCTAAATATCCAAAAGGGTGAATCCCTAATTCATTCTATGAAGCCTCTATCACCCTTATCCTTAAAACAGATAAGGACAGGACAAGGAACAAAAACTATAGACCAATATCCTTGATGAATACAGATGCAAAGATTCTCAACAAGATACCAGCAAATCATATCCAACAACTTATAAAAAAGATTATACACCATGATCAGGTAGGCTTTATTCCAGGAATGCAAGATTGGTTCAACATACGCAAAACCGTAAATGTAGTACACCATATTAACAGGAAGAAAGATAAAAACCATATGGTCATATCAATTGATGCAGAAAAAACATTCGATAAGATACAACATCGCTGCATGATCAAGACTCTCAGTCAAACTGGCATAGAAGTGTCATTTCTCAACACAATAAAAGCCATCTATGAATAACCCATAGTGAACATCATCCTCAATGGAGAAAAGCTGAAAGATTTTCCACTAAAAACAGGTACAAGACAAGGATGCCCACTTTCTCCACTCCTTTTCAATATAGTACTGGAAGTCCTCACCAACGTAATCAGAAAAGAGGAAAAAATAAAAGGCATACAAATAGGAAAAGAAGAGGTGAAACTCTATTTGCAGATGACATGATTGTATACATAGAAGACCCAATGGTTTCCATGAAAAAATTTCTGCAAGTAATACATGAATACAGTTAAGTTGTAGGATACAAAATTAATACCCAGAAATCCATAGCATTTCTATATATGAACAACAGGCAAACTGAGATAGAACTGAAAAAAGTTATTCCATTTACCATAGCCACAAAAAGTATAAGATACTTAGAGATAAATCTAGTCAAAGAAGTTAAAGACCTCCACAAGGAAAACTATGAGAAGATTAAAAAAAGAAATTGAAAATGACACAAAAAAGTGGAAGGATATCCCACGTTCTTGGATTGGAAGAATTAATATAATCAAAATGGCAATTCTACCCAAATCTACATATTTAATGCAATGCCAAAGTACCAGACACATTCTTCACAGATCTAGGAAAGACAATCAAAAAGTTTGTCTGGATTCATAAAAGACCCCATATTGCCAAAGCAATTCTGCACAATAAGAGTGGAGTGGGCTGCATCTCACTCCCTGACCCAAAAATATACTACGAAGCTGTGGTAATCAAAACAGCATGGTACTGGCACAGAAAAAGACATGTGGACCAATGGAACAGAATAGAATTCCCAGAAATAAATTCCCAAACATATAGTCCATTGATTTTTGACAAGGGGTACCAGTCAATCCAGTGGGAAATGAAAAACCTCTTCAGCAAATGGTGCTGGAAAAATTGGATTTCCACTTGCAGAAAGATGAATCTGAACCCCTACCTCTTACCTCTGAAAAAAATCAAGTCAAGGTAGATCAAAGATCTAAATCTAAGACCTCAAACTATAAAACTTCTCCAGGAAAACACTTGAAAACTTTGGGAGACATTGGGGTAGGCAAAGACTTCTTAAATAAGACCCCAAAGCACAGTCAATAATCTCCAAAATAGACAAGTGGGATTACATCAGACTAAGAAGTTTCTGCATTGCAAAAGACACAGTAATTAGTGTGAATAGACATCCCTCAGAATGGGAAAATATTTTTGTAAACTATGTGTTAGATAAGGGACTGATAACCAGAATTCACAAGGAACTCAAGCAGCTGTTTCAAAAAAAGACGATCAATCCTATTAAAAGATGGGCGAATGAGTTGAAAAAAAACCACTCTCTAAAAATGACATATGAATAACTAAAAGGCATATGAAAAAATGTTCAACATCCCTCATTATAAGGGAAATGCAGATCAAAACAATGAGCTACCACCTAACCCCAGTCAGAATGACTAAGATTAAAAAAACAAAAAATGATAAGTGCTGGCAAGGGTGTGGTGAAAGGGGAATGCTCTTACACTGCTGGTGGAAATGTAAATTGGTCCAGCCACTGTGGAGAACAATTTGGAGATTCCTCAAAAATCTACAAATAGAACTACCATATGATCCAGCAATCCCACTCCTTGGTATCTATCTACCCAAAGGACAGAAGAATACTTAAATGGAAAAGTGCTTGCACATTGATACTTATTGTGGCACTATTCACAATTGCTAAGTCATGGAAACAACCCAAATACCCACAAACAGATGAATGAATAGAAAAATTGTGGCACATATATTCAATGCAATACTATTCAGACATGAAAAAAACCTGGCTTTTTACAGGAAGTGGATCAATATGGAAGAGTTATTGCTGAGTGAAGCAAGCCGGGCTATGAAGGAGAGGCATGGTATATCCCCACTTTTATATATATATATATATATATATATATATATATATATATATATATATATACTGAGTGTCTGTACTCTATGACTGAAACTAATTGACTAAAGGATATAGAAACACAGTAGATAGATGTAAATACCAGATATAGCGTGTGTGAAAGAGGAGGGTCTGAGGAAGGACATTTAGAAGAAAAATAGGGAGGCAAAGCATTAACAGCACAAAGAAATGTGGTATTATCTGTTGAAGATATTTGTAGTTTTATCAACTGTATTAGGGAGAAATGTTCACCTGTTGAAATATTGATTTTATAAGCCAAATAATAATGTGATTGAATGTATAAAAGAAAATGAAATAAAAAAAGATCAGATGGGAAGAGTCTGTTGGGGCAAGATCATGTAAGTCTTAACAGCTCGTTAATAGAGTTTGGATTTTATTCTATGAGTGATGACAAGTTGACAAGTAATTGGAGGCTTCAAATAGGGAATAAAAATGACCTGACTTATTTAAAATCTTCTTTGACAGCCAAGTGGAAGATGGATTACAGAGCAACAAGACCTGTCACAAAGTTATGGCAGCAAACATAACTTGGGAGGTAGAAAGACATGACCAACAAATGCTGTCCTAAGTTCTGTTTTACTCATCATACTTGAAGATGTAACAGGGAATTACTCAAAAGGAAGGTAACTGGGGTGAGGATCCTAAAACTATGAGCAATGGCTGAAGCTGAAAGAACAGGGAACTTTTACCCTGGAGAACAATAAATTTGGGAGAAATGGTTACTGTTTTCCCAGTGAATGAGAAATTACAGGGTAGAAAGGTGTAGCTTGACTAAGGAATAACTGGAACTGCCTAATACAATATTCTAGTTTTTTTAGGAAGTAATAGTGTCTGGATATGTCAAGCAGTTAGTTAAAAAGTATGAATAGCCTAGGGTACAACCATCTGTGAACTAGATGGTCAGTTAGACTGGCTGACCACTAAGATTCTGTGCAGAATGAAAAACATGTAAGACATTTCAATGACAGAAAGAGGTGGTTAAAGAACAAAAAATACTGTGTAAGTGATTTTTTTTTGTTTGTTTTTTCTTTTAGAGGTTTTTGCTATAGGGCACATGCACTCGCCAGAAAGACAGAGAGAGACAGAGAGATCACCCCCTGGGGGGAACTAGATGGTCAGTTAGTGGCCATGCAACAATCCCTTCTCCTCCAGTCTTCTTTTGGGATCTAAGGCATGAATGCACATGTGTCCAGCGTGAGTTTATGCCACGGGGTCTGGGACTCAAACCGTAGTCGGCTACATGGGAGTCCAGTGACATAGCCATTACGCTAACTGCTGGTCCCCTAAGTGATTCTTAACTGGAGTTTACCAGTATTACCTGGGGTGCTATTCAAGCTTCACACCCCCCTCTCCTCTTACTAGCACCTTAAGATTTTATGTTCCCTAATGGTAAGTGTAGAGGAGAGGGTGATGATGATTCTCAGTTTAAAATCACTTAGAGATTTTTTGCTAAAGTTAGCTCTGATAATTGACATGAGAGTACTACCTCTAATTGTCATGGTGAAAAAAGTTTGAGGATCATTGAGCTAGATATTTCAGGAGGAAAAAAACCCCACAAAATTTGATATAAAATCGCTTACAAGCCCATTAAACTATTGATCTCTTACAGTAGGACTGCCAGATGACATTAACTCTTGCTTTCTAAGGGAGAATGAGATAAGATACTTCCCTAAAATCTCTTTCACCTCTGATTTTCTATGACACTAAGAAACTTAGTTAAGCTAAAAATGGACTAATAATAGTAGATATTTTTCTACCTGAAGATTAAGAAAGAGAACAAGGGCATTCCCACACTTATTCCATACAGGCTATAGTTGACAACTCTGTCCATCACTCTCTCCCAATTCACGGTCAGGCAAAGTGTTTCAGAAAAATTATCTTTTTTTAAAAGAGAGATATTTTTGCTATATGGAATGTTCACTCAACAGAGAGATAGATAGAGAGAAATCACCCCCCCAACACACACCCAAGGGGATGGCCAGCTCACAATTCCTTCTCCTCTATTTTCCTCTCTGGATTTCGGGCATGCATGCACACAGACCTGGTGTGAGTTTTAAGCCACCAGTTCTGGGACTCAAACCAGTCAACTACATGGGAGTCCAGCAACATAATCATTACACCATCTGCTAGTCCCTTAATTTCTTTTTATTTAAGAATTATTTAATTTTGTTTATTATTATTTTGAGTTTTTGTTTGTTATTGTTTAAATTTGCTATAGGTAATGTGAGTTCACCAGAGAGGGAAAGAGTGAGAGAAAGTGAGAAAGCAAGCTGCCAGGTCAGGGACTTGAACTGTGGTCGGCCAAGTGGGAGTCCAGCACCTTAACGACCATGCCACCTGCTGGCTCCTGAAAATTAACTTACCAATATAAAAGAAAGATATTAAAGCAAAGAAATGATTTTAATAGGATATAGTCTATGTATGAGTGTTTACATGTTGCTTCCAAGCTTAAGTGTTGGTAAAACCCAGGACTTTACTGAACAAAAATCAGACTATCTGAAAAAGTGAAGGTACCACTCTGATCAACTAAGTGTGTCTCTCCTTCAAATATATACATGCAAAATTCCACAAACACTGAGCACATCAGTTTCCATAAAAGATTACAGTAAAATTTACAAAACAAAAATCTACCAAAGTTTTACTTCATGTTTCACGATTGGGATGCCTTTTTTGATTTGTTAATTTGGCTAGGCTATAGTCCCCAATTATTTGATCAAAACAAGAATTATAAGGTGAACCTCCACACCCTTGTCTCCTGAAGTACATTTTGGAGCTAACAGAAGTCCATGGCATAATCCAATAAAGAATCAGGAACCACATTCCTACAATCCCATTGAACTGAATTCTGCCACGATTTTATGAGCTTGAAATAGGACTCCAAACCTCCAGATGAGAACACAGCCTGGCTGATATCTAGATTTTAGTCTTCTAAGACTGCATGGTCAGTTTTGCTCTGACCAGTTATGATTTACAAAAACTATGAACTAATAAATGGGCATAATTTTAAGATTCTATTTGTGGTTATTTGTTATGCAGCATTAGAAAACTAATACAAGGATCTTACAATGCCTTCACATCATCATCATTATGAACAGAGGGTATGTCATGTTGATAATCATGGAATTGGCAACTGGGCTAAACTTAAACTGAAATTTTAAAATGAAATTCTAATTGCTTACATTATTAGAAAAAAAAAGTAAGCATCCAAATTTTTGTATCATTAATAGGAATAGACATATTAAGGCCAAATTTATAGCTATGTTTTAAAAATTATTTTACTGAAATTTATTTATTCATTTACTTTAATTTGACCAGGGAGAGTGGGGAGAGAGAGAGAGAGAGAGAGAGAGAGAGAGAGAGAGAGAAGGCAAGTTGCCAGGTCCAGGACTTGAATCATGGTCAGCCATGTAGGGGTCCAGCACCCTTAACCACCACGACACCTGCCGGCCCCCTACATTTATAACTATTATGATTTACATATAGTATGTGGCTATTTGTGAGGTGTTTTAATAGAAACCATATACACAGTGGTGAAAGTACTGGGTTTTGAAGTCATAGAGTTCAGGTTAAAATCCTGGCTATGATTCTGACCTTGAATAAGTACCTTCAATCTCTAGCATGTTGTCATGTATCAAATGGTAAGACCTACATCTATTTCCTAAGGTTCTCGAGAAGATCACAGGATATAATACACATAAAGCATCTGGTATGTGCTTGAATAATATTAGGTCATCAGGAAAGTCATTAAGTATTTTTCTTTTTTTAAATTTTTAAAATTTTTTCTTTTATTTAAATTTATTTATTTATATTCATTCACAGTACATCATTACAGCATATAAAATGAGATTTTCCATCCAGAATACACTGTATATTGGCTCAGTCAAGCACATCAACATATGTATTATCATCAATAAATAATTTCCCATTTATTGTTTCCTGTATATTTTGCTTTTTTCCCCATCCTTGATTCCCTATCTCTCACCCTCTGCCATCTCCCACCTTCCTCCCACAAGTTTCTGGTATCTATGATTGCTTTCTGTGCCCTTTTCCCCCCAAATTTTATTGATTTACTAAAGATCTTAATTAATCTAAACATGTTCAATAGCAAGCACAGCTGATATATACATATCCATGAACACAAGTCTGACTTTAGGCACAAACTTCAGTGAGTAGAATGAACATACTATTAAGTAGCACCTAGCTGGGGCTATATAGCTTACTGCAGTCATCAAATAGGTATTTTTAATGTTCTTTTTTTTAATTTCAAGAAAAACAGTTTTAGGTTTTTTCCTGAAACTTTTTAAAAATTTAATTAATTTACATTCATTCCCTAAGAATCGTCACAGCATACAAAATATGATTTTCCCATCCAGAATATATTGCATAGTGGCTTAATCATGCATGTTATCATCAAAAATTTTCCATTTCTAGTTTCATATATATATATATATATATATATATTCCTATTTCTGACCCTCTGTCCTTTCCTACCCACTTATCACACTATCTCTGGTGTCTACAGTTGTCTTCCATTATTTTTCCCCCCACATTGTATTGATCACACAATTTCTTAAATAATGTAACTACTTTCAATAGCAAGTACAGCTGGTAATTTCAAGAAAACCAGTTTTAACTTAAATCAAAGAAGTCCTAAGGAACTTTTCTTAAAATTTAAAGCCAGGTTAGGATTCTGTTCAAATGGTAGGTACATGAAACCATCGACATCTCAAGACAGGACACAAATCCTTAAAATCGGACAACAAAGCCTAGAAGAAAATCAGCAATGTTTTAGTCAAAAGTCATAAAATTCTATTTCACAAATTCAGTCTCATGTACTCATGTTCTGTTGTCGTTTGATTTTTCCTGATAAAATTCTGGGATATAATATTCAACTCCAGACTTGGCTCTATGATTAAGTTGGCCATTTTCTTAGGTTTGCACTCTTATTTCTGTGTGTCTGTATTTAATTTTCCTTATATAGCACTCCCTCGAGAACTTCTTGGAGAACTGGTCTGGTATTGGTAAATTCTTTCAGGTTTTGTTTATCTGAGAATGTTCTTGTCTTTTCTTCCCACATGAAGGATAATCTTGCTGGCTACTGTATTCTTGGTTGAAGTTACTTTTCCCTTAACACTTTGAATATATTTTCCCATTTTTTCCTCGCTCACGTTGTTTCCAATGAGAGATCTGCTGTTATCCTGATGGGATATCTTTTGTAGGTAACTTGATGTTTTTTTCTTGCCAATCTTAGTATCTTGTCTTTGTCTCCAGTTTTGGTCAATCTGGCTATGATGTGTCTTGGAGAAGATCTTGGGTTGATTCTATTTGGGGTCCTTTCTATTTCTTGGGATTGGATCTTTGAGTGCCTCTCTAGGTTTGCAAAGTTTTCTTGCAGGATTTCATGGAATAGATTACCAATGCCCTTATGAGTTTCTTCGCCTTCTGGGATACCAGTTATCTGGATGTTTGGATGTTTGATGGTATCAAGTATTTCTCATATATTATTCTCATTTTGGGGGGGCATTTTCTCAGTCTTCGTGGTGGATTTCTCTTGGCCAGCAATTTTCTCTTCTACGACTGAGATTCTATTTTCTGTATAATCTAATCTTCTTTTAATACTTTTGAGGGAGATTTTGACTTCCTGTACTATAGCCTTCATCTCTAACAGGACCATTTGATTCGTTTTTAAAGTGTGTAATTCCTCTTTTAGATCTTGCAAGAATTTCCTCACCTCCTGGAACTTATCAGCTCCTTTTTCATTTCTCTTCGGCAGTTCATTATCTCGCTTCTCTTCCATCTCTGTTAGCTTCACCATTATGAATATTCTAAATTCTTTATCAGACATTTCTATCATTTCCATCGAACTGTCTGTGGATGAAGAGGAGTTATTCTTTTCTCTGGGAGGAGAGGTATTGTCTTGCTTTCCCATATTTCTTGTGGTCCGATGGTGACTTCTAGTCATCTGATGGATGATGTATTTCTTCCTAACTCTTGAAGTTCAATCTGAACGTTCAGGAGTGTGCAGAAAGAGGTGATCTGGAATCTCTTTGCCATTCTATTGTGATCCTTTTGTGCAACAGATTCAGTAGATATTGAGGAATATGTTAACCCTAATAGTATTTGGATGTTTGGCTGTAGTTCCCTTAGATCTTTCCAGAAACACAGTAAATGGAGATTGAGGAGCAGAGAGATGAGATAAAAGAAAAACAGAGAGAGAGAAAAAACAACAACAAAGAAACAGAGAAAAAAGGGAAAAAAAACACAACAATTTTTTTTTTCCTCTTACACACATTTTATTCTACTCCATTAAATTTGTGGTTCACATTGGAAAAAAAATGACAGCTTTTCAATATTGACTTTTTAAATACATGAGCATGCTATATAGTGATTTACTTATTTCCTTTTTTTTTGGAAAGGTTTTTGCTATAGGGCGCGTGTGCTCGCCAGAAAGACAGAGAGAGACAAAGAGACAGAAAGAGAGAAATCACCGCCCAGGGGGGATGGCCACCCCGCAATCCCTTCTCCTCCATTCTCCTCTCGGGATCTTGGGCATGCATGCACACGTGCCTGGTGTGAGCTGGCGTGAGTTTTAAGCTGCCGGGTCTGGGACTCGAACTGCGGTCGACTACGTGGGAGTCCAGCGACACAGCCATTATGTTAACTGCTGATCCCGTGATTTACTTTTTTCCTTTTAAAATACATTCAAATTATTTTAAAATTTACTGGGTAAATTTTCTGAAATTTGCAATGAGAATTATTCTTAACTATTTGCTAGACTTGATACTATTTTACAGAATATTTTGATACGTTTATTTTTCTTTTTTATTTTTCATTTTAGTTTCTTTTATGCACCCAATCACATTATTATTTGGCTTACAAAATGGATATTTCAACAGGTGAACATTTCTCCCTAGTACAGTTGATAAAACTACAAAATATCTTCAACAGATAATATCATATTTCTTTGTGCCATTAATGCTTTTCCTCCCTATTTTTCTTCTAAATGTCTTTCAAAAAAATTTTTTTAAAAAAAGCACAAAATAGAAAACTGCACAGCATGCTTGCGCGCCGCAGAAAATCACTAGCTCTCAGGAGCCTTGAGGAAACTTTGAAGGACTGCCTCTTGCATCTCCAGCCAGGGTGGGAGGGGGAGAGGGGATTATTAACAAGATAAAGGCAGGGATGAAAGCAAGAGAATACTTTACCTTAAAAATGTTTGGAACCAGCATGGCTATGTCACTGAAGTCCCATGTAGTCAACCGTGGTTCGAGTCCCAGACCTGGTGGCTTAAATTTTTCTATGCAAAAATATCCTCCATTAAGTACTTTTCTATGCAAAAATATATCATTTCTTTCCTGACAGCCCAACAGCTACATCATCTTACTTTTCTTTTCTTTTTCTTTTTTTTTTTTTTTAGGGATTTTTGCTATTGGGCATGTACGCTCATCAGACAGACAGAAAGTGAGAAATCACCTCCCCTCTAGAGGGGATAGTCATGCCACAATCCCTTCTCTTCCATTCTCCTCTTGGGATTTTGAGCACACATGCACACACACCCAGCATGAGTTTAAGCCACCAGGTCTGGGACTCGAACTACGGTCAACTACTTGGGAGTCTGGTGATGTAACTATTACACCATCTGCTTGTCCGCATTTTACTTTTCTTATTTGTACTGTGATCACATTCTAGAATTCTGGGATACCGTCTTAGTTATCACTAAGTTCACGGTGCCTAGCACAGTGCCTTATACATACAAGATACTCAATCTCAAGGTACTATTTTATTTATATCTCAAACATTCTTGTTATGAGGATGGTATCCCCATTTTACCAATAAAAAACTGAGGGCCAGGTAGGTTGAGTTTCTTATCTAGTTGTCTTAAGCTAAAAAATGGTGAAGTACAGGAAAACAACTTTCTAATATAAATCCTGTGCCTCTTTCCTAGTACTGTTCTGCACAGGTACCAGTGGTATGTAAAACTGTATCTCATAGTGTGTTCCAAGTACTCAGTTTAAGTGCTCCAAGCAAAGGCACAAGGAATGATCACCATTGCAGACCTTGTATTAAGGGGAATACAATTCTCTGTTGAACAATTTTTATTCCTCATTTATGCTTATATTTGCAAAAAGACAGAACATTAAAAAAAAAATGTTTCCTAACAGCTAAATCTCCAAAGTCCTCAAGAGGGGTATCATTATTGTAATAAATTTGTATTCTGTTCTAAGAGTCCTGCCCATCTAACATGCCTGTGTAGAAGAGTTTTTCAATTTTTTTCTTAGTCAAAAGGGGTGCAAAATAGTAGCACCAGCTATTGGTGAAGATATAGGGAAGCTAGATTTCTCTTATGTTCCTGATGGGAATGTAAAATAGAGCACTCACTCTGGCAAACAATTTGATAATTTCTTTTAAAAACTAAGAACACTTAACGTACAACCCATTATATTTTTAGGCATTTGTCTTAGAGAAATGAAAACTATGTCTGCACAAGAACCTGTACTATTTGTTCATAGCAATTTTATTTGTAATAGTCCCAAATCACAAACAACCAAAATGTCCTTTGATGAGTAAAGGGCTAAATAAGCTATAATATATACATATCGTGGAATAATACTCAGAAAAAAAAATAAAATAATACACATAAAAACTTGGCTAGAACTTAAGGGTACAGTGCTGTGTGAAAAAGCCAATCTCAAAAGGTCACAGACTATATAATCCCATTTATATAACATTGTCAAGAAACAAAATTATAATTTGAAGGACAAATTAGTGCTTGCCAGGTTAGGGATAGTGGCAGGAGGAGATGATTATTCAGGGTTAGCCTGAGGGAGATGTTTGTGTTGCTGGGCCAGCTCTATAGCTGGATTATGGTGTGTCATAAATAGACACATGCGATAAAATGACAGAACCATAAACACATACGGAGCCATTGTGAAGTCCTGGTTTTTATGTTGTGCTGCAGTTACATAAGATGTAACCACTTGGGGAGACTCGGTGAAGGGCATACAACACCTCTCTACCTTTGAATTTTCTTGTGACTCCATAATTATTTCAAAAAAATAAAAACCAAAATGGGTGCAAGGCCTAATGACTCAAGCCTCTGGAAGAATTTTCTATATGCTCTATTACAAAAACTACTTTCTCATTTAGTGTCCCGAAAAAGCAAGCCTGACTCAAAATTTTATAGGGCATTTTGAAAACAAAGAAAGATAAAAAATAATCACATGCAATATTATAGTATTGCTTATAAGCCCTGTCTTCATCTCAGATACTGGTATTTTTTTTTTCCATCCACCTTCATTCCATCTGCTGGTTTCCAAGTCTCATATCTTGAGTTTATCAGTTTACCTCTTTGTGACCTACATGACCCTCCAAAATGACGGTTCCCCTAAGTCTTGTTCTTTCACTCCCATGAACCTGTACATTCCCCCAGAAAAATTTCAACTCCAGGCACTCATAGTGCATAGGACTGACTGAAAAGATTCATGCTGAAAAGAATACATCAAAACAAAACCAAAAACTCCTAGCCCAAATTAATATCAATAGTAAAAATTACCATGTAAGAGAGATTTCTGAACAAAAAGCCTTCCAAATTCCCCTTGTCCACCCTGAACCATTCTCTGCCCATTCTTTACTGCACACAAATCCCTCTCACAACACTCCAGGCTAGCTTTAGCAACTTGACACCTTACTTCATAAAATAGACATCCAAGAAAACAACTAATGTTGACAACATACTTCAGATTACAGAGAACTGGCACACACAGATCTTATCTGATGCTCATTAGACTCTGCAGCTTCATAAAGGCAAATATCTATTTTCACCCCTATTCTAGAGATGAGGCAAGTTGTACCTGGTGAAATACCTTCTCCAGATAACATACCAAGGGTCTTCAAAATGCTTGTGGAGACTGCATATGATGAATAAACTGCATGAATTTTCAATTTTTTTAACCAAAATAATCTAGTACTTTAATCCCATTTCCCACAAATTTTTTCAAGTTCTCTCATAAGTGAATAGTAAATTGCTGAGTAAGGGCTATCATTCAGATCTTCTGGTTTTCAATCCTAAGCAATGTCAAACTATTTCTTTGAACTTATCACCCCATTCCTGATCTGGAAAAGGACGTGTTAAAACAGCAAAAGCTGGAAGAACAGAAGTCAAACGGTGACTCTAACTATGCTGTTCTGATCCCATCTAGAGCAAAGGTTCTCTAAGTACGGTTAATCCTAAAATCAGTAAGATGTCTGATGATTCTAAATAGAGCTATCATAATAGAAAGTCAGAATGTACTTGAAGCAATCAGATAGCATAAAAAACAGAAAAGAATGGAGACTGCTTACTTCGGCTAACTTAACCAGTGTATCCAACTCATCAACCCAAGTTTGTGAAGAGAAGGCAGAATCGTGGTGCTCTGAGCCAGAATTCAAATAAATTTGGTTAGATCCCTAGCTTCCCTCATGGTGGCCAAGGAAAAATCCCACCAAAGCAAGGCTGAGCACACTAGACTTCAAGGAATCAATGATAACCAGATCTTGAATCACCTGATCCTCCTCTGAGACTTTCCAATCCTTGGTAAAAGTTTAGTTTAAAAATAGATAAATAGGGACCAGCAGCTAGCATAATGGCTATGTCGTGGACTCCCATTTAGTCGACCATGGTTCGAGTCCTGGACCCAGTGGCTTAAACTCATGCCATGCGCATGTGCATGCGTGCCCAAGATCCTGAGAGAAACGGACGAGAAGGGATTGCGGCGTGGCCATCCCCCAGGAGGTAATTTCTTACTTTCTATCTCTCTGTCTCTCTCTGTCTTTCGGGCGAGTGTACACGCCCTATTTTGGAGAGGTTTTCTCCAAAATAAATAAATAAATAAACTAATAACTGGAAAGAGACTAAAAAATTAATCACATGAAAGAAAGTATTGTGATGGTAACAAACAGAAATGCAGAACAGATTCCTCCCAGGACTGATCACTGAATCAGGATAGTCCTCAGACCAAAAGTTTGAGAACCAAACAGTAGACAAGTTAACAAACAAATAAGTTTCACTGCGAAAAGCAGAAGAGCAAATGAGATGAAACTCATGATCTTAAGGCTTTTAAACCTTACATCAATATTATTATTAATAGCTCACATTTTGATTCCAAGAAATTCCTAGTCCCATTTTGCCCCCTTTCTCAATAAGATCATATTGTAACAGGATGAATAAAAGCTTTTGTAGAAGTCTTACCAACACGATATTTTAGTTCTATGGTTGTTTCGGCTTCTCTGCTTAATTCTGTTACTTCGCAACTGTAGTTTCCCACAGTGGCATCACTCTTAGCCATCTTCAGAGAGGCATCTCCTTTCAGTAATTCCGAGACTGCAATTCTTGCACTTTGAAACTCAGGGCTGATAGTAGACTTGTTTGCAACTCCATCATAGACATAAATGTCTTTTCCTTTAAATTTCCACCTTACAAATATTTCCGAGGTGCTTTGTGCCTCCACATTAATAACAATGCATGGAATGACAACGGTGTCATTGCAGTAGGTATATTCTACAGATTTGGTTTTATTAAATATCAGCTGAGCTGAACCTGGAAAAGAAAAAAAAATTCATTTAATTATAGAATTCTATAGGATCTTAGGCACGCTTCAAATCCTTAAGATAAAGAAAAACACTTCAGTTGTTCACTTAAGCAAGCAGTGTAGCAAAGGAGAAGTCCAACAAAGTGAAAAACAGAAACAAATTATTTTTAATATTGACTTGTACAACTAGCAGACAACACTATAACTTTATGTTATGCTCAGTAATACAAAGTATATATTATCATGTATCTTGGGAATAAATTCCAGCAATCCTGTTGGAACATGCAGGTATAGTATCTGACTTTGGAAGCTTTGAAGTCACCACTGCCTACTGATACATAGAGAAAAATATCGTCCTTACCATGAGAATATTCTGAATAGAAAATCAAACTAAATATTATATTCAATCTCAACTTGTATATATCACTTCTAAGTAGAACTTCATAGACTGATATGAAATTTATCTCTATCTTTATGCTGCATTTCCAAAAAAAAAAAAGTGGCAGGTTCCACTGTACTTTAATATACAAAGTAAATCGGATGAATCAAATCATATCTTTCTACCAGGTTCGAAAGTCTTAGAATACTAATGAGAGAAAAACATTCTCTGTGGCTATTTTCCTACTGAAAAATAAACAGCAATAGACATTTTGTGTGCAAGTCTTATAAAGGATTATATACAATTGAATGTCATTTTTTCACCCCCACATTTCATTGAAACTACAGAACAACAATTTCCAAATGTATAGTACAGGTATTCCTTCCTTCAAGAAACTATAAGCTACTTAAAAAGGAAACAAGTTGAAACCAAGAGAAGATACTTCTAATAAGTAGGGTCTAGTATATCAACTCTTCTAAATTGGATTGAGATCAACTTCCAATCATTGCCTTACAGAAGAGGAATTGGTAAGTGCAATCACTCACCATTCAACTAAACTGTAAGAGAATGTAGAGAAATTGTGGTTGTCCATATTCTTCAGCTATTTATCAACTTTTATCTAAGTAGTTGGGTTTTCCCTTCAAAAAACAAAACACTAGCTAATGTAAGTGAAACATGAACTTTGCTAATAGTTCATTCCTAAGATTTCTTTCTTTTCTATAAACTGGAATAAAAATCAGGAACATGAAGTGTAATTATTCTGAGAACATAATTATTATTCAATAAATGTCTATTGAGTTGTATGTAAGAATACATAGTAGAATATGAACTGAATGGTGCTCAAAAAGACCTGACTGCAAACTCTGTTTCTGCCACTTTTTAGTATGCAACTTAAGCAACTTGCTTTTCTATGCCTTGGTTTACTCTGTGTAAGTGAGAATCAAAAAGAAGCCCTGGATTATTTCACAGAACTGTGAGCATCAAAGAAGAAAATATATGGGCAAGTGTTCTCTAGACAATACTGTGCTATGAAAATGTGGGGTGTTATAAAAAGTAGACAATATGGCACTTTATGTAATGATCTGGACTTTCTCTGACTGGTCTAAATTGTTATATTTTTTGGTATCTGCAATCTGACCCAACTTTGAGTATTCACAGTTCACCTCCTCTCAGTTCTTTACATGCCTAGCTCCCCAAATATTAGGAAGCCCCAGGCAAAACCTGGGATTTCTAATTGCTCTCTTCAAAACCTAGGAGTTATGCATTATTTCCCCTGAGAAGCATTGAGGATGGGAGACTACTGTGCAGGAGGAGAGAATAAAGGGGTGATGATGTTGGAACTACAAAAGAAAGTGAGTATCAGAAAATATGGTCAAAGATTTTAAAAATTGACGAAATGATTACTGGGTTTTCTTTTGACAGGGTGTGGGACATTGTCTAACAGATCCTTTGGAATGATCTCATTCTATAGGGGCCTGTGCCTTTCACTGACTTTGGGCTAGTTTACAGCTTCAAACGTTGTAGAATACTGATGATAGTGCAAATGATTGGTGTCCACAGAGATACAAATAAGTTTTATTCTGCAATTAATTTCTACCTGGTAAAAGAAAGGATTCCCAAAAAATTACATTTTATTGCCCTGAGGATACTAATTTTGCATCTATTAACAAATTCATTTCAACATTCCTGATTGCCTATAAATGTGCCTGTTCTGATTTTTTAAAAAAAATGATTTTGCCTTCTTGCTGGTTTTCTCATTAATTAATGAGTAAAATAAAATATTTGACATATGTTTATTTTATATTTGATGAGTCATGGTTTTACCTTTTAAAAATTATCCTTAAATAAAAGATATATTAGTAAAGAACTCAGTTACTCTGTCAAACTTTTTGAGCAATCTCTAGGTACATAAAGACTGGTTAACTAACACTCCATAATTTTATGATATATGTTTAGAGAATGAATTTTCAAAAGAAAAAATACTAATTACATGATGTTATTTGTTGTAATAAAAAGTACTTTATAGCTGAAGTGATTTATGTAGAATAAATGCTGTTAGTAAAGTAAAACTGACCTGATACATCATAATTTGAATAACCTTTGTGCTAATAATTAATAAGTAAGGGTGATCCAAAATTACCACTCCAGCTGTTAACTACAACTTCATCTTCTATAAATATGCATAAAAAGTACTAAGTAATAAAATTATCTGGTTTTAGAGTTTTTCTCCTTTTCCTACCACCTTCTGACAAAATAGCAAAGTGAAGATTTCAAATACAGGGAACCAGCAGTTAGCGTAATGGCTATGTCGCTGGACTCCCACGTAGTCGACCGCGGTTCGCGTCCCGAACCCGGTGGCTTACAACTCACGCCGGGCGCGTGTGCGTGCGTGCCCAAGATCCCGAGAGGAGAATGGAGGAGAAGGGATTGCGGCGTGACCATCCCCCCTGGGGGGTGATTTCTCGCTTTCTGTCTCTCTGTCTCTCTCTGTCTGTCTGGCGAGCGCACGCGCCCTATAGCAAAAACCTCTAAAAAAAAAAAAAAAAAAAAAGATTTCAAATACAGGGAATAAAGAAAAATAGATATTAACATGAATAAGAAAATTCTGAAAGACAGCATATGCTTGTAGACGTCTACATCAGATAGGAGTACACAGATGCAGCTAGGAGTGATGCCACAGTAACAGACAGATTAGCAAATAAAGTGGGGAAATTATTTTATATCAAAGGACAAAAGTATTGGATCTTCAGCACCTGTAAGGACAGACCACTAGTTCAAACCATCTCAGACCACAGTCCTGAACACAGCTATATAGTTGCAGAGAAGGCTCAAGTCATGATAGCCATAGCACAATTGCCTAGCTCAGAAATTTTAGAAATGCAATAAACATTTCTTACAAATTACCTGACATAAAACAATGTGAGAAGATGTAGGAAGATACAATGATGAAAAAATGTAGGAATTATCTTTTAGGAGCTTACAATTCTCTTAAGGGGGTTGATAAGTACATAATACAAGACTGTGCTACCCTTACTGTGTAGACAAAGCAATATGGATGGGCAGAAGAGTAATTGATTTTATAGATCTCTTTAAAAATGTGTGTTGTTACTAAGGAACAAGAGAAGACTACCGTACTCCTCACCTAGCTGGGCCTTTTTATATTTCTCATGTGAATTTTCTCTCCCTTTTAACACCTCTTAAACTGCTCTCCTTCTGCCTCTTATTCTATACTCCCCAGAAGAGTCTTCTCTCCCTACTATTTAATTCAAATTGAGTGACTCAGAAGAGAAGTCAGAAGCTTCCAATTGCCCCTTCTGTAAATATAACTGCAAGCCTAACTAGCCACACCTCCTTTCCTCCCACTTCCTCTTTTTTAGAAATGAACCTCTTCACCTGAGAGCTAGTTTGCATCTCTGCCTCCATAGTCATCGGTCTCCATAGGACTTTCCCTAGTTGATTATCAGCCTCCCACATCCCTCTACTCCATTTATGAGATGTTTTTCAAAACAAATGGCCTTTTAAAAATGCTTGGGATATTGACCAATTAAAAAAAAATACCCGAATTTGTCTTTCCCTTCTCTAGCACTGTAAAATAATGGGCTATGTGCATTTCTTCACCTCCAATTAACCGCTTAAATTTCTGTCAACTGGCCTCCAACCATTTACCCCTACTTCTTCACTATTAACAACTCGTGTTAAATCACCAGTAATCCCTTGTAAGGAAAAAGAAAAAAAAAGAAAATCAAATATGGGGCCATCAGATGGCATGAAGGTTAAGTGCTAGATCCCACATGGCTGACTCTGTAGTCTGAGTCCCAGACCTGGAGGCTTGAAAATCACACTGGGCATGTGTGCATGTATGCCCCAAATCCTCAGAGTAGAGTGTAAAGAAGGGACTATGGCATGGCCATACTCCTGGGGCATGATTTCTCATCCCTCCCTCCCCACGGCTAGCGCACACATACTATAGCAAAATAATTAGTTAATTAATTAAAATAAATAAACTAAAAACCCCTGTGGTCTAGTGGTTAAGGGAGCAGGGCCCCACATGGCTGACTACAGTTTTAATTCCTGTCCCAAGGGCTTGAAAATAAGCCAGGCACATGTGTATGCTCAAATCCCAACAGAATGGAGAAATGGAGGAAAAGGGACAGCAGCATGTCCACACCTCATTGGGAAGGGGGTTGCTTTCTCCCCCGTCTCTCTTTGGCAAGCATGCATGTCATCAGGCAAAAATCAATCAATCAATCAACCAATCAATCAGATGTGATTCACTTTCTATCTTGACTTTTCTTTTTTCTTTCTTTTTCTTTTCTTTTTTTAAAAAAGTTTTTGAGAGATTTTTGCTATAGGGCACCTGCACTCGCAAGAGAGACAGAAAGTGAGAAATCACCCCTTGGGGGGATGACCACGCCACATTCACTTCTCCATTCTCATCTGGAGATTTTGGGCATATACGCACACACACCTGGCATGAGTTTTATGCCACCCAGGTCCAGGACTCAAACCACAATCAACTGGTCAACTAGGTAGGAGTCCAGTGATGTAACCATTACACCATCTGCTGGTCCTTCTATCTTGACTTTTCTACAGTTCTTCCGTCAGTGTGGGTAGCACTACTTTCTTACTCTTGTCTCTTGGCCTCTAAGAGATTCTTGATTTTGAATTGCCTATTTTGTCCACCTGATCCTAGTTCACTTTCTTTATTGAAATTTATTCCATACTCACTAAATATTAATATGCTGATGGGTCGTTTATATAGTATGCCCCTGCCAATCTCCCTTATTCTTATGGTTTTAACAACCTGCACACTTTTTCTTGTTTTCCCTTAGCCAGGCCCCACCTTTCATATAAATGGTAGAGCTTGGACAGCCAATGGTCTGCCGTACTTTTTCACTTGGAGGTACTTCAAAGTTAACATGTAAAAAACTCACTTACCTCCTCCTTACCCTCCTCTTAAATTATTACCTTCCTAAAGTATTTTCTACTACTTACCAGTCAACCAGATCTGGACCTAAAATTTTTGCTAGATTCCTCCCTCCTCTTAGCCATGGAGAATTCTTGATAGGTTTAACCCATTAAAGACTTCCTAAATCCAGTAGCCACTGAATGAATAAATCAGACACTCATCCTTTCTCCCATGAACTATTATTGCCATACTCTCCTAACTGGTTCCCTGCCTCCATCCTTGACATTTTTCCATGCCAGCCCCAATGTATTTTCCACAGTTCCCAAAATAGCTGTTCTAAATGCAAATGTGCACTCCTTTCCCTAATATACTTTAACAACACCCTCCCCTGTTCAAGCTAAGTTCTAAGTGCATTGGCATGGAATACAAACAAGGTTCTTCACAATCCTTTCCAGCCCCACCTCCTGTATTCCCTCATTTCTAGACAAAGCTCCAATCATAATGACCTTCTTGTAATTCCAAGAATACGCAAAAATGTACTCTCACAATTCATGCCTTAGCAGATGCTGATCCCCAATCCTAAAGAAGCCTATGCCTCTCACTGGATATGTAGAGTGTGTTACTCCTAAGAGCACACATTTAGGAGTCAGACCCTGGTTAAAGACTCAGCTCGAGCACTTCAGTTATATACAATTAGGCAAGGTACTTAATCTCTGTATCCAGTTTGCTCATCTACTAAATGTGAATAGTGATAGTGCTATGTACTGTATAGCAATTTTGTTAAGATATTTTTTAGGAGAGATTTTTGCTATAGGGCACTTGAGCTCGCTGGAGAGAAAGAAACAGAGAGACAGAAAGTGAGAAATCACCCCATGGTGGGTATGGCCACACCACATTCCCTTCTCCACCATTCTCCTCTCAGGATTTTGGGCACACATGCACACGTGGCATGAGTTTTATGCCACCAGGTCTGGGAGTCAACTGCAGTCGGTTACATGGGAGTCCAGCAGCATAACCATTATGCCATTTGCTGATCCCAGTTTTGTTAAGATTTAATGAGATAATGCACATGAAATTCGTACTAGAGTACCTTTTGTATACATAGTAAGTGCTCAACCACAGCAGCTATAGTTTACTAACTTTTGTTCTTCCTGCTAACACAGCTGAGATGTTCCAATCTCTTCTCCCTCCCCATCACCACTCAGCTGTGTTCATCCCCTCCTTACTGCTCCCAACACCCCGTCCAGTGTTGTCATTACCCCTGTTACAGAATAGTATAATTACTGTTTACTTAACTGACCTCTCCATTAGGCTGAGAAGGCAGGACAATGTCTTCATTTGATATCCTAAGAATTTAACCCAGGGTCGAGAAAATAGACTTCAATACATTCCTTATGAATGTAAAAACTTTAAAGTATGAGTCCCGAAAAAGGAAAAATCTAAATCATGTGGGAGTGGATTTACTCTTCCTCCATCTTTCAAGAAAATCCTCCACTATATTTCACTTCTGTAGACTTAATTATGGAATTGTGAAGCTTCATATTTTAATGGAAAATCTCAGGTCAGTTCCATGGCTGGGTATAAAAATTTCTTTTTTTTTTTTTTCTTGGAGAAGTTTTTGCTATAGGGGACGTGCGCTCACCAGAAAACAGAGAAAAACAGAGAGGCAGAAAGAGTGAAATCACTCCCGGGGGGGGGGGGGGGGAGGGGGGATGGCCACGCCTTAATCCCTTCTCCTTCATTCTCCTCACAGGATATTGGACATGCACGCACATGTGCCAGACGTTGAGTTTAAGCCACCGGGTCTGAGACTGGAACCGCGGTCGATTACATGGGGATGCAGCAACATAGCCATTACACCAACTGCTGGTCCTGGTATAAAAGTTTCTTAAGAATTACTTGAATTTGTCTAAGAATAATCTTCTGAGAGAACAATGTTTAAATTGGGTCTTCAAGGATAAGTAAGGAATGTTATGGGAAAGAAAGGGCTTTCTAGACAGAGTAAGCAACATGTACACAGGGGAATGAAGAAAATGAATAGCAAGCCAGCCAGTGGCATCATGATTAAGGCAGCTGGATTTCACATAACTAAATAAGCAGTTTGAGTCCTGGACTTGGTGGCTTGAAAAACACACCAGGTGCTGTGTAGACATGGCCAAGATCCCAGGATGAGGAGAAGGGATTGAAGAACAGCCATCTCCTTTGTGCAATGCTTTCTCACTCTCTCTCATGCGCTCTCTCCAACATGCTCATGTTCCCTGTAGCAAAAATTTTAAAAAGGAAGGAAGGAAGAGAAAAAGAGAGGGAGGGAGGGAACAAGGAAGGAAGGAAAAAAGAAGAGAGGAAAGGAGAGAAGAAGGAAAAGAAATGAATAACTTAAAGAGTCAAGGAGCTCTGAAAATGAGGTTAAAAGAGATGGTTAAGGAAAATTGTAAAGGGTTTCTTAAATGTAATACTGAGAAGTTTGGATTCAACAACATAAGCAATAGTATACCTTTTAGATATGTTTTCATTTTAAAAAATAACACCAACAGCATTATGAAGGGTAGATTAAGAAAAGGAAGAGAAAGGGGGACTCATTAAGAAACTATTGCAGGGACCAGCAGTTAGTGTAATGGCTATGTCGCTAGACTCCCATGTAGTCAATCGCGGTTCGAGTCCTGGACCTGGTGGCTTAAACTCAGGCCGAGCGCGTGTGTGTGCGTGCCCAAGATCCCGAGAGGAGAATGGAGGAGAGGGGATTGCAGCTTGGCCATCCCCCCGGGGGCTGATTTCTTGCTTTCTGTCTCTCTGTCTCTCTCTTCCTGGCAAGTGCACGCGCCCCATAGCAAAACCCTCACCAAAAAAAAAGAAGAAGAGAGAGACTATTGCACCAGTCCAAGTAAATAACACCTGTTGAGAAGGCTTAAAAAGTAATAGTAAAAATCAAATAAGTAAAATCAACAGAAGTCAAATGTGGGACATGACTGAGTTAAAGAGAAAAAAATTAAAATTGTTAGCAAAAACAGTGAGTATAACTAGGTAGAATGTGGATTAATTACAGAGAAAATAGGCTGGAAGATTTGGAGAGAATATTCTTTCAATATTTAATAGGCTGAATATTGAAGTAACTGAAGTGTAATGAAAGGGAGATGTCCAGTAGATCCCAGAATATATGAATCTGAATCTAAGAAGAAAGATCAGAGCTATAAAGACTTGGGAATTACCAAGAATTGAAATTGAAATTGTGAGCATAAACAAGATTACTCAGAGAGTCCTTGTAAGGCAAATAGAGCAGGTGGCAGAGAATAATATCTTGGAAAACACCAATATGTATGGAGCAAATAGTCAAAAGGGAATATGCCACGGAAGAGAGAAAAAGAAGTGAGGGAAATATGAGAGTAAACAGAGAATACCATTGCAGACACTATGGAAGATGCTTAATCTGGATATAATAGATGTTAAGTGAGATGACTGAAAACCTCTAGATTGGAAATTACAATATCATTCATGTCTTTATCTGCAGCAGTGTCATCGACTAGTGCGACTGGATGTAGGCTACATTCGGAAAGTGAATGAGAGGAAAGAGGAGAGGCAGTGCTTCTCTTTCAGTAAATTTGGCAGTGTAAGAAAGCAGAGGAAAAAAGGCAACAACTGAGGGTGTATATGAGGGAAAAGGGCAAGGGTTTTTTCGTGCTTGAGTCTTTCTGATTTTTGTTTTTAAATATGGGGTAAAACTTGGGAACCAGCAGTTTGCGTAATGGGTATGTTGCTGGACTCCCATGTAGTCGACCGCGGTTCATGTCCCGGACCCGGTGGCTTAAAACTCACGCCAGGCGTGTATGCGTGCGTGCCCAAGATCCCGAGAGGAGAATGGAGGAGAAGGGATTGCGGTGTGGCCATCCCCCCTGGGGGGTGATTTCTCGCTTTCTGTCTCTCTGTCTCTCTCTCTCTGGCGAGCGCATGCGCCCTATAACGAAAAACCTCGCCCCCCCCAAAAAAAAATATGGGGTAAAACTTCATCATATTTAAGGAAGGAGTCAATGGACAGAGAAAGGTCCAAGATACAAGACCAAAGAATTAAGCTCACTGAGGACGTCTTCAAGATGGTGGAAGTGAGCATGAAGATGCCAGGCCGTCCTTACCTTGGAAAGGTGAATAGGTATTCTGAAACTGGGTGAGGAAGGAAGATGGTTGTCTTAGATACTATAGATTAGTTTAGCAATGGTGGGAGAGAAGCTGAGGGAGTCCAAACCACACACCACTATTTTTTGCAGTAGAGTAGGAAGTTAATTATCTGCTCAGAATGGATGCTCAGGAATGGGGTGAGAAGCCCCTACAGCCATTGAGGAAAATCAAGCAAAACTCATGAGTAAAGATACTTGCCAGAAGTGAATCCTACTAGTTTCTGCCGTCAAAACTAGTGCCCAGCATCGGGAACCAGCAGTTAGTGTAATGGCTATGTCGCTGGACTCCCACATAATCGACCGCGGTTCACGTCCCGGACCCGGTGGCTTAAAACTCATCCAGGTGCGAGTGCGTACGTGCCCAAGATCCCGAGAGGAGAATGGAGGAGAAGGGATTGCGGCGTGACCTTGCCCCCTGGGGGGTGATTTCTCGCTTTCTGTCTCTAATGTCTCTCTCTGTCTGTCTGGCGAGCGCACGCGCCCTATAGCGGAAACCTCTCCAAAAAAAAAAAAAAAAAAGAAAAAAAAGAAAAAAGAAAACTGTGCCCAGCATGAAGAACTGGAGTTTCAGACTGAATTGGGTTAGGAATACAAAGGAGGATCAACACAGACTTCCCCTTAAGGGAAACTAAAATGAAGATCTGAGGTCAAGTGGGGTGTCCACAAGTTATTTAGTTGTGACTGGAAGCAAACTTCCTACTTGATTTGAAAGTGGCCTTATAAGAATGGAAGTAGTCAATCTAGAATTACAAGAGGCAGGACAGTTTAAAGTCAGTAACATCCAGAACGATGACCTTATCAGCCTAAAATATGTTAGGTACCACTGAGAGATAAAAAGAAAAAATCCTTACTTTTTATTGTAAGTTGTTAAGAAGTACACAGGGGCCAGAAGGTGGCATGGTGGTTAAGGTGTTGAATTCCTACATGGCCAACCATGGTTTGAGTATGGGAACTGGCAGCCTTAAAATCACTCCAGGCACATGTGTGTGCATGCCTAAAATCCTGACAGGAGAATGGAGGAGAAAGGATTGTGGCATGGCCATCCCCCTAGGGGGTAATTTCTCACTTTCCTTCTCTTTATTTCTGTCTCTCTCCAACAAGCACACAAGCCATATGGCAAAAACCTAAAAAAAAAAAAAAAAAAAAAAAAAGTACATCCTATGAAATCTGTCTATATTTCCAGGGTACTTACAGATTAGCATGGGCTCCTACTTGATTGAAATGGGAAAAGCAATTTTGACAGACCCTGTACTCACCTTGCCTTTTAACTAATACCTGTGATATATATTCAAATAACTCACTAATTCTCCAATCTAATTCTCAGTCTCCGGTGTTGACCAGATTCTAGACTTAAGCAAAAGCTCCGTGAATTTGGAATAAAATATTCAGAGGTGGATAGAGCTTCTAATTCCTGCTGCAAATCCATGTAAGCACAAAGAGGGAAAAATCCAGATTCTATTGTCTCAGACTAGGTATACCAGAATCAGATTTGCTGGGCGCTCTGTATCTTTTTCTTATTTTATAACAGTACGACAATGAGTTTAGCAAAATTGATCCTACACTATTATTCTTGTTCTTTATTAGGAGAAAAATATCTGCACTAGTATACAAAGTGCAAGGAACCTTACGATAACCCAACAGTGCGTTATGTCAGAATAAGGCCCAAGATTTAAAAAAAACAAAAACAACAAAAAAAAAACAACACAGAATTTTTATGTTGTGCAAGAACCTAAAAGACAGGTAAAATGGTCATCTGAAAATTTTGTCACAAAAAGAACATTACTATATGAAAACCAATGCCTATACTAGGTGCTGTTGAATTTACATTAAGGAATAAAAACTTAGCTTTGATAATAGGAGTGATCATTTTGGATTAGGAAAACTTACCAATTTGAGAAGAAAAATACCTATTTTTCATCCTTAAAAACTGGCCTTTCAAATTTCCCTTAAGAACTCAGTGGCAAAGATAAAACATCTGCCAAGACACAGATAACAGCATGAGCAAGTGTCCTGATGGTAGGCATTTAGTGTAATGCTTTAACTCTGTGCCTCTAGACTACTGGGGTGGCCCCATAAATAAGTACTTTCAAATAGGCATTTACTTTCTTAGAATGGCATTTTGTGTTTAAAATAGTATTTTTTAGGAGAAAACAAGACATTTTCATTTAAACAAGCCAAATATTACTAGTCTTAGACAATGAGGATTTTTAAAATTTAATCATGTATACCCCCAATTTTAAAAACTCATATTGAACAAAGAAAAATCATTTGGCCACTAAAAAGACAGTTCATATCACTATCATTACTCAAGGTTTTATTTACTAGTTAATGAATACCACTGAAATTGGTGATGCACTTTTAAGCAAAGTGTAATTGGACATATGGGAGTGGGGGTGGGGCACAAGGGGCATTCATTCTGCATCTTGTAAACCATCACAGCGCTTTGCAGTTTGCCTATAATTCCATGAAAGGGGTATTTGAGATCACTCCCTTCACCGGAAAATTCACTGAAGCTGTGCAGGTTACCAGGAAATAGCCCTGATTACCAGTACTTTATAAATGAAACTGAAAGCAAAACCACACTTTCATACCATTCAATGTACAAATCTATGACTTTCTTTCTCATTCTAGATTCTAAATTCAGTCTCCCAAATCTCTTGGTTTATAACTACTGCGTTCTGAGTGTTCACATGTCTTCATACATGTCCTTTTGAAACTACATATTAAGAACACACACACAAAATCCATATTATTTTATGACACTCACTCACTTCCTGCTATAGTCCACAATTAACAGAACCCCAAAGCATAATACCAGCATTTCCCCCCCAGGTTATATCAACTAAGTATAATAAAATACTCTAAATCCTGAATCCAATGACTCTGTAGGGACTTGAAGACATTAATATAGAATGCAAATGAATGCTAATTATACATGATCTTAACTATTACCAGAGATGGCCTAGGAGAATTCCTAGCCTCCCAAGTATCATTCCAACAATTCTTTCTAATCTACTTGAAAATAGGACCTCAGTTTTAAAAAATAGCACATGGTTTACACTTCACCATTCAGACTAGCTTTGATGGAAATAGTCTGAATTCATGATATAACGAATTTATATCTGGTTCAATACGAAAGCTTTCTGATTATACAACAGGTATCTGAAAGCAGTGTTATTTTAGCTGTAATGAAATAACCACAAGCACCCCAAAGATGCTGGCAAGAAACACTACCTAACATCAACCATTTAGGTAACACAAATCTTGATTATTAATAGTTCGAACATCCCAAGATGCTTCGGGAGGAGGAAGAGCGGTAAGCAGGAACTTAAGGCACCTTGCAAATAGCTCAAAGTCACCAACCTCTAGGAACAGCACATTGAAGCTAATAATCAGTTCGAAATTGAACTAACTAGCATTCCAGTAAAAATATAATAACTGCTTTTACTGATACTCAAAATCAGTCTTACAAAAAGTTTACAAAGACTACAGATGTGAGGAGTCACAGGCAGTTAGAGACATGCAAAGTCCTCTTCCTTCTTCAGTTTTTACAGATGAAGAGCACATGTTTTTGAAAAGCCAAATGGATTCCAAAAGCTTGAGGGAGGGGGCAAAATTTCCTTGGCGTCGAAAGACGCCCAATTCCACTCTGTTGCACATGTACCTCCACTCGAGGATACAGTCTTCGTATTTTAGAAGATAACTGGATTACTTTTTAAAACGGGTAAGTTCAACGTACAATTTGGAATGCATTGAAGTGGTGGTGGTGGGGGGGGGGGGGGCAGGCACGAGGAGAAGGAGTTTCCAGGAAGCTTATTTCTAGGATTAAAAACAAGAATAATAACAACAAAAAAAGAGGCGGTCGGAAGACTCTTCTAATTGAATGCTGGGTTGGAAATGAAACTTAATCATGTGCCTCGCATCCCCTTCGCTCCTCTGTTCTCGTGGGAGAGCAAACAGCAGAAACCCTTCTTTTCGACTTTGCCAAAATGCGTACTTCCATCACAAGAGGCCCGGGCCCTCCCCCTCTCCCTCTGGCAATCCCAAATGTGTCTAAGCAGCGAGAAGGGAGAAGGGTGCGAAGGCAGGGGGTCCCCGACAGCTGCTACCCCCTCGCCTCCGCTTGCGCCCTCCTTTCTCGCGGTTCATTTTTGCGCGAAGTGCGCGTTTTGGAGTCTTCCTCGGCGTGTGCATTGGGAGAACCGGGTGCAGACGAGACCCGCTCTCATCCAGGGGGAAGAGAAGACGAAGGGAAGGAAGGAGGGGGCGCCCGATCACCCCGATTACGTCCGTACTCTGGGCGCTCAGGGCCCGCGCACCCCGCGCCCCAACCACCCTCCCCAGGGCGCCGCCGGCGGGGCTGGGGCTCAGCCCACACGCCCGCGGGAACGCCGAGGGGGCGTCCGCGGGGGCGCAGAGACACAGCCGCAGGGCTGGAGCGAGGAGCCACTCACCGCCGCACGCCGCACCCAACAGCAGCGCTGCCACCAGGGGCCACATCTCCGCGCCCGTCGCGGGGTCGCCGCCGCCGCAGGTGTCTGAAGAGGCGGCCTCCGCCGCCGCCGCCCTTCACTGACAGGACCGGCCGCCCAAGCTGCCTGGCCGCGCGCACGCGCGCTCCCGCCGCCCCTGCCCGTTTCCCCCCCCGCGCGAGCCGCGCACGCGCACTCGGCCCGCCCCGTTGACGCGCCTCCCTCCCCACTCGCGGACTGGAGTACCCGCTCCCGCCCGCTCGGCGGAAGCCGGGAGCCCGCTCCGGGGTGAGGGCGCGCACCCGCATGGTTGATCACGTTCCGCCGCACCCGCCAGCCTCTGGGGTCCGTGTCCTCGTCGGCTACGAGAAGCTGAGCGTATGTTCCCACGCTCACGGGGGACCTCCTCGCTCCCGCCCCTTCCCGCGGTTCCCTGGCTGCCTGGCGCACGCCCTGGACCCCCAGCCCTCTCCGCGTTTGCTGGCCTGGCTTGCACTCCCACCCCACGCTTCAGTGACCCCGCCAGGCGCCGCTCACCCGACCCTGGCGCCCTGGCCCCGCACCGGCGCCTGGCCTCTCCCCTCTCGGGGTCCGACGTCCATCTGTGCCCATCTCCCCCTAAACTTCGCGTCCTGACCCCGGAGCGCACCCTGCGCGGGGGCGTCTCTGCGCTTCCTACGTAGCTACCGAGCCCGAGGTCGCTCGCCAGGGCAGGGCGGCGGCCGGTTCTCTGCCTACCCGGAGCTTCCACTCATTCGCCTTTCTGGGCTCCCGGGTTCTGCTTTGCTCACTGGCCCGGGCTTCATTGTTCCTGATGGCGCTCCTTTTCTCACTTTGGTCTTTAGTGTGTTCATCCTCGGACGGGGTTCATCAGACAAGTCTCATTCCCAGTGCTAAATATTTTAAATGTGGTGAACCCCGAAACTACAGGGGCGACCAGTCTATGTCGCAAATAGGCTCTATCAGACATATCCAAGACACTCTTACCAGCAGCGTTATCGAGCCTAGTGTGTGACTGCCCCATGTACAAGTCCTCTGCGCTGTTTGGTTTCTCATGCTTGAAAGATGGGCTCAAAATGCAGCTCGCTCCCAGCGATGATACGGACAAGGCCTTTGAGTGTATCACTGAATCACACAGGCCACACCATTCATTCATCCTAGAGCTACAGCCCTAGTGAAGTTACCGTTAACATTTATCCTAATGTCAAAAAGTCAGGCTCTGCTGGCAGCTCTGATAGGGGCGCATATCCTACCCAGTCCCTTGGTCGTTTCTCTCTTGCCTGTTGTAGAAGAAATTGGTGACCCACCACAATAACCAGCTTAACCAAATTCTCTATCCAGGACATCGCCTCACAAGCACCCCATTGCAATAATGCAGGAAATAATGAAATGCAGGAAATAACATTGCCACTGTCTATGGCATTCTGTAGCAGTGTCTTTGTAGGCTGCATAACTGTTTCCAGAAATTGTTTTAGTATGATCCTCTTCCCCACAGCCTTATCAAATCTTCCAAAGCAGAGAAAGCATTTGAAGTATTCCCTCCTCCAAGATTTTCCATCAAACTGGGCAAACAGAAGGAGTTTAATAAATATGTTGATGCGACTTGAGGCAAGCATTACTCCAGTGAAATTTGATTTTCTTAATGATAAAAAAAGAAAAACAATTGTTAGGCAGACATCTCACTGAAACAATGGTTAATAATTATGGTGGTAGTGATTTGAATGGCAGCCTTGACACCCCGAGGCTACCAAAGGGACAGATCGATTCTCCTCCAACTGCTGCTTGTATAGATACAAAAGAATCATCCACCAGCCTTAGAGCATTGGGGACATTGTGTATCACAGAGCAGCTGGTTGGCTAAATAAGGCTGTCAGCTGTCCCTGAAACCAACCAACCCCCCCTAAAGCTGAAGAGTGACTGGAAAGGATTGTCCCCAACCTTTAGAGGTAGAGATCAGTAGATGCTCTATTTCATACATGGAGCTTTACACTGTTTGCTTAATGTCTTTTCGTGTAGAAAATGGAATAGGCATAAGCCAGGTGAATGAATGAGAGGCTGTCTGGGTATGCACCTGCTCTTGGGAATCTGGCTGGCTATGTCCTGCTGGTGGGGTAAAAGGAGGCCTACCTCATGAGACATAATCGAAAGCAAACTGCTCAGGTTTGGTTTTCTTTCTCAGAAAAGCCTCTTTCTCCAGTATCTAACCATCTTGAAGTTTCCCCTTTTAATGTTTCCAAGCATTTCTATTGGGATTTTTAATTCATCTAATGTTTACATAAGAGGTGTCTTGGAGGGGCGGGGAGTGTATGGTCCATGCTAGGGCATTTACATAGAGGTAGTACACACTAACTCTGTTACTTACTTTACTCCTAAGAGCCCTGGAAGGATGAGTATATGATCTCCCTTTTAGGGAGGAGGAAACCTGGGGAAGAGCATAATGAGCACTTTGCCTGTTATTGTACAGGAGGTCTTAAAAAGTTCATGGAAACTACATATTATGAAAAACCTAAGCATGGATTTCAAAAACTTTTGCACCAAATAAACTTATATTTTAAGTCCATTTTCCCACAGGTTTACTTGTTTGTTTTTTAAGGACCTTTGTATGTGGTATTGCCTCCTCTCTTGTTTATTATCTCTCTTGCACATCCTCTTTTCCCTTCTTTTCCTTTTTATCCCAGAACATTACAATTGTCGTAATTTCCCCTTTACTGATCGACAAACTTACAGCCTCCAAATAATCACCATGATAGTACTTATGGATGAGGAAATTGAGGCTTGACCACAAATTTGGAGAGGGGATTATGGTTAGACTGATGTCTACCTGACTCCAAGGCCAGTGAAAACCTTCACAAGCTTCCTTTCCTAACTCAGGACCCATTCCCCTTTCTTTCCCTCACTTTCTGTCTCAGCAATACATCTATAGTGACCTTCCTCCTAAATGTATATCTACATCCTCTCACATAGTAGGTGTTGAGAAGACATTGTCCAAAACTTTATAGAGCTATAACTGTATCCTTATTGTAATTTTTTTTTTTTGAGAGGTTTTTCGCTATAGGGCACGGGCGCTCGCCAGACAGACAGAGACATAGAGACAGAAAGCGAGAAATCACCCCCCAGGGGGGATGGTCATGCCGCAATCCCTTCTCCTCCATTCTCCTCTCGGGATCTTGGGCACGCACGCACACGCGCCCGGCGTGAGTTGTAAGCCACTGGGTCGGAGACGCGAACCGCGGTCAACTACGTGGGAGTCCAGCGACATAGCCATTACGCTAACTGCTGGTTCCCTCCTTATTGTAATTTTCATTGAACAGTTTTCCTTTTTTACCCCCTGTTGCTGTGCCATACAATGCCATGAGAGGCATGCAAGAGCAGTCTTTCCTGGTACTCCTGAGAGTTGGCTTAGAACTCTATGTGCCTGACTATCCCTGGCCTGTGCTTGGCGCAGGCCCACATACACTTTTCTCCATGGACCTATAGCCAAGGAGCCCACAGTAGACCAAAGCCCAAGATAATGCCAGTAGAAGTTAAGTTCCCCTTCTCCATGTTTTAGTCTTGTTGGTGCTTATCAGTGACCAAATTGTACTGTAATTATCTGTTTTTGTGTCTTCCTATTGAATAGTAACTCCCTCCTGGACTTTAACCTCAGTGCAGGGAGAGACCATTTGAGTCCTACTCACTGCTAGCCCCATTATCTGCACATAGTAGGTGCTCATAGTAAGTTGTTAGAAGAATTAATTAATTAATTAATGAACGAACAAGAAAATAAACCTTTCAAGTCCAGGAATGGTTATCTTCCATCAGTGTCCAGCAGAGTACCCATCCTCAAAAGGTTTTCTATAAACATTTGTGAACTAAACTATTGAATTAACCCTGATGTCTTAGAGGCACTTAAAATCATTAAGTTCCTATATTTAGCGGATCAACCATCAGCTGGTTGCAGCTCATCTAGCTTTTTCTTTTTCTTATTAGGGTCTCTAGTATGTGTTCTTTTATATAATGAGGATTTTTCTGTTTTTAACACTTCTGTCCAATGTAATCCAAGATAACTTCTGTTCCACAGTCAGGCTCTTTACACTAACAATGCTGAATTATTCAGTCCTGACTTCTACCTTCAGGCTCCTGTGCTTCAATCATGCTGCTCCCTCTGCTGCTTCCGTTCTTCCCCTGTCTTCTTTTTTTTCTCAACTGATAGAATTCTAACTCATCCTTCAAGGACAAGATAAAATATCACCTCCTTCAAGAAGCCTTTTTCGGGACCATCAGTTGGTGTAATAGGTATGTCGCGGGACTCCCATGTAGTCGACCGTGGTTTGAGTCCTGGATCCAGTGGCTTGCCAGGCAGGTGTGTGCATGCGTGTGTGCCCAAGATCCTGAGAGGAAAATGGAGGAGAAGGGATTGCGGTGTGGCCATCCCCCCAGGGGATAATTTCTTGCTTTCTGTCTCTCTGTCTCTCTCTGTCTTTCTGGTGAGCTCACGCGCCCTATAGCAAAAACCTCTCCAGAGGGAAAAAAAAAAAAGAAGCTTTTTTAACTTTTCTTTTCCTCTTTCACATAACTCTTCTACTTTGCAGGTATAATTACCTCTCCTGTGACATTTTGATCATAGTTTAATAATATGAATCCATAGGTATTTGTTCTTACATATATGTTTCCTCTTTTATCATGCTAGCTTAGAATAAATTAATTTTGTCCTGGCTATGTGTGTATCTCTTTAGGGTTCCACAGAGACACAATCAATAGGATGGATGGATAGATGGACAGACAGAAGGGATTTATTAGGGAAATTGATTAAAATGTTTGCGGAAGCTGAGAAGTCCCACAAAAGGCAATCTGCAAACTAGAGGGCTAGGAGAGCTGGTATCATGGCTGTTCAAATCAGAAGGCCTCTGGAAGCTGACGGTATAAATCTCAGTCTGAGACTGAAAACTTGAGGACTCAGGGAGCCTCTAGTGCAAGTCCCAGAACTCTATAAAGCCAGAGAATCTAGAGTTCTGATGTTCAAGGGCAGGAAAAAAATGGGTGTCCCAGCTCCAGGGGAAAGAGCATGCTCAGAATTCGCATTCCATCTGCATTTTATTCTATTGAGGTCCAGCAGCCAATGGGATGTGCCTACCCTCACTGAGGGAGGAGCTTTCCCATGCAGTCCACTGATTCACATGCCTGTCTCCTCTGGAGATACTCTCCCAGGCACATCCAGAAATAATGCTTTACCCATTCTCTAGATATTTCTTAATCCAGTTAAATTGACACTTAAAATTAACCATTACAATCTCCAAGGTCTAACATAATGCCTGGTAGAGACCTAAGTGTGTTGAACTGATCAAAACAACAAAAAAGGAAAAGCAAATAATCACAGTGTGGTATGTAGTAAACAGAGTCACTTTAACCTGGATTTGAGTTACAGCTCAAGTCTACTATTTGTTAACCCTGCAGAAGTTATTTAACCTTTCTGAGCCCTCATTTTTTCATTCATAAAGCAGAGATGATAAAAAATAATAGAACTCTTCAAATTGCCTTGAGAATTTAATAAGTGAACACTGTTGCTGTTACATAGAGCACTGCCTGATGCACAGTAAGCCCATGATAAATATTAGTTCTTTTTATAATAATCACCTTCTGTAGTGACTTAGGCCTCTTAGAAGGGAAGTGAAAATTATTATCAAAAGAACCACCAGTTGCTGGTAAGGAGCCTTGAGGAAGCACCATAAGTTAGGGAAGTATCAACAATTTTGACTCAAGCTGGATGCACATGACCCTGTCTACTGGGTAGCCCTTAATTTGCTTGCTCTTCTGCATGCTTTATTGATGAGTCAATGCAGAAGGACCCATGTCTCTGATGTCTGGCTCAGAGCCCAGTGTCCTAGGGTATCATTTCAACTTGACCCAGCTATGGAAGCATAGGAGCCCTAGTCATCAGATAAAGGATATCGACATGGAGATAGAGAGATGGATTTGGTTTAGAAGAACAGAAGGCAGGTTTCAGGAGCTAGAAATGATCTTCCTAGCCTGGACTTCAGTTAGGAGCATATATTAGAAGCAGACACTTCCTAAACGTAGAAGGATAATAAGAGGGTTATAGGTACGGGTTATCCTACCACAGAGATGGCAATCCAGTCTGGTGTGAATTTCCCTCTGCATGTTGGATGAATGATAGGATGGGTTTGCTTGGCCAAGGAGATGCACATTTCCTCCTCCTCCTGCTGTTGCTGCTGTAGCCTACTCTTGGGGGGTGCCCACCCTCATGACAGCTTGAAAGCACTAGAGAAAACCAGCTTCTAGGATAGGTTGTAAAATTCAGCAAGCATATTTCTTTGCAAGCACATAATGTCTTAGTTCCAAGAAGGCCCTTTTGTATCTTACCTAACTCTCCTCTTGGAGAGCAAAAAACATACATGCGGCAGGTGTACACTATGCATCAAGACCTTGCTGTGCTGGTGTATTTATTTTATATTGCTGCCATAACAAATTACCACAAATTCATGGGCTTAAGAAGCCACCCATTTATTATCTCACAGTTCTGTAGGTCAGAAATCCAGTGGGCTTGGCATCTCTGCTCCAAGTATCACGAGGCTGAAATGAAGGTGTTGGCTGGGCTGTTTTTCCCTCTGGAGGTTCTAGAGGAGACTCCATTGCCAGGTTCATCCAGGAAGTTGGCAGAATTCAGTGTCTGTAGGACTAACATCCGGCTGCCATCTGGAAGTCTCCCCTCAGCATGTAGAGGCCTGTCTGAGGTCATTCCATGTAGTCTCTGAACAGCTCAGAAGTAGCAATGGCATATGAAGTCCTTTTCATGGTATTATGTCTCCACTGTCTTCTTTTCTTCTGCTACATCTCCATGACTGACTCTCCTGCCTTCCTCTTCTACTTTAAGTGTGCTAGTGATTAGATCAGGCCCATTTGGTAATCCAGGATAATCTCCCTATTTTAAGGTCTATAATCTTAATCACATTCACAGCGTCTCCTTTGCCTGAAAAGTAACATGTTTACAGGTTCGTGGGGATTACAGCTTGCACATCTTGGGGAGACATTACCCTGTCTTCCACACTTAGTTAGGCTCTTCTCATGCTTATCTCCCTTAATCCTCACAACTGTCCAAAAAGGAAATCACATGTATACGTAAAGAAACTGAGGTCCAGGAAGGTTGTGCCACAATGAGTAAACAATGAAACTGGGGTTCAAGTCAGAGTGCACTCTCCTTTCTCTGTTAGAAAGAAGGAAGAGTGGAAGGCAAGTGACTGTGGGACCTGCCCCCTCATTGCATTTCTCACGATTATCTCACTAGTGCAGCTTTTCAATATAGCGAGGTCAATGCTGTGTCCACCAAGGAGTTCCAGCTCTCTTCCTAGGGACATGATATATGTGTCTGCTCGGTCCTGGCAGAAAACAGATGGCACACTCAAATGAAGTTTTTGAGGAGAGATTAATAAAGGGACTGTTGACGAGGCTGTTGGCGAGGTTATGGGAGATCTCTAAGGATTGGTGAGGCACATTGACTGGCAACAGCTGTCGCACCCTGGGTCTGCAGAAGCTCAGGGAAGAAAGAGTTACCAGAACCCTGAGAACAAATAGATACTGAAGGAGGAGTTGCCTGGCAGGATCTGTGACCTTCAATAGCAGAAATGGCCACCACCAGCCTGACAGGGAGGAAGGTGGCAAAGGAAGGATCCCACCTCCACTCCCCTCCCACCTCTGAGCTCCCACTGGTAGCAAATCTCAATTGGAAGCTAGAGGCAAAGGGAATCTGTTTATGCAGCCTTGAAGTTTAGCTTTGCTGGCTCAAAGCAGAGTGTGGACGGGAAGAGAGCAGATCTGAGAGAGCCTATCCAGCACTGCAGGATTGTCCTTCCTCATCCCCATTGAAATTGAGCATGGCAATGACTTTCTTTGGCCAGTATACTAGTTTCCTAGTACTGCCGAAACAAAGGACTATAAATGGAGGCTTAAAAAAAGGGAATTTGGGAGATCAGTAATTCGTGTGATGGCTATATCGCTGAACTCCTATGTAGTTGACTGCGATTTGAGTCTCAGACCCGGTGGCTTAAACTCACACCGGGCGCATGTGCGTGTGTGCCCAAGATCCCGAGAGGAGAATGGAAGAGAAGGGAATGCGGCGTGGCCATCCCCCCTGGGGGGTGATTTCTCGCCTTCTGTCTCTCTGTTTGTCTCTCTGGCGAACGCACGTGCCCTATAGCAAAAACCTCCAAAAAAATAAATAAATAAAAGGGAATTTTGGGTCAGCCCTGTGGCATAGTGGTTAAGCTCTGTGCATGGGGAACTGGATCCCACAGGCCTATTGTGGTTCAAATCCTGGCCTGTGTCTTGAAAAACATGTTGGGTGTCCAAACTCCTAATGGGATGGAGACATGGAAGAGAAAGAATTGCATCATGACCACACCCCACTGGGAGATGCTCTTTCTCTCTCTCTCTCTCTTTCTGGTAAGTGCACAAGCCCTCTGGCAATGAGAGAGAAAAAGAGAGAGGGGCGGCGAGAGAAAGATAAATGCTTATTCTCTCACAGTGCTGGCAGTCGTACTCTCCCTGATGGCTCTTAAGAAGTCTCTCTTGCTTCTTCTTACCTCCTGGTAGATGCTGGCAACCTCGGCATCTCTTGATTTGAGTGCATCACAGAGTCTCTACCGCTGTCTTTATATGGTCTCTCTCCATGTTCTCTCCTCTTTTGCAAAAGGACACCAGTGAGTAGATTTAGGGCCTAACCTAAATCCAGTAAATCATCTCCAGATCCCTACCTAAATACACCTGCAACCACTATATTCAAATAAGAGCACATTCTGAAGTTTCGAGTGAACATGCATTTTGGGGGATACTATTCAACTTCTGATAGCCTGCATGTGTTACTTCTGGGCAGAACTTGAAGACTTAGCTTGTAACTTGCCACTCTCTCTTCTCTGCGGTGCTAACCAGCAGTGCTTCTCCCTCAGCCTTGGTCTTCAGGGAGGATGAGGCAGACCTATTAGGAAACAGAACAAGAATGGAACTGAACACGTCTTCTAGTATGAGGGATACCATGTATAGTATTTAATCATCAGCCTGCGGAGGTACTCCCAGCAGCCATGACAACTCCAGACTTCCTTTCTGGTGCACAGAAACACTCTCAAATTCACCAAAACCACTGTACAGGTCACTCTGTTGTGCCTCTTAGTTCCAATTCCACTAGCAACATCTCATTGCACTACAGTTCCCCTTCAGGTCAAATATATAGAATCCTATAGATCTTTAAAGACTGCCTTGTATATCCTTACAGGGGCAAGTTTCCTAGGGAGAAAAAAGAGAAAGAATGAAGGCTTGTGCACATGGTGTTTTCTGACATAAGCTGCAGGGTAGCCGTCTGCATTTTAGATTGGCAGTCTCATCTCAGTTCTCCACCAGCAGCCAAGAATGTCTACTGATAAAACTTTGTTCTCTGCTTACATCAGGACTCACCAAAATGTGCCCTGTCCTGCTCTCCAATGGCCACTTAGGTAAAGCCACTTGAGAAACTGCCTCATCAGGTTTATTTATTAATGCCTCTGAGTTCTCTGAGTACACCAAACTACTTTTTTCTAATACCAATCTGATTGCTGTGGGTATGGGCCACTGAACTCAAACGATTATTAGGTAGACTTTAAAAGTGAAATGGGGGCCTTCTCTGGTGGCACAGTCGGTAACAAACTGCAGTGCCGGAAACCACATGACTGACTGGTGGTTCAGATCCCTGGGTTGACTTGAAAACATGCCAGGCACATGCACACATGCCCTGAATCCACTGGGGAATGAGGACTGGGCTTGATGAGACCTTATCAAGGATGCTTCTTTCTCTCTCCCTCTTTTTGTTTTTCTCTCTCTCCTTCTCTTCCTCCCTCTGTCATGGAAAAACATGTACTCTCTATCATGAATTTAAAAAAACAGTAACGTGAACTAAGATAAAATTGTCAGAAAGAACAGGTGTACATATTTGGAATCATGAGAAAGGTTGCCTGATGCCGTGTCTCTTTAACCTCACTTATCTGCCTGCCTTGAATGGCAGCTTGGTCTTGTTGGTTTCCAGAAGTTAACAGCTACCGCAGATGCTGTGGCTTCCACCCTCTCTTCCCCAGCCACAGGCCCAGTGAAGGAAAAAGTTATGCAAAGATCAAGTTTAGAGGAATGGTTCTCAAAGTCCATACCTGAACCAGCAGCATTCGCGGCATCTGGGAACAAAAAGAAAAGCAAAATCTTGGACCTTGCCTCAAACTTACAGTCTGGGGTGGGCCCAGTAGTCTCTGTTTTAGGGAGTTTTCCAGGTGATTCTAGTACACGCTAAAGTTTAAGCATCCCTGGCTTAGGTCCTAACCTGAAAAGATAGATGGTCTGCCTACGAAGTGATCCATCTTGGTAAAACATCATCAGCTCCTCTGTCCCCTCTGCCCACCTGCAGTACGTTGGAGAATCCATGGGAACCCCAGTTGTGTCCTGACCTGCTGGGTGCTTTGTATGAGCTGCAAATAACAAGTGCCAGTTGGGCAGTGACAACACCCAGGAGACAGAACATCAGCTACAAGTGAAGACTCTCCTGTGGATATCAGGCCAACATCACAGCCTGTGTTAAAGATATCTATTTTCTACTTCTGTTCTGATAGAAATCAGTTTATACTTCAAAAATGGGGCCAACAAGTGGCATGGTGATTAAGACTCTGGACTCCCATATGGCCAACCAAAGTTTGCGTCCCAGACACAGTAGCTTAAAAATCACCCCAGATATATATGTGTGGGTGCCCAAAATCCCAAGAGGAGAATGAAAGAGGAGAGATTGCACCATGGCCATTTACTCAGGGGATGGTTTCTCACTTTCCCTCTCACTGTCTCTCTCCATGAGTACACACACTGTGTAGCAAAAACAAAAGGTTTGAAGATCTCTTCAGCTCTGTATTTAGGGAGTTTAAAATAGTTTGAGAAACTAGTTTCACTGTAGCTTACAAATGTGGTTTTTTTTTGTTTTTGTATCTATCAAAATACTTAGTATATGCAATCTGTGCTAATCTCTTGTGAGTTTCCATTTACAAAATGCCATTTTGATAAAAAACAGAAAGCCTCCATATGGTTACACTATTGTGTCTCTTTGTCTAGGGAATGAAGTAAACGAAACCAGGGGATCCCCTGGAGGTATGGCAGATCGATACCCATTTCACCAGGTGGCAAATTCAGAAAGGCCTCCATGGCAGTATGTGGAGTAGCGGGGAAATGAGTCATACTTTATCGTGATTCTGGAGAAGACAATTTGTTCATTTTCCACAGCCACATGAGCTGACCACCTGGAGCTGATTCTGGTAAACTAAAGTAAAAGGCTGATCCTAACCTGCTCTGTCCTTGAAGGGTAAGCAACATTTTGTACATAGTCCAAGCATGAGCCCTGTGTCCTCTAACATGTATGAATTTGTGTAAAAATAGAATTGAAGCATGTGTTTATTTTAGTGCAGAAAACATTGAAATCTATACATAATTTTTTATAATACACAGTTTCCACGAACTTTTTTTTTTTGGAGAGGTTTTTGCTATAGAGCACGTACGCTCGCCAGCCAGACAGAGAGAGACAGAGAGACAGAAAGCGAGAAATCACCCCCCAGGGAGGATGGCCACGCCACAATCCTTTCTCCTCCGTTTTCCTCTCGGGATCTTGGGCACGCACACACACACGCCCGGCGTGAGCTTAAGCCACCGGGTCCGGGACTCGAACCGTGGTCGACTACGTGGGAGTCCAGCGACGTAGCCTTTACGCTAATTGCTGGTCCCATCCACGAACTTTTTGAAGACTCCTCACACAGAGCTCCTAATCCATCAGACTTACTAATAGATAAATTCCTCTTCTTCAATCCTTCAGATGATTCTCTTTGTATTTTGGTTACCAGGAGGTATGTACACTCATCAGAGGGACAGAGACAGAGAGGGACAAAGTACCCCCCAACAGAGCATCGTCACACCGCAATCTCATCTTATTTCTCCATCCTGTCAGGATTTGGGCACACATGCACACACACCCAGTATGTTTTTCAACCCATTGAGGCAAGGATTAAATCCATGCAGCTGTTGGATCTAGCTTCCATAACCATCAGGCCATGGGGCCAGCCCCAAATGATTCTAATTTTGGTAGTCAGCACTGGATCATCTGATGGTCCACTAGTTTCCTTGCACAGAACAAAGTGTGTGAACCAGGAATTACATTTTTGTTTTTTTTTTTTTTTTTTTTTTTGAGCAAAAGGATTTTATTTCTCAATATTTTCCACCTCTCCCCTTTTAGAACTCTCATTGAATTGATTTTGTAGTATTACAAGTATAGCCCCAGAAGGCCAATGGAATATGCTTGTGATTTGTGCTCCAATAATCTGTGGCCCCCACCCCCTCACCAATCTTCCCTTTTGGGTGGCTGAACCTTGTGCCTACGCAACATCCTTTTCCTCCCCTAAGAAGTGACTCTGGGCCTACAGAACTGTAAGCTGGCTGCAAAACTATTGAGGCACTCAGGGAAGGAATTGACAGTAATAGAAGTAAGTGTGTGCATACAGCACAAGTGACGGCTCGTTTCCATGCAAGTTCCCATGTTCCCAGTGGCTCTAATTGGTGCCCAGCATACATGTGCACATGCATACTCAGCTGGGGCTATACATGGTCGGACTCACTCTACACAGGCAGAGCGCACAGCTGTCCACAGGCTGATGTGCTTTTGCTTTGGGGACCTCTCCAGGATGACCCCAGATGGTCCAGACCCAGCACCTGACAGGAATTCCCACATCAGTTACCTCTTTGGATTCAGGCAGTGAAAGTTGTTTAAATGCAAATTATTTTCCAGGAGGTAGAGACATTATTATTCATTAATATCTGGGCTTTAATGAGTTTATCAGCTTAAAAGAGAATGTGCCATGGTCTTTTGGTAATAGAAAGCCAGAGAGATATGTTTTAATAATGTTGGGTGGGAGAGCAAAGAGTCAGTTCTGAAATACTACAGAACTACAGCCATGGACTCAGGGAATAGCATGAAGGCTCGATCTATGTGACAGGAAGTAAGGTACAAAAAGGGAAATGGGCAAGTGAAAATAAAATGCCTTTGCAAGTCCATAGGTCATCTCTGCAATTCCCAGAGACTGTTTCCTTTTTTAATATATATTTTATTTTATTTTAATTTCTTTTATACATTCAATCACATACCTCTCTTAGCTTTACAAGTGATATGTGGTGTGTGATTGAATGTATAAAAGAAATTAATATAAAAGACATTAAGGAGAAAAATACAGAGGCAAGACATTTCTGGAACAAAGAAATGGGTCATCATCTGTTGACGATAATGTGTATAATATCCCCAGAGACTGTTTCCTAAGTAGGGCTGTTTGTAGAAGCCTTGCTGAGACAATGGCACATTTCGTTTATTCATTTACTAACCTTATTCTCCCGTTAAACCTTTTCGCTATTTTGTTTTCCTGATACACTCACAGCACCTTGTACATGCCTTGGCACTGAGGGTGTATCAGGAAAACCAAACAGCAGACGCCCTTGCCTCCATGGAACTTGACTTTAGTAAAGAGATAAGATGACACAAGGGACAGGATAAATAAGGGAGAGGTGATAGATGCCGTGGAGGAAAGCGAAGCATCGAGTGTACGCCATTTTAAATACAGTGGTCAGAGAGGGTTCACCAGAAGGTGACATTTAAGTTAAAAGCGAGCAAGCCAGGCAGATGTCGAAGGATGAAGAAGTTGTTTCAGACAGAGAGAGCGGTAAATGTAAGGCCCTGCCTCAGAAGCATGCCTGCTTATTTGGAAAGAGGAGGGTGTGGGGTCTGTGTGGCCAGAGCAGAATAAACAAAGGGAGATTAGTTGGAGATTGGACAGAGAGCTCATGGGGGGGGGGGGGGAGGTTGGGAGGTCCAGTTCACACAGCCTTGGGAGACTTTAACTTAGACTCTGAGTGAGAAGGTTTTGATCAGTGAGCGCAGTGCTATTCTCCACCTTACAGTTTAATAAGCTGTGGCAGGGTTGGCAATCTTTTTCCATAAAGGGCCAGAGATAGTAAATATTTTTTCAGGCCGTGAGGTCTGTGTTACACTCCCTGATTCCACTGTGGTAGCACAAAAACAGTCATTGGCAAGGTCGCCCAATGAGTGTGACTGCATTCTGTAAAATGTCATTTACAGAAGCATGTGTCAGGCCACATCTGGCTCATGCTAACCTTGGGGCCATTGCAATAATCCAGAAGAGAGATGGAGGTGTGCTGGATCAGAGCCCCAGTAGAAGTGGTAAGAAAGGGTCAGATACTGGCTGTATTTTGAAGACAGAGCTACCAGGATTTACCTTCACACCAGATGAGAGGAATGAGAGAAACCAACTCATCAAGTATGCTCCCAGGTTTTTGGCCTGAGCAACTGGAGAAATAAAAGTCATCACTGCTGAAATGGTGAAAAAAAAAACAAGAGAGGAGGTGGGTGAGGGGTGGGGTATCAGGACTTAGTTTGGGACTGGAAAATTTAAGACGCCTTTAGGATGAAGTATCAGATGAGATGCTCCCTAGCTCTCCTTCCAGCTCTGATACTCGGTAACTCCACCACTGAGAGAATAACATCTACCCCAGCATTTCTGCTGTGATGGTGTTCTTCAGGGAGTCCTTCATTACTCCACCTTTCCAAAACGCAGTTGGTGATTATGCTAGCTAGAGATCAGTGACTGGAAGGAAGAAACTTTGAAAGGAAGGCAGCTGCCAGCTGAAACTAGCAGGGGGACTTGGAAGAGTGGCATAAATGGTATATGTGCCCAAGGAATCTTGTGGGCTGCAGGCCAATTCCTGTGCATCTCAGTTTCCTGGAGGTTATTCACAATGTAAGATTGTCAGTCGACCAAGCTACGAATATTCAACTCATTTTCAGAGGAAAGCAAAGCAACTTCTTAAACTTTGCATCCACAGTCAGAATGGCCCCACTTGGAATGCACTCACCCCTGCAGAGATTCCCTGAGTCATACTCTACCCGACGGCCTCTACATCTGGCAAGACACAGCCATGGTCACTTCCACTAGCTCCTTCAGAGACATTCTTCCTCCCTCTCCTCTCTCATCTCACCTCATGGGGAGATACATCGTCTACTCAAATTCTTGCCTCCCAAGAAGTGGCTCTGTGCCAGTTGGGTTTCTTGCTATGTAGATCCGGCAAACCACTTTGGGAGTGAGCTGATAGTAATATATTTAAAATATGAGCATTTATCAGAAGCAGCAGATGGAGGCAGCAGAGTGGAGCTCCCAGAACCGAGGGCACGAAGTGTTTCATTCAAGTGTAAAGCCCGCACCATCTAGACTCAGCTGGCACCAGCTCACGAAACCACTGAAGAGGAGGGGAAAAACAGGCCACCTTTGTGCTAGGTCCAGGAGGTCACAGCGTTCCCTGACCTTGAGTCCTTAGTGCCTCAAAGGCAGCATTCACTCTAGAATGGAAAGAAAATTCTTCTTGGTTGCTCTCCTTAATATTTTTACTTCCTTAGCACTTAGTAATTCAATAAAAAATTCTGAAGCTCAGCATAAATGGCAATGTAGATCATTTCATTTGGGTATGTATGCATTAACTCATGTGACAAATGTTTATTATGTGCCTCTGACATGACAGAAGCCATGGATAATACTCTGGGACAGATAAGAACACAGCAGATATATATGTTGTTAATTCTTAAATACTGGACGTGTAGAAAGTATTTTACTTTCAATTTTTTTTTTTACCACCATCCCCACCACCCAATCCTAAAAGTACAAATATGAGGGAACTTCAAAGTTTGTGGAAAATAGAATTAAATTATGAGTTTATTCTGGTGCAAAAATTTTTGAAATCCATACTTAGTTTTTCTCAAAGTATTCATTTTTCCACGACATTTTTGAAGACCACCCCCTCATATATTTGAAATCTTTCTATTTACTATTTGAAATTTAAAAAAGTATTTTTAAAATAAATTGCTTCAGGGCCCAAGCTCAATACATTAGTGGGAAAATGACAATGATATTCATTTTAAATAATCTGTTTGAGAAGAGTACTATAATAATTCCATTCCGTTTTAAAAGGTCACTTTTATCAGTTGATCTCAGGCCTGCAGAAGGGTTTGTAGGTTACACCCATAATCACAAACTTTTGGGTAAACACCTGCCTTCCATTATTTTGGGTGGATTTTGAAAAGTGCCATCAATGAAGAAATCATATATTTAAAAAAAAAAAAGAAGAAATCACATATCTTTTCATATTGCCTTTTTATGATAATCTCAAAATCTGAACCTTGTACCATTCCATGTGAAAGGTATGGATCTCAACCTCTGAAAAGTTCTCTCCAAATCCCTTGGTCAGAATTAATCATTCCTTCCCTCAGTAGCACCAGGGAGGCATAATGTCACATTTAAATATACCAAGTTATGCACTTAGCTCTTTCTCATGATGCATTATGAATTCATTGAGGGAAATGTAACTCAGTGTCTGGCACACAATTGCCACTGAATATGTTGAATGAAAGAATATAGACTGTGCAAAAATACTTGAGGTTATATAAAAAGGGAAACAAACAGAGATTGCTAAAGGTCTACTTTTATCACACTGTCTTCAGGGTAAAGTAGATGCATCAGAACACATTCCATTCTCATGGATGACATATCTTTAACTGACATGCTTAGAGTTGTTCTTTTCCTTTTCTTTCTTCCTCTTTTTTTCTTTTCTTCCTCTTTTTTTCTTTTATTTTCTTTCTTTCCTTCTTTCTTTCTTTCTTTCTTTTTTTTTTTTTTTTTGGTACATTTATTCAACAACCTTTGCTAAACATCTACTGAGTTTCAGATGGTGTGATTTTCTGGGGGTACAAAGAAAATTAAGAGACATTCCTGTTCTAGAAACAGGGAGTGCACCTCCAGAAGCTGAGCCAGCTCTACGTTCAGGGGAACAGAAGACAAACGGGGAAGGGCCAGAAAAGCACCAGTAATGGAGAGGATGACTCTGTAAACTGAAACTTTTTCTTTTTTTTTTTTTTTTTTTTTTTTTTTTTTTTTGGAGAGGCTTTTGCTATAGGGCATCTGCACTTTCCAGAAAGACAGAAACAGATAGAGAGACAGAAAGCGAGAAACCACCCCCTGAGGGGATGGCCACACTGCAACTGCAATCCTTTCTCCTCCAGTCTCCTCTTGGGATCTTGGGCACGCATGCACACGCACCTGGCGTGAGTTTAAGTCACCGGGTCCAGGACTCGAACTGCGGTCGACTACACGGCAGTCCCGCAACATAGCCATTATGCCAACTGCTGGTCCTGAGACTTGAAAGAAGTTTTAAAGTGCATCAGGCATACCTGTGCTTCTCAGCAGGAGAGTTATTGACCCCGTAGGAGTTAGGACAGTGTAGTAGGCATTACTAGTAGTTCCTGTTGGGAAGACAGCTTGGGCATTTGGTGGATCAAGGCCAGAGATGCTAGGTGTCCTGCTGTGTATGGTTGAATCCTGAACGACAAAGACCATCCTGCATCCAGCATGACATTGGACTTCCCCATAGACATTCACATAAGTGAAAATCTGGTTATAATTATCTGAGCCTAAAGCCTAACTCATGTTACGCATAAACGCAAAGCATGCTTTTCCAGTTTTAATAAAAACTGCATTTTCCAGGTATGAGTCTCTAGTGAATCAAAGGAACGAAAGGATAACATTTACTAACTACCAATGACTCTCCAGCATGTAAAAACAGTTCATTTTTAACATAATTAACTTTTTAATTGACTTTTAAATATAATTTCAGCATCTTGAAAGTCACACCACTGACATCTCATTGCTTATGGTATTTAACACTGAAATACACACCCGAGTTGATCTTCATTTGTATGCGCTGGTCCCCAGTGACTCTAGGCAAACATTTCATTACTTTGTTGTGTCTTTGAATCGAGTTATGCGCAAACATTTACCTACAGAAATACGTATTTTATTTCATAAGGCTTTCCTGTTTTCATATTACAGTTAAAACATTATATTGGTGCTATGGTTCATTCCCCCCTCCCCCCAATTCCCGTGGAGGAATTTTGGTTGTGAAGGTATCGTGAAGAGAAAACCTAATACCTTCATGGTGTTAGAAGGTGGGGCCACTGAGTAATTAAGAGGTTAGGGTGGGACCCTATGACTGAGTCCTGGTAGGTTTATACGGAGAGGGAAGGAGACCAGGAAATATACGTGGACACACACCATACTTTCCATGCAGCCGGAAGAGCCTCGCCAGAAGTGGCCACTGGACCTTAGATCTCAGATCTCCAAACCCTCAATGCTGAATAAAGCACCATCCTCTTTAATTACCTACACCCAGGCATTTCCTGTCATTAGCAACGCAGCAGACTAAAATGATCAGCTTTTTAAAAATGATCAATATAAATTTCTTACGTTATCCACATTGATTTCAAAAATTTAAAGGACAGTTTATTTTTAGTAATAAAAAGGGATGATTGGGTCTATAAGGCTGAAAGTCAGTGAGCTGGACAAAGAAGGAGGAAAGAAGATTCTAGACAGTACTTCCAAAACTTTAATGTGTACAAGAATCACCTAGGGATCTTGTTAAACTGTGGTTACTGTTTCTAAGGCCTGATTTCTGCATTTTCCACCAAGCTGCCAGGAGACGCCAAATCTACTGGTCTGTGGACCACACTTGCACAGCAAAGATCTATACAGAGGAAGCTGCAGGTACGAAGGTATGGAGGCTTGGAAGAATGTTTCTGGGAAGTAATCAGTAATTTGGTACTCAGAGCACAAAGTGTGTGCTAGAAGATGGTATCTGAGATGAGGCCGGATCAGCATGCAGGACCTTGCTCATGCTTTTAAAGCCTTGTTTAAGCAGAGCTATGTAATAGTGGATCCTGATCCCACCGTGTAGGATGGCTCTGCTGACAGCAGGGATGCAGTGAGGTTGCTTTTACAGTAGTGCTTCCAAGAAATACTGGGGGCCTGAACTGAAGGAGCCACAGCAGAAGGGAAAGGAAGAAGACGAACTTGGTATTTTCATGTAAGATTTACTGAGACTGTAATGGGGGCCTGCTTTAGCGAAGCTGACTCCATCTCGTTAATCAAAATTGTTTTCCTCTCACCCTGATACTCTTTGTTTGAGATCTCTCTCAGGAACTCCAAGGAGACAAACAGTCAACCTGAGGCTTGAAACTATGAGGGACATTTTGCCCAAGGAACTGAAACTCCTGTCTTGGAGACAAATTGCTTGTTTATATAGCCAACAAAAAATTAAATTGGCCTATTAAATTAAACTTTTTGTACATTGCCACTAGCCCCCACCCTCTCCTATAAATACACCTATTGGGTCATCGGAAAAGTTATGACACAGTTTTGAATAGAAAAACACATCATAACTTTTCCGACCACCCAATATAAAGTGAGAGACTAGTCCAAGATATTCTTACACATCTTCCTGGGTAGTCACATTATGATAAGTTCTCCTTTCTTGCTCACCAACAACTTTGCTTCTCTGTGTCTTCTTGAGAGATGAAGGTTCAGACCTCCTTTGAATCTCTGGACTTTGGTATAGGGCCCCCTACTCAGCAACGAGACTTGGTGATTGGTGGAGTATGGCTGCCTAGAAGGAGAGAGGATAAAGGATAAATTGTCGTTTCCTGACTTGTAGTCTGGGTCTACACCGATGCCACTGACAAGTATGAGGACGATAGAAGAAGTGCAAGACAGTTGGAGAAAACTGGCTTTCAGACATGCAAATTTGAAGTATATCTCCAATCAAAAAATAGATACCTGACTGTCTGATGTGAGGACTTTTATTAAGAGCCGACTGATTTCATTCTAATGCATCACTCACGTAGGTTTGCTCATTTGCCCTGTTCTAGTAGATTCCTGAGAGAGTGGGGGGAAAACATGTGCCATACCTGTAAGTCCATAGTTGTCCAGCCCATATATCAGGGCGAGAAGAAAGTGGGCAGTGCTAGCATACTTATTTTATTACAGAAACGCATTAAGTATTATAATCAATTGGAGGTCAGAGAGGACACAGATGGATTGAATTTGCTACCTCACAGAGTTTGTCTGTCTCTCCCTCCTTTCTCTCTCTCTCCTCACTCACACAACACACATACATACACCGCACAGCTGTCTGTCTTTGCTGTGTCCCCCGTTTACAGACATTTGCATGGTGGGGAATTTAAAGGAGTCCTGTGAGATAATAGACTTGGTGTCCCCATTCTTTGTGTCAGATTCCATGAATGCTGTGAGTAGTCCATATTCACTGAATTCTAGGGGCCAGGTCCTTATTCATAACCTTTAACTGGTTTATACTACTGGGGTGTCATGATAACTCTAGGGAAAAAGTTTATAAACAAAGAAATGGAAACCTATAGAGGTCAGGTCATTTGCCTAAGGTCACACAGAGAAAAGAAAAGGCAGATCATTTCTTTTCTCACTCATTCTGCATGCATTTCCTCTAATCTCTTCCAGTCATACTAAAATAATGGCTGTTCCCCAAACACACCATGCTGCTTCACACTTCTGTACAACACTGAGTATATCCTGTTTGGAATTCTCTCTCTCATATACAACTTCTCAAGTCCTACCTGGGGACCCCCATATCTGTCAAAACTCTCCTAGACTCCTGACTTGATGCCCTGTGCACATTCCGCTTCTCGTGGGTGCCGTACTGCACTGTAACTGCATGGTCACCTGTCCCTTCCTCTCTTAAGCTGTGGCCTCCTCAAAGGCAGGGGCCAAGTCTTAGTCCTCTGCTGTCATTGTGCCTACTATACACACGTGTCCAGTAACTGTTTCCAAACTGAACTGCTATGTAGTCAGTACGGGGTTCTCTGTGAATTTCACTGGCTGTGATGGCGCCTGGGAACTATAAATTTATTTCTAAAGAAAATAGACACTACCAATGAACAAAAAGGTAATGTGGAAAAACATTGTCTTGCAACATAATCTGTATAAATAATTTTTTATGAAAAGGTGATTTCACAATGGAATCCCTCCTCTCCTGTAATTTTTCACCATTAATATTAGGCTTCATTGGGACCAGCAGTTGGTGTAATTGCTATGTTGCTGGACTCCCATGTAATCGACCATGGTTCAAGTCCCGGACCCGGTGGCTTGAACTCATTCCAGGCGTATGTGTGCATGCGTGCCCAAGATCCGGAAAGGAGAATGGAAGAGAAGGGATTGCGGTGTGGCCATCCCCCTGGGGGGGTGATTTCTCGCTTTCTCTCTCTGTGTGTCTCTCTGTCTTTCTGGTATGCGCATGTGCCCTATAGCAAAAACTTCCCCCCAAAAAATTAGCTTCTACCGCGGTTCATGTCCCAGACCTGGTGGCTTGAAACTCACGCTGGGCGCATGTGCGTGCGTGCCCAAGATCCTTAGAAGAGAATGGAGGAGAAGGGATTGCAGCATGGCCATCCCCCCAGGGGGTGATCTCTCGCTTTCTGTCTCTTTGTCTCTCTGTCTGTCTGGCAAGCGCGCACGTGCCCTATGGCAAAAAAAAAAACCTCTCCAAAAAAAAAAAAAAAATTAGCTTCATTATTTAACTTTAACTTATTAAGAGATAATAATTAATTTTAAATTTAATTCTTATTAGAATTTTAGTAAATAAGAACATTTAATAACCACAGTGATATGTCACCATGTCAAAAGATATATATTTTTGAATTTATTTATTTATTTTTGGCTATAAGGCCCATGCACTTGTGAGAAAAAGAGGGAAAGTGAAAAATCATCCCCTAGAGGAGAAAGTAATACTGCAATCCCCTCACCTCTGGTCTCCTTTCAGGATTTTGGGAAGCACACACATGAGACTGGAGCGATTTTCAAGCCACCAGGTCTGGGACTTGAACCTCATAATCAGCCATGTGGGAGCTAGTGCATTAGTCTTCATGCTACTTTCTGACCCATAAAAACACTTAATTCTTAACATAATTAATTTTTAAATAAAATCTAATGGAAATATGTCTGTTCTTTTTTCTTTTATTTCTTTCATGAGGTTTGTCTGAAATAAGATAGACTTCCTTTGGGGCTATAAAAAAGTATGGGACATTGATATCCTCTTAAGAAAACCAAATATAATTACTTTTAAAATACAAATAAGCATAATTGGGTTTGAACATTAAATTCCGTTGTTCCATATCATGCATCTAATTTTATCATAAATGAACAAGTACTTAAAACATCTAGACATCTTTTGTTTTTTTATTTGTAATTCAGATGATGTTCTGGAATAGGATTCCACACATGCATTTATATCTTTCCCAAGCTACTGCATTAGTCAAGATCTTCACTCACTCAGTTAAGCCCATGCAGTGTAAGTTCATTTGAAGATCCCATTTCTCAAACCTTGGTAGCCCTATTTCAAGGTATATCATGGCAGTCAATCGAGAATTAGAGGAAGCAACTGAAATGAAAAATATGGCACATGTCCCTAAATTGGTGATTTTAATCAATGAATTTAACATTAGCTTTCATATAAAAACTAGCACAGATCTCTTAAGGAGAAGAATGCAAATGTCTCATGAAAATTTAAAGATAATAACAACATGAGACTGCAAAGAAATGTTGAGCTTGTGATAAGTTGCTTGGGTTATGTCCCAGACAGCTAGTAGTACACATTCTTTTCTTTTCTTTGGTTAGGTGAAAAAGTCAGGGAAGTGTTGTACGGGATTCACATAGAAATAAGAATAAGAGCAAAAGTCACACAACAGTTAATGACGCAGACTGGAATACTGTTCCAAGAACAGAATTAGCTCATAGATCCCACATGAGTTATCCCAACATCACCTCAACAGCAGAGGGCTTCATCCTTTGCCTTTCCGGTAACTCTGGCAAGTGTCAATACAAGAGTGTGCTTCAAAAAGTTCATAAAAAAATTAAATTAAAGTGGAGCTTATTTTGAAATCTATTCATGGATTTTTCATAACACATTTCCCATGAAATTTTTTCCCCTATAGGGTACATGCACTTGCCAGAGAGAGACAAAGAAAGCAAAACTGAAACATCACCTCCCCCAAGGGGATGGCCATGCCACCATCCCTTCTCTATTCTCCTCTTGGGATGGTGGGGATGCACATACATGCACCTGGTGTGATATTTTGCTGCTGGGTCCGGGACTTGAACTGCAATCAGTCATATTGGAATCCAGTGCCTTAACTATCATGCTACATGCTTATCCCCTTTGCATAAACTTTTTAAAAAAAATTTATTTCTTTCAAGAGGAAAAGGAAGAGAGAAAGAGAAAGAGAGAAAGAGAAAGAGAAGAGAGAGAAAGAGAAAGAGAAAGACAATACCCCCAACAGTGTCCTGCTTCCACATTCCATCCCCAGCCTCACCGAGCCCTGGATCCTGGGCACATGTCTGCCCAGAGTAGTTAGGAAGTTTCCGGGCATGAATATGAATCTGGAACCTTCCTGCATGCGTCAGCCTTGTAGAGATTCATGTTTTACTACAGTCCAGCTCTCCAGACCCCTGTATGAAATTTTTGAAGACCCTCCTTCAACAGTTCTTACTTTTACTAGTCAACTAACCAACCTACTCTTTATATATCTTTTAGTTTCTACTTTCTTACAGCTTTTGCCTCATAATAACTTCAGTGAATCCAATGGCCTCTCATAGCCTCTATAGCCAACTTCCTTTCTGGGTATCTTTAGCCTCCGCTCCATCTTCCAAATGCCCAGGCAAATTTGCATATTAAATGTAATTCCTTCAATTAATCATCATTATCCCAATTTAGGGATAGACTTTGTGTCATACTGTCCCATAGAGCACCAGCCAGCCTACATGTCGTTTGCCCTTGAGTTCCCGTCCCACTTTTGGAAAGGTTGGTTGCTGTTGGGCAGGCAGGTCGCAATGTGTATATTAAGGCAATGTCAGAGTAAGGATCCCCCATGGTCAGGTTTCCTCTGCAGGAGACTCTGGAAGTGTGTCTTGGCCATTCTAACTCTTGCCTTTTCCAGAACAGTCAACTGAAAGATGTTACAATCTGTCTCTTTAAAAGGTTGACCAACTAATTTAACCAGATAAGAATCTGAAGGCTTTGTTTTGAACTCAAAATTCTGGGTAAAGTTATATAGAATTATCAATATAACAAACAGAAAAATAGACTCCTTGTTTGACGAGGTATCCTATATAATGCAAGTCTAACTTCTTATTTATTTTTCTTCCCCTTTTTTATTTTTGAATTTTATATTTCAGCTACAGGGATTTGAATTAATTATACTTCTTAGCTCCCAGCCCACCATGACTGATGGTTCATACAAAGCCTCCTTCCCTTAGTCTATTAGTACTACTACAGCAAAATATCTGAGACTGGAAAATGTACAAGGAACAGAAATTTATTTCTTACAGTTTTGGAGTCTGTGTGTTGAAGATCAAGTTGCTGGCAGATTCAGTGTCTGGTGAGAACCCATTTTCTGCTTCCAAGATAGTATCTTGTTGCTGCATCTTTAGAGGGAAGATATGTTATGTCCTCACATGGTGGAAGCTTAAGAAAGTTCTCTTCAACCTTGAGCCCTTTTATAAGAGTATCAATCCTATTCCTGAGGACAGAGTCCTTTTGACTTCATCACTTCTAAAGGTCACACCTCTTAGTACTGTTACATTGAGGATTATGTTTAAATATGAATTTTGGAAGGGATACAAGCATTTAAAACACAACCCCTCCTTGAGTGATTTATTGACTTGAATTCTCTCCACAACATGTCTGGTAAGAGTTCTAACCAAAAGCTAGAACTATCTCATAAAGGTAATGACCAAGTCTATGTAAAGAGCTCTCTAATTCTTAGATATTTTTTCTTACGTTAAACTAGAAATAACTTGCCTGTAACTTCATCCCAGTGTTCTCAGGTTTTTCTTGTGGAACCATGTAGGAAAAACTTATTTCTTTCCCAACACAATAGCCTTTCAACCTCATAAAGTCAGCTATTATTACATCTGAGTCTTCACTTTTCTGTGTGAAACACAGTCTGTTCCTTCATTAATTCTTCATATGATGTGGGTTTAAGACACTTCACTACCTAGTCACCTTCTCTTGGACATACTCTAGTTGACAATGTCTTTTTTTAAAAAAGTAGGTATTTAAATATTTTAAAATAGATGTACTCTGCCAATGCAGGACTTAATGGGTGTAACCTTGCCCCTCCCTTCCCCAATTTCAGTTTCAACTAATGTAACCCTCAAATTTGTCTTCATTTTTCTTGAAATAATATCACATTTTTGACTCTCATTGAACTTTAAATCTTTTCCGTGTGAACTGCTGTCAATCCAGAGCTTCTCTACCTTATATTTAAGTAGTTGATTCTTTGAACTTAGATGCAGAACTTAACATTTAACCCTATTAAGTTGTATGTTGTTAATTTCATTCCATCCTTCTCCTTTTTCAAGGTCTTTTTCAACTTTAATTCCTTAATACGGTTCATCAGTTTTACCTCAATTTCTAGTCAACTACAAATTTGGTAGGCAAAGTTTTTATTAGCATTCACCCAATTCACTGGTGAAAATGTTCACAACTTCAGGACAGATGGCAACATGTCACCATCAGCAATAGTACTCGAACTTTAGTGTGTAGAGGAATTACCTGAGACATTTGTTAGACCTGCAGATCCCTGAGTCCCATTTCCATAAATTTTTATTTGGCAAGTCTGGAATGCAACTCCAGGCATGTGCATTTTTAACCAGTACCACATGTGAGTCTGATGCTCTAGGTTCTAGGCCACACTTCAGAAATATCTTCAGAAGTTTCTTTTAGATGTAAGTTGGCATTTATGTGTTCATTAACATTAACAGGGTGCTGTGATTTTCAAGCAGTCTTGGACACATGATTAACACTGAATGAAAGAGTGAACAAAACAAGGAATGAAGGGTGGAAAGAGTACTCAGCTAGTAATCTCCATTTTAATCACAAAACTAACACGATCAATGTTTTCAAATACTCTTTTGTATTATTTCTTTGGTGTTTCCTACTGGAGGTTGGGGGAGAAAGAGATGTGTTTCACATGGCCTACTGTTAATGAACATGTTTGTCTCCTAGAGATCATTGCTTCCCCCCTTCTTTTTTCTTTCTTTGTTTTTTTTTTTTTTTTTTTTTTTTTTTTTTTTTTTTGAGAGGTTTTCCCTATCGGGTGTGAGCGCTCGCCAGAAAGAGAGAGAGAGAGAGAGACAGAAAGTGAGAAATCACCCCCCAGGGTGGATGGCCATGCCACAATTCCTTCTCCTCTGTCTTCCTGGCGACAGCACATGCCCTATAGCAAAAACCTCTAAAAAAAAAAAAAATAGTGAGAGAGGTTTTAAAAGGGACTCCTCAGAATTTTTCCTCAGGAGAGAATGGGCTGGCATATCATGGTATCCATTCCCCACCAATTTAAAGGAAGTCAGAGAAGTCTAATCCCAGGCAGAAAAGAGAGGAAAAGAAGGCTGAGTGGAAGAATCCTAGACCATCATGAAGTCTAAGGACAGTTTAGCAAGCCCATTGAGAATTTCTCCAGGCAAAATAGGCTATGAGATGAGTCGGCTAGCTCTCAGTACCAGGGCTGTCTGAGTATGTATGCTGGCTCTGTCAGGAGTTGGGAGCAGCCTGGTAGGCAAATCATGGCCTCCGTGCAGACTCAGCAATGCTGAGACTTTGGATCCCAGCATCTGGGTCTGTAGGAAATCTGAAAGCTAACTTTCACAGCTGCCACATCAGGATGTCCCCTTCTTGGGTGGCTCTCTTCTGATTGATTGCAGGAGTATTAAGGCCATGCTATTTGCTCCAACTCAGGACAGATCTCTAGGGTCCCCACTGAGGCACCATCAAGACTTCATCATAGCTCAACTTCTCTGCTCAATCCTTCTTCCTGTCCTTTGCTTCTCTTGGGGCTGATTTTAGGAGCACCCCCTAACATACTACCTATGTGCCCACCTACAAGCCTTGTCCAAGCTCATCCCCTGGTAACATTTGTAATCCTCACAATACTTTAAGGCAGGCACTATTAGCATCCCTATATTATATATGAGGAAACCAAGGCACAGAGAATAGCTAAGTGACCGCCTGAGGGTACCATGCAGCTGGGAAGTGTCAAAGGTTTGCTTCAAACATAAGCATTCCAAGTCTCCACCATTTCCTCATCTGCCACTCACAGCTCTTTTCTGTGACTCAGAGATTATGTTAACGTAACCTGTGTCATACTCCTAAGCAAAGGTGTGGAAAACTTTGAGATTTACCCTAAGAGGGGATTTGTCGTGATTGTGTAAGAAAGGTATTGTAGGTAAAGGTATTTCTAACTTGAATTTTTATTCTTCTACAGGACTTTTTTTTTTTAAAATACATTTCATTACTAAACATCACTTTGCTTATAAGTTGAATTTATCCAACATGAATACACGTCACACCAGTCCAGTTGAGGATATTAAACACATTGTTATCAAGAGATAATAACCCACTTTTGTGTCTCATAAATGTCCTGCCTATTTTCCTCCTTAATTTCCTTCTTTACACTCTCACCTTTCTCCCACCCACCCCCCCATATTGTCTCCAGAATCTACAACCATTTTCAATGCTTCTATGTCCTCTAATTTCTCAGTTTCCACCATAGAGTGAGGACAGGGGTACATGTTAAGTGGAGACATACAATGTCTCTTTTTAGAGCCTGGTTTGCTCAGCAGCAAATCTTCCATATTCATTTATTTTCTATTGTACACCAAGGTCTTGTTTTTTATGAATGAGTAGTATTCCATAGAGTATATGTGCCACACTCTTACAATCCATTTATCTGTTCATGGACATTGGGTTGGTTCCATGTCTTAGCAATTGTGAATAATGCTACAATAAACATAGAGGTGCGTGCACTTTTCCAACTGAGCATTCTCCTATCCTTTGGGTAGATACTCAGCAGTGGACTTGTTGGTAGTTCTATTTGTAGGTCTTTGAGGAAGCTCCATATTACTCTCCACAGTGGCTGAATCAATTCACATTTCCACTAGCAGTGTAGGAGACTTCCCCTTTCACCACATCCCCTTATTGTTTTTTTGTATTTTTAATCTTCGGCATTCTAACTGGGGTTAGATGGTATCTCATGGTGATTTTGATCTGCATCTCCCTTATGATAAGGGATGCTGAGCATTTTTTCATATGCTTTTTAGCTGTTCGTATGTCTTCCTTAGAGAGTTGTTTATTCAGCTTTTTTTTTTTTTTTTTTTTTTTTTTTTTTTGTAAACTGCTTGCGTTCCCTGTGTATTCTGGTTATCAGTCCTGTCCCCTATCTGAAGTGTAGCTTGCAGAAATGCAGAAATAGTCTCCCATTCTGAGGATTGTTGATTCACACTAATTACTGTGCCTTTGGTGTGCAGAAACCTCCTAATCTGATGTAATCCCACTTGTCTATACCTGGGATTATGGCCTGTTCTTTAGTGGTCTTTTTTTCTTTCTCTTTCTTTCTTTCTTTCTTTCTTTCTTTCTTTCTTTCTTTCTTTCTTTCTTTCTTTCTTTCTCTTTTTTTGGAGAGGTTTTTTGCTATAGGGCGTGTGCACTTGCCAGACAGACAGAGACAGATAGAGAGACAGAAAGCGAGAAATCACCCCCTGGGGGGTGGTCACACTGCATTCCCTTCTCCTCCATTCTCCTCTCGGGATCTTGGGCATGCATGCACACGCGACTGGCGTGAGTTTTAAGCCACCGGGTCTGGGATGTGAACCGTGGTCGACTACATGGGAGTCCAGCGACATAGCCATTATGCTAACTGCTGGTCCCTTTTATTAACTGCTGGTGGTCTTTTTTTAAGAAGTCTTTGCCTACCACAATGTCTCCCAGAATTTCCTCAGTGGTTTCTGCCAGTGGTTGTATAGTTTGAGGTCTTAGGTTTATTTTTTTGGTCCACTTTGAGTTGATTTTTGTCAGTTGTGAGAGGCAGGGATTCAGATTCACTTTTCTTCAAGTGGATGCTCAGTTTTTCCAGCACCATTTGTTAAAGAGGTTTTCTTTTTCCCAGTGGATTAACTGGTACCTTTTGTCAAAAATCAGTTTTGTATTTGTTTTGGATTTATTTCTCAGTCTTTATTCTGTTCCATCATTCCACCTGTCTGTTTTTGTGTCAATACCATGCTGTTTTTATTATCATAGCTTTGTAATATATTTTTGGGTCAGGGTGTGAGATGCTGCCCACTTCACTCTTCTTGCACAGTACTGCTTTGGCAATAAGGGGTCTTTTTATGATTACAGACAAATTCTATGATTGTCTTTTCTAGATCTTTGAAGAATGCTTCTTGTAATTTTATACAGATTGCATTAAATACATAGATTAATTTGGGTAGAATTGCCATTTTGATTATATTAGTTCTCGCAATCCAACAGGGATTTCCTTCCACTTTTTTGTGTCATTTTCAATTTCTTTTTTATGATTTTCATAGTTTTCTATGAGGTCTTTGACTTCCTTGGTTATATTTATTCCTAGGTATCTTAGACTTTTTGTGGCTATGGTAACTGAGATTTCTTCAGTTCTGCCCCCGTCTGCTTGTTTGTATATAGAGATGGTATAGATTTTTGTAGATTGATTTATTCTATTCATTTATTACTTTCAGAAGTTTTTTCATGGATACCTTTGGGTATTCTTTGTATACAATCATGGCACCTGCAAATAGAGATAATTTCAATTCTTTTTTCCCTATTTGAATGCCTTTAACCCTAATCTGAGAAACTTACTTTACCTCTAAGATGCACTGCTCAGCACTCAGTTTTTCTCAGGCAACTTGCCACACTTGCCACTCTTACTTGGCTGAAGGAAAGAATATGTACAGCATAAAGAATAAAATGATAGATAAACAAGCACCTCTTGCCTGAGACAAGAGCAAGTTCTTGTTTCCTGACCTATTTGAGTACAAATTCAGTGTTTGTATAATGTAGCTAAACCAGCCTATTTAGCATGGGTGCAATCTGGTCTACTTCCAATAAGCTCATTAAGATATGACTTAAATATTTTTATAAATATGCAAGGTTGCAATAGCCATTTCCGCAGAGAGATTGCAGGAATTATCAAGACTACTGTTGCAATTTAGAGTGGGGAAATCTTTCCTCTCCAATGTCTTTCTTGGGTCAAATAGTACGTCAACCAATTATCCCAGTTCTTCCCATGTCTGAGAGGTGTCCCAGAACATAGGACTTCCTTTGCTGAAACTGGAACTATTCTGGGCAAACTGGCACAGTTGATCACCCACAATGATAACTTACAGCCCAGCATTGGTGTGTTACAGGAAATGTCTGCCCCTTTCTGATAGAAAGAATAGTCTCTCCTCATCCATACTTTCTTTTTCTGTGGTCAGCCATGGTCCAAAAATATTAAATGGAAAATTCCAGAAATAAAGTTTTAAATTGCACAGTGTTCGGAGCAGCATAGTGAAATCTCACACCATCCCGCTCATCTTTGACTAGGATGTGAATGGTCCCTTTGTCAAGTGTAATCCTGGCTTGTATACTACCTGCCTGTTAATCACTTAGTAGCTGTCTGGGTTATCAGATAAAAACAAAACAAAACAAAAGCAAAAGCAAAAAGAACAAAAAACATCATTTATTTAGGGATCAATACAACCCATGGTTTCAGGTATCACTGGGAGGACTTCCTCACTTTCTATTATTTCAAAATAACTATATTGTATTAGTAAACTAGAAAAATCTACAGAAACTGTTGAAGGAAACAAAGAAGAAACTGAAAACTCCACGTGAGCCCACAATGCAAAAGTTGCTATTGAAACCTTTCAACACCTTCTGTGAGTCTTTTTTTTGTGTGTGTACACATATATTTTCTGAATTTAAAGCTATGCAGTATGAATAATTCTATATCCTGATTTTTACTTAACGTATTTTTCCATATCAATAAAGGTTTTATTTTTTTAAAAAACAAAAAAAAAACAAAAAAACACCATTACCAATCATTGTGTAATTTTTATGGAGAAAGTACTGTATTTTATTTAGCCATTCTCCCACTGGCCGGCATTTAGACTAATGTTTACTGCTAAAGATAGTGTTGTCATGAACATCTTTGGGTTCGAATGATTTCTTTTAGAGAGGTTTCCAGGGCCTTAGCAGGTGAAAAGTTAGAGGCTTTGTTAAAACTACTGAATCCTATCACCAGATGCTTCTGGGAAAGGCTGTGCATCAGTGTTAATGTCTACTCCATTGAGCTCCTGACAGTGCTGAGATTTAGTTTTTCAGTCTTCACCAATGTGATAGTTTGGAAAAAAAAAAAAAAAAAAAGAATATGTACAATCCAAAGAACAAAATGATAGATAAATAGGCTCCTTTTGCCTGTGACAAAAGCTAGTTCTTGTTTCTTGACCTATTTGAGTGCAGATCATCCTAAGTAATCTGCATTTCTTTGTTTACTAGTGAAGTTGTAGCCAGTTTCACATCTTCCTCATTTGAATTTTCCTGAAATTGTTCATCTCTTTTTCTCCAGATTTTCTATTGCATTTTAATGTCTTGCTTCTCAATAATTTATATGAACTCTTTACAAACTAATTATAACAACTCTTTTTATGTTGTACTTGTTTCAAATATTTTTCTTGATTTATCGTTTGACAGATGTTTTAAAAATACTGACTCAAAAATTTTAAATGTTTATGATCTTTAAGATATATATATTAAACTCTGTGCACACACACACACACACACACACACACCCTTGTTGAAGGTCTATGGTTCTTTTAAAAGCCACCTCTTCTTTTCACTCAGCCCATCTGCACTGATTTAAAATTATTTTTAATAGTTTGGAAAATATTATATAACATTTATACAATGTTATGTAATAATGATAATGAAGAGAATGAGTAGAACAAAACTGCATGAATCCATTTTCCAGTCTAAGTACCCATCACCCAATCTAAGCACTATGATGAACTCTGTGTTCATCCCCAATCTCAGAGTCCTAACTTTTTAAGATGGAACCATTATCTTGCTTTGGCCTTTATCATTTCCTTGCTTTTAAAAAACTAGTTTTATCAAGTATATATTTATGTCTTTAAGCATGTTTAGTTTTTATAAAATGTTGAGCTTTATAAAAATAGAAGTATTTTTATCTCTTCTTCTCAATCTGTAGTCCTTCATTAAGTACTGTATATATTTTATCTATATTTTATGAGAAGTTAGAGTTTTTTCATTCTCATCACTACATATTGGGTCGTCGGTAAAGTCATGACATGTCTTTCTGTTTTCTATGCAAAAATGCATCATGACTTTTCTGACGACCCAATAATATTTCCTTTCATGAACACACACACACACACACACACACACACAATATACTTAGTGCCCATAAGCTAAGAATTGCTCTAGTGTAGATATAGGGGAGAGGAAGTGCTGAGCTGAAGTATATGTGCATGTCCAATTTTGCAAGCCATTGCTAAATTGTTTTACCAACTGGTCGCACTAATTACATTACCAACTGCTAAATATAAGCTTCCTATTGCATGACTTCTCTGCCAATAATATGATATTTTCAAGTATTGAGATCTGGTAGCCATTTTTCACCCAGTAAATTTGCACTAACTTTTTAGGCTTATTTGTCCAAGTTCTTAAAAACTGAAAAATAGTTCTCAAAAACAAATCAAACCTCCTTTTATTTGGGTTCTAGTTTCTCTTTGGAGTTAGACACTTAACAGCTGTTCATAATATGGCGTGCTGGGTCTAACATCCAGCCCTTAGAAGAGAAGGCCACGTCAGCAGGGACAAGGGCAGAGCAGATCGAGTGAGGAATTAGGAGGCTTGGGCTCTAGCCTGCTCTGTCACTGAAGCTTCGCAGGGCACGCATACAAGCCATGTCACCTCTCGGCATCCTATTAGCTCGCTAGGTATAACAGAGCTGACCTTCCTCCCCGCCCTGCCGTGAAGATGAAATCCTGCTGTGGAACACTTTGAAATCTTTGGATGAAAAGCACGGCAAAAGCGCCAAGTATGATTGTTACCCATGCCAGCAACACTATAAGACAGCATAAAAATAGGAAGCAAAGAAAATTTCATCTTACAAAAGCTTCAGTGAGAAAATTGGCTGGTCGGAATACCATTCCCTGTTTTTGATTCACATAGATGTTGGCCTTTATAAAATTAAAAGAATAAAAAAAAAAAGTACACATTTTTGTCTTTGCCAGGCAGAAGCTTTTTGATCATCACCATCCCCATGACAGCAGGTGAGTCACTGATGCAGAAGGAAGATTGATACCTAAAGAGACAGTGTGAAATAAATTCTCTGTAATCACCCCCAAATCTTGGCTTTCATTACAAGGCACGAAAGCCATGAAGTCTGAGGGGCTTTTACAGGCTGAGGCCTGGGGAGGGTCTAAGCCTCGACATTGTCTCAATGTAAGATCTGAGCCGCTGCTGACTATAATAAAGCTCATCCTTTCAGACTGGGCCCACCACTCAGTCTCCACTCCAATGCTCTCAGATACCTGGTCTTGTCCTTAAAATGAAATCACGAGAGATTCAGATAAGTCTAATAGAGGCCCAGTTGTGGTGTCAAGGCAGCTATGTAACATTCCATGATGCTGAGGCCATATGGAAAGGTCCCCGGGTTTGCACCACAAGGTCTCCCTGTGCGTGCCAGGTGCATGTGCATTTGAGCCAGTGATCCTGGCTGGTTGAGGGTGGAGGTTGGACCATGACATGAAGCCCTATAGAAAGTACCTGTCTCTCCTCTCCTTTCCCCTTCCCCTAATCCCCTCCCCATTTCCCTCTCCTGTGAAACAAAAAACAAAAACAAACCAAAACCTAATAAGGAATGTTCACAACAACCTCCAGCATATTTGAGACCTCAGAATGGGACCTCATGCCTGTGAATATGAAGCTCATTCTAAAAAGGACTTAGCCATAATTTTGGTAATGTCTATCCATCTCGGTATAATGCTCAAAGTGACTCGTGATAAGCTGTAGTCATCTTTACTTATAAATTGGTTGGGCTACAGAGACAGTTTCAAACTACACAAAAGACATTTCAAATCTGAGCTTGCTGCCCGAGATGACATTCAGAGAATTTAGAATAGGAGCTTTTGAGTCTTTTAGCATGTCTTTACAGTCCAAGTTTTTTATCTTAGAGTTTTGGAAAGTCAAAACCCCACAGGGTGGTTTGGTTGCTGCACCCCACTGAGATGTTGAGAAAGTAAAAGGTAAGGGGGTGTAGCCACAGGCTCATAAGGGGGCTGTGAGTGACGTGAATCCACCCACAGCAACTGTCCTTGAAGCTGTGAGTCATAGTGTACTTGACTCCTAATTTCCACTCAGGAAAGGAATGCCATTGAGTGCTATTGAAATGTCGTGTTCAGAATTTTCTCAGAGAGAGGGTCCTCATAGTGTTTGGTGGAATCATTACATTCTAATTAGCTTAATTATATTATTGCCATAGAATTGGCATGGCATGACTCTAGAGGGAATATTTTCCATTAGGAAATACTCCTTAGGAAAAAGTATGTCCACGATGATATCCTATCACCTGGCAATCTCCACTTATTCTATTCAGTAACCTCATGAGAACCGTCATTCTCACTGGATATTTCAATTGCTTAACTGAAGGAATTAGTTGACACGTGGAAATCCTAACTACTGATGAGTTTTTTTATTTGCCCACACCTAATAATTGGCTTGACTGATTTTTCTCTTTAAATTGACAGATTATTTACACTTCCATGAATTACAATGTTGTTAGGGTTTTTTTTTGTTTTGTTTTAAGTTAGAACTATCCCTAGGACAAAATTCAGTTCCCATCTTCAAAATTCTGGCTTATATGATATGAATTTCTAATCATGGTCGATCATAAGTTATCATGCAGCTTTGATAGATTGTGTTGATTAAGACAGTGGAGAACAAGAGGGAAATGACGGCATGTTAAGTGAAAAAGAGTATGAGATAGTATCCATACCATGCTTTCAAGTACATAAATGTGCATGGATGAATATAGACCAAACAAGAAACATGGAAGAAACAGATGGCGGGTTAAGATGGTGGAATTAAGAGATTTCCTTCACTTTTTTTCATTTCGTTTTCTTTTAATACTTTACAATATCGCTTGTGTAACAAACACGTGTCATGAAGCTAATAAAGCATAAGTTACAGGTCCCTCTCATGTAGGGGCCCTGTGAGTGCCTGGTTGCTGAAAGTTAGAGAGAGTTCCAGGTGGGGAGAGGAAGTCGGGTTACAATCAGGAAACATTCTATGTCAGCATTTCTGGTAAATTGCTTAAAGAGATCTCAGAAGAAAAGGACGTAATTCTCCAACACTCCTGTAATTTGTCATGATATAATTTCTTCTTCTAAGTAAATATTCACTTTCATGCCTAATTTTGTATTTGTAATTCTGCATTCTTTTTCTTAAAGAGGCTCCCATAATTGTATAAGCACAACGCCTCTCAAAGTCTGAAGGTGCCTTTGGCTAGGTGGGTCATCAGAACACCCACTGAGTACTGTGCAATGTGAAATCGGACACTAGACTCCATCCCTGCCTTTTTCTAAGAATCATAGTGAATGTGCTGGACTAACTGGGGCTGTGCTCCAGGCTCCCTACTGCACTCTCTGATTTCTCTTGGGGGTCCTCCTAAGCTGGTCTCAGTTCCTAATCATGAGGAAAACAGCTCAAAATGCCAGTTCAGACTCGCAGTGGCCAGGCAGTGGCAGAGAGGTAATGCCACAGGGCAGCAGAAAGGTCCTGGGTTTGCATCCCAGGACATCCTTGAGCACACTGGGCATGCATGTCTGCCAGTAATCCAGGCCAACTGAGACTGGAGGTGGGTCGTGGCATGAGGGACCTGGTAGAGGGGCTGGTCTCTCTCTCACACTGTCTTTCTATTTCTCACTGTCTCTCTTTCTCTCTCACTCAAGAAATAAATAAATGAAGGGAAAGAAAGATTCTCAGGTTAGAAAGGAACCCTTAAAGGGGCCAAGTCCAGCCACTCAGTCTGTGGTTTAACTCTCTTCTTTGGGTCTGGGCTCAAACCTCTTACCTGAGGCAATTCATTAGAAAATTTTTTTTTTGCTTATCTGAAGTTAGATTTGCCATTCAGTTGAAGGACTCTAACTTTTCAGATGATAAAGGAAGAGGAAAGTGACTGGAATGGGAAAGGAACTATTTTGTTTGTTCGTTTGCTCTTGCTAGGACTTTTTGTGAAGGATTTTAAATACAGCCGTTTAATTTATTTTCCCAATTACTTTCTAAGGGAGTTATTATTATTATCTAGGGTTGCCAGATTTAGCAAATAAAAATAGAGGTTGCCCAGTTAAATTTGAACTTCAGATAAAAACAAATACTCTTTCAATATAAGCATGCTTCATCTCTCAAACATGAAATTAATTAGACCTTGGATAAGAGCTACTTGGTGATCTTAGATTTTACCTGGAAACATTATTATTGGGCCATTTAGGTGCTGAGGAAACTAAAGGCCAGTGCCTAATAAGAAGTAAGGCTGGAAGCCAAGTTCAGATCTCTGACTTTAGAGGAACTTCCAGCCCTCTTCAACTTCATCATACAATATATAATACCCACTTCCCACCTACCCCAAGAAAATGTAAAGTTAGTTTGTCTTTCGAGAAGAGCTACCAAAGCTGTAAAAACAAAACACATGCATTATCGGCTGACAGGAGAAAATTCCTTGGATGCTACTGGCTCATTTATTTAACTTTGTGGATAGAATTCTTGGTGAGAAACCCTCAAGACTTTTAGCTTGACATGAACACAGGAGATATGAGATGTTCCTGAGAAAGATGAGCTAAAAAAGCCTCTTCCATTAAAACAACCACTTCTCAGGGCCTTGGGAAAGCATCGTCCTTTGTCACGAGTGCTGTGGGCATGGGGCAGCTGGACCCTAATGTGTGCCTTTTACCTGAGTGTCACTGGAAGCTGATGTCCTGACTGTATTTCCCTGTCACCTCTCAGTGCTGATTTACTTTCTCCTCCCATTCTACATGCTGCAGAACTAATTGCCTGCCTAATTGCCAAAACTAATTGCTGTGACATTCATTGTTCATCTGCTCCCTTCTCTGGCTTGAGCTCAGGCAGGTGGCTCCAGCCCAGGCAAGGATGGAACTATTCCCACTTTGGGACCAGGGTGCATCAGAGTGATGGCCTAGCAGTTATTTTTCTCATGAGGTGGACTGAAAAACTAGCTTTTTTTTTTTTTTTCTGAAGAGAGGATTGTGTGTGTGTGTGTATTTCTTCCATGAATTAGAAAGAGAGTATCCCCAACAGGGTCCCAATGTTGTGACCAAGTCCCAGCCTTCATCCAGCTCCAGATCCCAAGTAAGTGCATGCCTAGCACATTCAGGAAGGTTTCCAGATGTGAACCAGGAACTGATCATGTGGTATTGCCTCACAGTGTCACGTTTTACTGCAGTGCCACCATCTGGCTCCAAGGCCAATATGTCCCTCTTGGCAGGGTATTCTGGCTTGAGATGGAGATACTTTGGTTGTGAGCCAGTTAAGTTATACTTTCCAGGGAATCCCTCCTTCTTGTTTAGAGATTAGAGTTACATTTGCTGAAGAAGAATTTGAGACCCAGAGAAGGGAGTCAGCTTTCCTGGAGGCTGTACAGTCCAGTAGCGGCAGAGCTGGGTCTGGGACTCAGACTTCCCTATTCACAGCCCAAGACAACTTTCACTACACCACACTGCAATTGTCACATTGATTATTTAAAAAAAAAATGATAAACTTTTATTAAGCCTCTAGCAAGTGTTTTTTTTCTTAAAGGTAGCTAAAATAAATATGATTAGTATGTACTGAGTTATGACTCTTAAGCTCTATGCATTATCTTACATAATTTTCAAAAAAGCAGCATAATGCGGATGAAATTTGTGTTCTGATTCTACATGTGGGAAAACTGAGGCAGAGGGAGATTAGTAATTTGCTCAGGTCTGATGCCAAGGACATCCTCTTACCCCTAAAAGGCCAAGTGAAGGAGCCTGCCATCAGTTTCTGGATTCTGACACATGAGAGACGTGAAGATTCCTTGAAGGTTGAGTTGGAACATCTTGGAACTAATCAACCAGATTATGCAAATTGCTGTGTAAACTCATGTCATTGAGCCAGGAATCATGACATTCCTTTTTCTCCATATTGCTTTAATAAATGCCAGTGGATTACAAGGTTAGCTTGAGATGAATTCAGGGAGTCAGGAAGACTTTCTGGGATTTTCCTGGCAGTGGAAAAGACAGTGGATTGGAAGTCAGAGATTTGAATCTTAGCTCTGGAGCTGGCACTGGCTAGCTGTGTGGCTCAGAAGGGTCTATGTGTCTCAGCTTTTTCTACTGTGAAATAAAGGGCTGAGATCCTATGGTCTTGAAGACCCTTGTCACTTTATGTATCTTGGATGACTTGTTCAAGATGTAAGCACACAATGGCAGAGGGTTGTAGTGACCTTTAGGACAGCTAGCTCTCCAGTGGCTGTACATAAAAGTCTTATTGTTTGGTTCTTAGTCTTTTTTCCCTCTCAGTGACAGGAAGAATAATAAAAAGCAATGACACTATTGTGTAAAATAAATGTTTTCTCATCCAGAAGAAAACTATGACATATATAATAGCAAACCATTTGGATGCTGAAAAAGTAATTAATTGTATAATTCACTGAGCACAATAGGAAAAGAGATTCATAATAAGAGAGAAGGATAAAGAGTTAAAAAATGAAAATTAATAAAAGGTTTTAAATTTTTGTTTGCTAAAAAAGGAAGCAAACAAAAGGTTAATGTACAAAAAGGAAAAAAAAAAAAAAAAAAAACTATGTCAAATGGATTTAAAAAGGAAGCCCCTAGGTACAATTAAAAGAATGCCAGGAAAAAAAGATAAAAATTTAGTTCTTTCTGAGGGAAAAATAGCTGTCTTCATAAAAACAAAGATTTTGAAATAAAGACTATTATCACCAGCTGTCGTGTCATTTCTTCTGGGTAATTTAATGAGGCTTTTGTGACCTTCTGACTTCCAAATGCTTGAATGAAGGAAAGGTGGTTAAGGTATGGATGAAAACGACATTTAATTTTTACAGTGTGGGATGTTATAGGAGAAACCTCCTTAGTAGAATATATCGTGGCATGTTCATAGCGATGGAATCTCTTGAGGAGAGGGCAGAAAGTGTGTGGTTGAGGTCCCTGATCCTCTCCTTCCGGCTGTGTGACCTTGGGCAAGTTCCTTCTCTTCTCAGGGCCTCAGCATCCTCCTACCCACATGAAGTAACTGGACTGAGTACATTTGAGGCCCTAGTCTATGTGTTTGTATCTCTCCCTTTAGAGCACAATAAAACATCTTTGTACATAGTAATCTGTAGACTACTAGCCATTAGGGTAAAATCCAGAAAGCGCATTTTAAAATGATGAGTGTTGAGGTTGGTGAAAACATTCATATTTTGGCTCAGAGAGCTCTGCCAGTAGAATCAGACTGCTAGAGCAGTTGACTGATTCTCGCTCCAAAGAGGAAGTACACACAAGCTCTTCTTCCTCCTCTGTTTCCTTCTTTGTTCACGGGAGTGTGCACACTTTTTGGCAATACATAATGCTGACCACACAGTGCCTGAACCCCATGAAGAAACAGTGCTCAGCCTTTCCTCTGTCGTTTGAAACTCCAGACTGCCTGGTGGCCACATGGAGTAGGACGCTCTGTTTTCAGAGTCCCCAGGTCAGAGTCTGATGATCCAGGCACAGTTGCAGCTCTTTAACTGTCCAAGATCAGAGTTGGCTTCTTCCAAGGGCTGTGAAGGAAAGGTTTGCTCCAGGCCTCTCTTCCCTGGCTTGTGGATGGCCATCTTCCGCCTGCATCTCTTTAGATTGTCTTCTTCCACACGTGTCTATCTTATGTTCAATTTTACCTTTATTATAATATAGTGGTTTTATTGGCTTAGACATCGAGTTACCTCATTTGAATTTGATTACCTCTGCAAACACCCTATCTCTGAATAAAGTCACATTCAGAGACAGTGGGTTAGGACTCTGTCATATCTTTTTGAGAAGGATCCCATCTGCTTCATAATGTACCTAAAAGGAAGGGGGCCTCCTATCACTATCTGTTGCCCAGAGTCAGTTTGGACAGCCATTATCTTCCTACATGCAAAGCAGAAAACAGTTCACCCTGGGCGTATTTGTGATGACCACAGGAAACCACAACAGCAAACAGCTGGAGAAAACACCTGCAGAATTCAGCTGTATACATTTCTTCCCAGCGGCCTCTTGCTAAGCTGCTCCAGGTGAGACAGACAGAGTGTTCAGCCCCGCCACCATGAGCCAGCTCAGAGCTTCTGCTGCAGGCTAGAGTGGCACATGGAGTAACTAACTGCCTCGTGGTGGGAGGCAGAAGCCGGTATCATAGGGAAACACCTGCAGAAGAGGATTCATTGAAGCCTGAGAAAATAAAGGTCGAGGGCTCTGGGCTGTGCTGCCACCATTCACCATCATTATTCTGGGGAAGAAAGAACCTATCGGCTTACAGTGCATGAAAAAAAAACCAGGAAAGCCATGATGGTAAACATCATCCTACAGAGATAATGAGCAATGGATGTAGTTTTGAGGCGGGAGCCAGAGAAGTGGAACTGGAGACTTGGAGGGGCAGACCCGTGGCCTGGTGCCTCATCTTATTCCAGATATGTGACCTAAGATATGTCTGAGTGTGCATGTTCATGCACTGTGTGTATGTGGGTGTGTGCATACATGTGCATTTGTGGGGGTGATTGGAGAAAAGAAGCATGGGGAAAGGGAGGGGAAACAGTGCTAAATCCATGACAGGATAATAAGCATCTGAAATATTTAATTGTTACTGAACATTCCAAGGCTTTGTCTACAGTCATATTTTCCAAACTGCAGGGTGTGGCTCAGCAGTTGGTTGTGAAATCAATTCAGCACACAGGGGTCCTTACTCTGGGGACTGTGGACACTGCCTCCTGCCCCCAATAGGCCTGAGCGTAGGACTGTATTTCAATATAATTGATTTCCTTTGTAATCCTGTGAATTTTTCTTACGTATTTAAAAAGATTACGGCAAGAAAGGATCCAGAGTCTTCACCACATCAGGAAAAAATGGCACACACACACGCGCATACACACACACACACACACACACACACAGAATTCCTAGGTCAAATAACAGCATTTTTATGAAGTTATTAAGACAAATATAGATAAATGTAAAATTTTAAAATTTGAGCTCTTCAGGTAGTGAAGGTAAGTGTTGTGCTTGCTGCAGGTATACAAATATTTGTGTGTGCATAAATACATTTATCCACAGATATATATTTCTAATTGTATACCATGGTCAAACATATCATTAAAATGCTATTAATTTCTTCTGTGAGTGAGAGACAAAGACAGAAAGAGAGAGAGAGAGTATACCTAACACAGTCTTGTGGCCACAATCTGCTCCCAGCTTCAGCCAGTACTGGGTCATGGGCACACACATGCCTGGTAGATTCAAGCAGGTCACTGAACATGAACCCAGGATCTTTCCACGTGGGTCAGTAGCACAGAGCATCATGTTTTACCATTGCACCATTGTCTGGCCCCAGTAGTCAAAAAGTTTGGTAGTCCCTGATGTATAAGCTACTAGACAATAGGCTAAAAATGAAATAACCCAATTTAAAAATGACGAGTAAGGAATACTGTGAGCTACTCATGAGTGGGATCAGAGAGTTCTGCTTTTATGCAGATGTTCGGTTTCAGACAGCAACAGAGCCACACCCCAGCCTGTGACGGTGCCTCGGCGCTTTGTTGAGGCCTGAGTGCATTTGCAGGGTCTCAGACACACGTGTTGATTCCTGTGGCTACCAGGCTCAAGGAAGTGTTCAATGTATAGGTCTTCTTTCCTGGGAGGTGTGTCTTCCTGTTATCTCTGCCAGGAAGTTTGTTCTTCCATGCCAAAACAGCAAGGCTATGTGAAGAAACAGAGAACACATCTCCCACTGAGGATAACAGCAAAAGGAAAAGAGCAAAAGTGAATGAAAAAGAAACAGAGGGCAGAGAGGTGAGGCATAACAAGTGTTCAGAAAAAGGAGGGTCGATCAGAAAGGACAGAACAGCAAAGAGAAAAATAGCAGGTGTGTAAGACAAGTAGTTGGGCCAGCTGAGCAGTGGGTGTAGGAAGAAGCTGTTGCACTAGTCTCTTAGTCCCCTGCAGGATTCACAGCATCAAGGATGGTGAAACTAAAAGAAAGAAAATGCAGTTCAGCAGGAAAGATTAACAAAGACAAATCCTGGGATGAGGCCAAACTGCTATTAGTGTTGAGCAGAGCCAGAGGTAGTGCTGCCCTGAGCTTGTTACCAGCTCGGTGTACTTTAAATGAAACTCATATTTTCTGGGTAAATTTAGAAAATGTACGCTTCACTAGAGCAGAAACTTTGCCCCAGTTGTTCCTAGTTCAGCACCAGTTGCAGAGTAAGGGCTCAATAAACGTTTAAAAAGAATGTTAATTGATCAGCTGGGAGTTGATATCTAAAATTACTTGAAATAAACAGTAACGATAACTGAACGTTACACGGTGCATAATAGTTTAGAAATCAATTTCATGGATATTATCTCATTGAATCCTCACACAGCACCATCAAATATCATCATTATGCTCATTGAAAAAAATGTAATGTTCTATTCTTTTAAAGTTTATTTCTTCCATGAGCATGAGAGGGAGACAGAGACAGAGAGACAGCACCCCTGGCAGGGACCTGACACCGCCATCCACCCTCAACCTTAGCCAGCCCAGGGTGATGGGCACACATGTGCCTGGCATGTTCAGACAGATCTTCAGATGCGAACCTGGAACCCTCCCACAAGGATCCACCTTGCAGAGCTTTGTATTTTACTGTGCCACTGCCTGGCCCCCTGTCAGCCTCATTTTAAGGATGAAGATACCAATTCACTGCTATTCAATATGATAAGTAGTTGGGATTTTAATCAATGTTCTCTGATGCCAAAGCCAATAAAGAACGTTGCCCCTCTTGGCATGTTCTGTACTCAATGTAAAAGTACTCTGTAAATTTAGGTTGGTAAGTCCATAGTGGATTTGAGTATCAGTTTGAGTTCTCTGGGAAGCAGGGATCCTGATGGAGTTGGGAGTGCCTGAGGAAGAAGGGTCATGCGTGTGAAAGATAAAGGAGGAGGGGGCAGGGCGGCACAGGGATGCCAGTCTCAGTCTGTACAAGGAGAGGCTGGAGGAGCAGAAGGGAGCTGGGAGTGCCTCGGACCCAGAGGCTGGGCTGATCGAGTGGTAGCCAGTACCACAGGAAGCACAGAGCAAGGGCTGCTCAGAGAGGAGCTTGTGTTAGAAAGAATTCGCCAGGCTGTGAACCCACCATGTTCAGTCAGCATCTGAGGCTGCCTAGGAAATGCCGGGCCTGGGCTTGGAAGCTGAGGTGATTTTGCAGGCATGGTAGCTAGGTGCCCGCTAACTGCCCTTCCAGCAACTGAATGGCAAGCGTGTAGAGGGAGAGAGAAGTGGTATGCCCCCGCGGCTAGCACGGCATATATTAAATTGTTCTTAAGACATGACATTTTCTCTGCAATTCCAACTTAAATACTCTAGCAGGATATTATTTTATTTAGCATACCCTGACTTTCTAGCTAGTAAACAAAGAACTAAATGTCTCAGCTTGGAAATATTGAATTCCTCCCTAGGAAGCTAAGAGAAGAGGCGGGATTACACCAGGTTGAGCAATTAAAATTTGATACACTGGATCAGGTCAGCTGTTTCACAAACACAGGTGCTGCCACGCCATCTTTCACAGCCATGGCAGACTTGGCCGACTGATCACAGCACTCTTCCTTATGAATTGTGTTGTCTGCCTCAAAATTATTCTCCACGTAGCGATCCAGACAGCCACTACCGATCTATCAACGTTGGCGCTTGAGATGAAACCAATTTATCATCCCAGCTCTTGGTAATAGGGGCAAACATAGGTCTTTGAGTAGGTGTGTCTGCACTAACGTGTGCGAGTGAGCGAGAATGTGGGGTTGAGGGTGATATAATGAAAATGAACACTTGAACTTGTTTATCAGTAAGGGAGTTATGTTTGAATTGTTTTTTTAATTTATATGTCTGTTTGAACTCAGAATACCTTTTCCCCAGAAGCAGTGTTATAAATAAGGATTATATACAAAAGTCAGCACCTAAATCTCTGCTTACCAGTACATAAGTATTAATAAAGATGCTTTGAATCTTAACAAAAATGCAATATTCATTGACCTTAACAAACAGGGGTATATTTTCCCCTATAATAAAAAAAAATCTATAAATAGGTTAAGTGTCAGTACAGGCTCAGGGTTTTATAACACATCACTGTGATTCTATTGCTATTTTCCTTGTAGTTGCAGAATGGCTGTTGTTATTCTAGGCATTGCTTTTGATGCTACAAGAATTTGAGGGTGGGGGTGCCCCTATTCAACAGGAAATAAAAAGCTTTCTAAGTTTTCTCTCCCAGAAGACTTCCATTATGTCTCATGGGCCAGAGAAGGATATCAAGACTGTGCCTAGCTTTAAGAGAAATAGAGAAAGCAAATATTTCACTTTCTAGCCTCTAAGGTGGGAGACAGAAAGGAGAAGGAGTTGAGGGTGGCTTTTGGATGAGTAGTCAATAGCGAATGGCATTTAGACCCAATGGACAGCAATAAGTATTCTAGAGGTTAAAATAATTTTCAGATATTTTTGAACATGGGTAGAAATACCTCATATTCAGTCTTCTCATTCTCACTTTCCAGTGAAAAAAATAACTTGATAAAAATAATGAGTGTCTCTGTACAAATACATTTGTCAGGTGAGAGTATATTCTAAATATATGAGCTTTAATGCATCTGTTTTAAGTTTTAATGGACCTATGTCTTCAAATCTAGTCTTTGGATAATTTTAAGCCAAAATACTGTTGATACATTATTATTCACCATAGGATTAATCCAACAACTCCCCACAAACTAGATGAGAACCTTAAAATTAGCTTAACAATGAGCTATAATTAAAGGTGAAAATAGCAGAAATTGAAATTTCCATCCCACTCATGATAACAACACTCAAAATGCATAGCATATTTACTAAAATGTACTAACATTTCAAACTATCTTCATGGCATAGTGGATCGTATGCCATGAAAACGCACAGTCCTTTGGTGCTATGTGTCTTCTTAGTGGAATATAGAATGAAGTCTGGTAAACTCCAATCATAAATCACGATGTTTTATTTTAGTGATCCTTAGTAATACTTAATAGATTACTAGAAAGTAGCTCTTCTTCATGCACACACATTAAAAAAAAAAAACCTAAAACAACTGATATTGCATGTCATCTGTTTCTAAGAACTAAAGAAAGACACTTTGGGAGCCATTTTTGGTCTATCTATAGGACAGTATGTTGGATCATATTGTAAAGAATCATGATGCAGTAGAAGAGAACAGTGGTTTGAATTTCCATCCCATCCCCACCTACCTGGAGCAAGTCTCTTAAACCCTCAGAGCCCATTTTCCTCATCAGTAGACTAAAAGTACTAACACAGGAAGTCCTCTTACAATCACTTACAATCAGGTTGTAAGTGAATCCGTTTGTTGGAAATTCCAAAGTGACTAAGTTTGCAGTCCCAAACGCACTTCAAGCAATAGGAACATGCATTCATTTCTTACAGCTTAGAAACTAGGCAGGCATTTCAAAATTTTCATGCATGTTCCATGCCATGCATACCTAGATGATAGACTAAGACTTGGTACATAGAAGGCACTGGGAAAAAAATATATGTACATATTGCCAGAATGGGCAGGTATGTGTGTATGAGAAAGAGAGAGAGAAGCCCCAGAGGGGTGTTGTTACACTGCATTTCTTTACCTTCTAATTCTCCATCCCATACAAATTTGGGGCACACACATGTGTATCCAATGTATTTTTCAAGCTGCTGGGGCCAGGACTCAGTCATGTGGGACTCCCAATACATAGCACTTAACCATCATGCTGTGGGGCTGGCCTAAAAATCTATATTTTGAATGAGTGAATGACATTCTGCCACCCCCAAATCATTCTTAGTTGTGTGAAAGGCAGATAACCGCCCTCCATGGGGATCCCCTGAGCATCCTGGGGCGATCCCTGGCATCACATGTCCATTCTCCCCACACTCCTCATGTGGATGTAAACCTGGCTGGACAGGGCTTTCCCTTTGGTTTGAGAGAATAGTTTCAGGTGCTAGTCCTGAAGCTTCTCCGAGGCCTCGCTCTCCCTGGGATGGAAACTAAGCTTCTATCCTTCTGATGTCTAGCTGCGTACTCCACAACAGTCTCCAAGTGTATCCCTCTTTCATCATCTTGCCAGTACTATCAGGCACAAAACTTTTGTATGTTGCATAATTTACACTTGGCCCTAAAGAGTCATTTTTATTTTGGAATAACTCATTCTGTAATGACATGAAACCACTTTTAATTTAAAAAAAAATTTCTTTGTTTCTGTGACAATTGTATATTTTAACACTCTCCCTGTGCTTGAACTTATTGGAGCTGATGTGGTTAATAATGCTTAGAGAACCTTCTCAAAAGCCCCACAAACAACAAATCCAGGGATGCAGAATGAACGACACAGTTTTAGGTCCCCAGTATACATCCCAGAGTCATCTGCTGGTAGCATGTAGTGTCTTCTCATAGGTGAGATTTTTTTTAATCTGTGAACATCCAGTGGTTGAAAGTTGGTAAGCCAACATCATTAACTAACTTACTTTCTTCACAGGTTTGTTGTCGGGATAAAATAAAAATGCTCTGTAAACTATGGGATGTTATCCAAATCTTTGTTATCATCTTCCTGAAGCATGTCCCATTTCCATAGTTTCAGATCTTCATCCCACAGCAGAAGCGGAAGCTTCAAGTTGAATCTCCTTTTTACTCCAAATCTGCAAGTACATGTCGGTGTGTGCACACCTACACACAAACTACTACCAGGAGAGGCAGGGATCCTAGCTCACAGAGCGATGTATCTCTCACAGCGGAAAGGGAAGTAGAGACAAAAATTTATACTTGCTGATAACTCTCTTCATTCTCAAAAAAAAAAAAAAAAAAAAAAAAAAAAAAAATCACCACCTCCTGACATTGGCTTAATAGAGGATGCCTTTCTAGTCAATCACTTGATAAGTGTTCTGGATTGGATTAAAAAAGGACACAAGTTGAGAATAGGGTTAGGAATTTTATGACATCTTGAAGTGTCTATAAATTACACTGCTGTGATTTTTAGTTGAAAGCTTTTCTCAGTAATAAACAGGAGGCTCATTTGCTGGCAAATTCTGAAACGCTATAGGAATGAGGAAATGAAGGAGTTGGCACATCTTCATGTGATGTACTCAAACAATGAGAGACCAGTTTCTACTCAGAGTTTAGAATCGCACCCTTAGAAACTATTTACACGTAAGGAGAGGTCATAGAGATAACCTGTAGGAAAACAGAAGACGAATTTTTTCAGCCAAACTTGCATTGGCACACAACTACTCAGACAGCGTTAGGTTTTTTACAGACATTTTTCCTCTTACACTTTGCTTTCACTATCTAGACGCCAAGTAGAGGCATTTTCTCTGACGAGTGGGAGTTGTCAGGACTAGTTCAAGAGTAGAGCAGGCTTCAGGCATTACTGTAATGGAGGTGACATCATTGTTAGAGCCAGCGTCTTGTTTCAGTGTCTGGAGCCTAAACCCGATCTCCACCCCCAGGAAACTTCAGCCTCTGCAGACACAGAATTCACCACACACAGGCTCCTGGATCTTCAGACAGAGTCTCAGGCTTACTTCCCCATTTTTTCTACCATCTAAAATTTGACAATTTTAATATTCATTTCCTTGGGGCTTCAGCTTCTGGACATTAATCTGTGCTAATATACCCAGAGTTCTTATGATCTAAAAGTGTTATTCTTCTGGAAAAGTGATAAGTGGTTTGCATTTTAACAAGGATAAATAAATGCCTTCGTTTAAAAGAATGACATAATAGAATTGTTAAAAATATCACTTCCTCCTGGAAGCTTCTCCTACTTCTTTCACCTCCTTAGAGAAGTCCCCCCCCCCCCAAGGCTTCTACATGCAGCATGCTTTTTCTGCATGACTCTTGGCATCACCAGAGTGATCGTATGTTGAACTGTCCTTTCCAGTCCGGTTAAGCCCTGTGTATGTACACTCTCATATGTATTCATATGTATATACATTACCTTAATTCCCACCACCAAACTCCCTGATGGACATTTGGAAGACTTCAGTAAATCTTGTTAACTGAAGAAAGAATGAAAAATGCTGAGGATTTCAGGAACTATAGAAAAGTGATGGGGTAAAGGAGAGGAAAGCAGTATTGGAAGGCCAGATGGCTCTCATTGATGCCTCCTACTTAGTTACTTTATAAACCTAGAAGGCCCCGCTAACGAACCTCTGAAAATACCACTTGAAGATAACAGATTTCAATGTCCCTTTGAATGTTTTGGAAGTCTACTCAGCACTGGCTCTAAATGAATAAGGAGTGTAACTTTGGTCTATTACAGCCATAGGTGCTTTTAATATACAGAAAGTGGCATGGCATCCGTGTTTTATTCAATGAGAGAATCCATTGTTCCATTAGAAACCAATGTGGGAATTACTACTTCCACTAAAATTAGCAGTGAATGAAAACAAAAACAAAAATCAAATGTCCACCTTGGTGACATAGAATGTTCAGATAAGAAAGAGGAAGATGGCATCACAGAAACCAAAGGAAGAAAGAAGAACTATTGCAATGGTATTCCAAGGATGTTGTGGCTAGCATTTTGGCTCAATGCACTAGAGTGCCTGAGACCTTCTTCAGAAACACTGCGGTAAGAGCCATTCTCAATGTGAACTTGGAGGAAGTGAATGAGAAAACACTGAGAATGGGAATGGGCAAGAACACAACCACTGAGAGCATGCAGAGAACTCTCCACTGAATTAATACAAGGAGCAAAGAAAAGTTGACCCCAGACCACAGATTATTTTATTAGCCTTTGCCATAGGAATCACCTTCAGTTCTTAGTGAGGAGGAATTGTAAGTTTATATCAGAAGAGTGCGGTATGTAATTTGTAGTTTAGTAATGCATTGTAGCTAAGGCAATTGTATAACCTACTGGATGTCGTTCTCAGTGAAATGACATGACGGCATTCAGTTATTTGCAATGCTTTTTCATTCCCTTTGTCCTTTCTCCTTCTCATTCTTTCTTCCTTTATTTCTTCACCTTTTAAAAGTTTCTTTTCTTTCATGAGAGAGGAAGAGAGAGAGAGAGACAAACATTGTCAACAGTATTGACACTAATGCCACTATTTCCCACCCCTCCCCAGGCCTTCCTGATCAGCCAGGAGTATGGGCATCTATACTCAGCATGTACAGGCTAACCGGGAAACTGAGCCTGCCATCACACATATGAATCCAGCATCATTTTTACCACGGCACCACTGAGCAGGCTTCTCTCTCATTCTCTTTATTTTTATTTTTAGTGGTACTCTAATGAGGTTAAAGAACCATAAATATATATGATTCAAATGGACCAATATAAGATAGCACATCAATTGGCCAAAACCTTGTAATAACATCTAACTCATATGTGTGTATTTCAATATGAATCACAAGTTTTATAGACACACACACATACACACAAAATCATTTAATTCCCCAACCACCCTAATGTGTAATAATTTCATGCTCCCCTTTTTTTGATTAGTAAACAAATTCAGGTAGGTTAAGTAGTTTGACTAATGACAAACAACTAGAATACGAGCATGAATTTGAAGCTAAATTGTCTAACAACAAAGCCTGTGTTATTTCTCCCTGCATACCTTAGAAGGTGGTAGGTACAAAATAGGTAAAAATTGATGTTGTCATTACTGTTAGCTTGGAGAACAACATAATGTCTTCATTCATAGTAGAGTAAATCTCCCCACTATAAACATCATCTATAAAACTACAAGATACAACTAAAGACTCAGAAGCTATCCATGTTCAATTTTTTTAAAGAATTATTCTATTTAACTGTATTTGTTATTATTATTTTCTAGTTTTTGATCAGAGAGAGAGAGAGAGAGAAAGTGAGAAAACAAGTCACCAGGTTCAGGACTTGAACAGCAGTTGACCATGTGGGAGTCCAGTGCCTTTAACCACCACCTGCCAGCCCCTCCATGCTCAAGTTTAAAAATCAGTAGCTTCATGGTTTCCTACCTGGGCCCAGGCCAGTGGACAGAAAGACCACATTCTGTGCATGAAAATATCATCTGTGCTAGTTTCCCCTGCACACCTTATACCCTTCCACAGCGTACTGCCCCAGTGAGAGACATGCTCCATGGTACGGTTTCAGTCTCTGCCGCTCCTCCTTATTCATCTTTGACTTACAGTATGACCTGGGATAGCATTGGAATGTTGATACATTTTAATTTGTCCATATGCCAAGTCACAGTGTTTATATTTGCAACTCTTAGAATTGATGGGGACAATAAACAGATTTAGGATCCTTATGTGTGAACACCATGAAGTACTTTGAGTTTCATCAAGAGGGGAGATATACAAGACATTGTATTTAGAAATGGTTTAGATGCAGCAAATGGAGAAATGCAACATTTTTCTTTAAAAAAAAAAAAAACACCCCACCATAGCCCCTTCATTATGTGCAGCACACAATTTAACAGGTGTGTGATTTATTCATTTATTCACAGACTCACGGACTAACCATTCCATCACAGCACTATTGTCTGTGAAGCAAAACACATTTAAGCAAACTGTATCAGCTTCTCAGAGAGACCGAATTAGCCAGTCTCTGGAAATCCTTCTTTTCTAGTTGAAAAAGAGGGCTAATAGTCACCACAAATGGTGAACATAAATAATTAAACTTCACCCCAATGAAGTTCTGTCCTTGGATTTCTGGGTCATCTATATCCAGTATTTGATATGAAGAAGGGGAGAGCATTCTGTTTCCTTGGAAAAAAAAAAAAAAAAAAAAACCAGTGAATAGCTTCTCAATATACATCTAGAATTGTCACTGGCCCTCTTGGGAAAGGTGGGGTAAACCCTTCTCTTACAGGCTTACCTATCTCTTCTCTGGGGAGGAATATGGGTTTTTGACTGGTGGTATTAGGGAAAACTTGACACCCACTTTACCACATTTCTTTACTGGGAAGAGTTAAGTGCTAGTAGGTTATTGCCGTGTTACCGTGGGTTTCACACCCGAGTGCTCCTCAGAGCTGTAGATGCCTGTCCCAAGTCTCCATGTGGTCAGCATGTCATCCACTGGTAAGTCCAGCTGAGTCTCCTGTTTTTGCTTCTCACTTGTGGATGAGTAATAAATATGTTCCAGAAGACCTCAGGTATAGACATAGAGTAAAGAAGAAGAGGGCCCAGCTGCATTTCCTGCACGGTTTTAGCAAAGAACCCTGTGTTCTCTGGCCCATTACATAAAGCTGACATTGTGCTTGGAACAGGCAATGTTGTCTAACCCCACTTCACCACCGCTAACGCTGATACAGTGCTTTGATCTCCCAATTGCTCCTTTTGCCAAGTTCTTAACTGTGTGGAATTAGAAAGTGAGGACTGGACAGATGATTTTAGTTCTGTCCCCAAATTTCAACAGAAATCAAGGATTCCTATAGAGAGGCAGGCATCAGAGCAAGCCTGGAAACGAGGCTGGAGGGGAACACTAGTGTTGAAGCCTGTGGGTATGTTTGGAAAGATAGCTACTTTTCAGTTTCTGCCTGCCTTTAATACATTACAATGCCGTAATTAAAAAAAAAAATTAAAACTTCATTTGAAAATAATCTCCCAGGCTAGGATGCTGTTGGCATAGTGGGAAACACGCAATCAGTAAATAAACAGACAATGTCAGCCTGAAGACCTTACAGAACAACATTTCTTTTTGGGGAGGGGGGGAGTAAAGAAACATTTAGTCTGTTTAAATATCTCCTGAGATCTTGGTTAAATTTCAGGTAACCACGTTTCTTCCATCAAACAAGCATTGGATGTTTGCCTTTAACTAAGAATGGGCAAGGCTAGAAATCATTTGGTATTCAACTTGTGACTATTTTAATATTGGGGCTGAACCAAAAGAAATCTATGCTCAGTGAAATGATTTTCACTTATTGAGATGAATTCACTCTTTGCTTCCTTCAGCAATTTATCAATCTAATGGGAGAAATAGAAACTATCATAATAATGAGAATAGACTTCTAGGAGCATGAGCCAATATCAATACTTTATTTAATAATGCAAACTCTATTGCTTATATTTGGTCTCAATCCAAATTTGCTTTTAATTAAGTTTTCTTGCCACTGCATACTCATGCTCTCCCTGTCTCCCACACTCACACACACATATATAGACAGTTTTCTTTCTTAACACGTTTCACATTTGACCAGGTCCTATTGTCATTGGACAATATCAATGATGACATTGATGACATCACTATTATTATGTATTATCATTATCAACATATCAATAACCACTTTCAGAACATTTTGAATGTGACAGTCAGCTGGGTTTTGGATAAAGTAAGTACTTTTCTCTGATATATTATATCCACAAATGATAATAGTAATTGAGAATAACAGAGAAGATATAATTTCTTTTCTTTTCTTTTTTAGAGAGAGATTTTTGCTATAGGGCACATGTGCTCACCAGAGAGACAAAAAGTGAAAAATCAACCCCCAGGGGGAGATGGCCATGCAGTCCCTTTTCCTCCATTCTTCTCTCATGATTTTGGGCACACACGCACATGGGCCCAGCATTAGTTTTAAGCTGGTGGGTCCAGGACTTGAACCGCAGTTAACTTCATGGGAGTTCAGTAATGTAATCATTACTGAAGCAATCCAATGTTTGGATCTGCTGGTTCCAGAGAAGATATACTTTTAAAAGTAATATATTGACCAAATATATAATGATCAAATTTTCATGCTGCATTATTACTGAGTTTATATAACAGAACACTTTTTAAACCTTGAACTAGATAAAAGAGCTACAAAATTCTCTTACTTCATTATTTATATACAGAAACATTTAGAATGTTTCTAGGGTAGGTGAATTGAGTAGCAGATGCAGACATCTACTACATATTTAAGAATGTGGTGAAATCCTGTGACTTCTCCCATCCTGCACACCTACTTTCTTAGGATGTTCTGGGTACCCCACGTGTTGGCAGTATCTCCCAGCTCTATGTCCCAAGTTTCTGGCTTGCTGCCAGCCTCTGTCCAGCTTGTCCCTGATTCTGCTTTACTTTATAGAATCTCCTCCTCTATATCCCTCTTTATTCCTTGGACTGGGCCTTTGACTTTGGGTTCCCTTCAAGGACTCTTGGTTTCTTCCCTTCTGGCTGCTTTGGGAGGAATAAACCACCCTCGCAGGCTCGAGTTGCAGCTGCTGACCTAGTTTCTCTGGTGGGTGGATTTGGACAGCATGGATTCAGATCATAATGTGGTTGTTCCTCATCCTTCTTTATCTAGCTATTAAACATTGGATTGCTTCAAGGCTTATCCCTAGGTCCTACTTACTAACACTGCGTTCTCTCTAGAAGACAGAAAGTCCACATGTATTGAGAGGTTAGTAGATACTGAGAATCATGGTAAAAGTTTTAAATGCATCATGCCCATTTTATCCTCCCAACAATGTTACAAAACAGAGAATATGATAGTCTCTGTTTTATAGATAGGACAATTTTAGTTTACAGGGTTGGAGTAATTTATTCATGCTTGTACAGCTAGGAAGTTACAAGAGCTGGGCTGCAAACACAGGCAGCTTTACTCCTGGACCCCCACTCTGAACCACTACTTTATATTGCCATTGGCTTACATGGAAATTTCAAGATGATCTCATGAACACTTATGAGTTCAGTTGCCATTGAAGCATCGACGATGCCCAAACATCAGTTGCCTACCCAATGTCTTCATTTGAATGTCTCAAAAACACTTCAAACTAATCACCTCCCAAAGTGAACTCAGATACATTTCCCTCCAAAGCCAGTCTTCTTAAGTATTCCTTCCCTCTGTGAAGGAAATCAACTTTCATTTAGTGGAAGGAGCCAGACACCTAAACATTATCACTGGCTCATCTTTTTCCTTCAATGTTGTATTTAAGCCATTAAATCCTGACGTTGTTAACCTCTGAAACATGTTTCAAAGTAGTCTTCTTCATCACAGCAGCCACCAACCTGCCCAAATCGCCAGTATCCCTCATCCAATCTAGTGCCATAGACCACTGTGTTGGCCAGGGTTCTTCAGAAAAACGGAACACAGAATACAAAGAGAGAGAGAGAGGTACAGAAAGAGATTTATGATAGATTGACTTGCATGACTGTGGAGGCTGAGTTCTGTGACCTGCCTGTCATCTGTAAGCTGGAGGCCCAGGATAGCCAGTGACCCAAAGGTCTGAGGAGCCAGTGGTGTAAGTGTCAGTCCAAGTTTGAAGGCTGACCAACCATAAGCACTGATGTCTGAGGACAGGAAAAAAAAAATGCATGTCTCAGCTCAAGCAGGGAGAGTGAATTTACCTTTCCTCTGCCTTTTCATTCTATTGAGCCTTCATTGAATGGGTGGTATCCACCCGCATTGTTAAGGACAATTTTCTTTGCTCAGTCTACTGGTGCAAATGTTAATCTCTTCTGGAAATACCCTCACAGATGCACCCAGAAATGATGTCTTACCAGCTATCTAGACATCTCTTAGCCTTGTCAAATTGACTCATAAAATTAAACATCAAAGTCTCTGATGAGTCTCTTCACATGCATCCTTGGTCCTCCTTATCTGCTCTTCACACTGCAGTCTAAGTGATTTTTTTCTAAGTGAAAACCACACCATATCAACCCTTTAATGGTTCTCACTGTTCTTAAAGAATGATGTATTTTACATGAGGGCCTTCAAAATGGTTTTTGTTTGGAGCTCCAAACCCATCTGGGTCCCCTTACCCTTGCACTCAGCACTCAGGCACATTTGCCTTCTTTCATTTGAGCATCTTTGTCCCACTTCAGGGCTTTTGTCCCTGCCCTTCCCACCATCTGAATGCTCTCTCCCCTTGGGTCTGGTTAATTTTTACTCACATCAGTTCTTAGAAGATCACATTTTAATGCTTCATGGACACCATCTCTGGTTCCTCCACCAGATTAAGTCAGGCTCCACTGTTGTATGTCCTCATAGCATCACAACCTCACTCTCGTAAGATGATTCTCTTCCCCCACGGAATGTAAACTCCAAAAGGGTTTGGACCAGGGCGGTTTTGGCTAAACATTGTATTCACTGAATGAATTTAATGAATGACTTTACAAGTGCAACCAGATTAAAACTAAATGTCTTTTGAGTAATAGGTCATATACTAAATTTTAAGGTAGTTAAAATTTTCCTAGCTCAAAATCCTACTCTTCTATCAGTGGCTTCTTAACTTACTCTGAATACTTCATTAAGTAACCATTGAATATCTCATTGTACAATCTTTTTAATTTTTTCAATGGCATATGGCAAATGGATAGGATCTGGTCTTTCCCATCCCCAGGTCTTAAAACTCAGCCCTACCACAGTGTTGACAGAAGAGCGGGCTGCTCTGGGTACTGGCAGCTTCCTCCCTTTCCAGCACACTCAGCACATTTCTCTGCTCTCCGCCTTCTGGGCCTGCCAGCCACCTACCTTGACCTCAGAACCTACTTAGCTGGGATGACTTTTCAAGGTCCTTTGCATCACCCTTGGCTTTTCTGTCCCCAGTGCTTTGGTGAGAGTAGGAAGTTGGTATATGAGGTGGTGTTGATAGAGGTCGGGGCGTGGTAGTGGTGGTGATAGTGGAACTAAGCCCTGAGTCCTGGCAGGTGAGTAATTTGTGAAGATCCAACCTAGTCCTAACTACCAAGAAAAAAACAGGGAGTGATGGGATTTTTGTGGAAGGATGAAATGCTAGTAGGAATTACTGCTTTCAGTGTGTTTTGGGGAAATGATTAAGTGCCAGGCCAATTAGCCTTCACTCTCTGAGACGTCTGCATTTTAATTTGCAACACAAGTAATTTTGATGCATGTGGTACCTGCATTGCAGTTCAGAAAAAAAAAAAAAAGTACACAGATACCTTTTGTTCAAAACAATGCTAACACTTAGTCTCAGAATAAAATATCAAAAAATCCTTTTATTTCAATTGACTTGTTTGTAACAACAGACAAACATGCCTCACAAGCCCTGATCCCCAGATCCCCACTATTAAATTATATTAAAGGGTAACATTGTGTGTTTGTGCTAAGAAGTATAGAGGAGCAGATAGTTTTATTTTGTGAATCCTGGGAACATCTGTTGACTAACACCTGGTATCGCTGTCACAGGTGTTGCTAGAGAAAGCACTGGTTTAAAAAAAAAAATTATGTAATATTGACCAGAATCACAATTTGTAGCCTATCACTCCTGCCAAGTGGGCCAGTTGAGATGGAAGCCTCAATTTAAATAGATGCACATTAATAATGTAGGCAAATGTCATCATTTAAGAGTATAAGAATATTGGAGGATTGGGAAAGGCAGTTTTCAACTATCTAGCAACCTCATTTTCTTTCTTCCCTTCTATAAATTCTCATTCTCATTTCATCTTACTCATTCCCAGCACTTTTGCAACTTCCAAAGATTTTTATGAAGAAGGTGAAAGTTAGAAAGTCGTTTGAACAAAAGAAAGCAGTTGCACAAATGGTGGAGACAAATTAGAGTTGGACGGATCTAAGATTGCTGGTTCAAACCCGCCATTACACATACGAGGAAAAGGAGGCCCAGGGACATTATGTGATTGAGCCAGGAGATAGGCTACATTATCTTTTATTCTGTCTGGAACCAAAGCAGAGCTAGAGTCCAGGTGTCAGATGTAGTTCATTATTCTTTCCACATTACCACAACATGTTAACTCGGAAAGTTCTAGGCACAGGAAATGGTCAGTGATAGTCTCTCTACCGCAATGGAACTTGTATGACCTCAGGTACCTTGCCTGTTTTCTCCTCCACCATAACCTCAGCATTTAAAATAGTGCTAGGCACATTATGAGTACCTGGTAAGTCTTAAGAAAACCTGATAGTTTCCACTTTTGCACCTGTGGGAACCTCAAACTGAGTGTAAGATATTTTTCTAATGGGGAAGCCCTGTAAAGAGACTGTATGGAAAGGTGTATAGGCTTGACTAATGTCCCCTTAAAATGATTGCTCATCCAGAACTTGTGAATATGACCTTATTTGGAAATAGTCTTTGCTGATATAATCAAGTTAAAATGAGGTCATACTGAACTAGATGGGTCCAAAATTCTTTTATTTATTAATTTTTTTAGATAGAGATATTTTTGCTATAGGGCACATGCACTCAAAAAGGTCCAGGAGACAGAGAGACAGAGAGACAGAAAGTGAAAAACCACCCCCCCAGGGGGATAGCCACACTGCAATCCCTTCTTCTCCATTCTCCTCCTGGGAATTTGGTCACTCACGCACCTGCATGCGGCATGAGTTTCAAGCTGCCAGGTTGGGGACTCAAATGTGATTGACCACGTGGAAGTCCTGTGCCTTAACCACTACGCCACCCACTGGCCCTGGCTGGTATTCTTACATGACAACACAAACACACAGGGCAAAGCGCATGTGATAACAGAGGCAGAGACTGTAGTAATGAAGCTGCAAGTCATGAAATACCAATGATTGTTGACAACCAGCAGGAGCTAGGAGGAGGCAGGGAAGGACTCTTTCCTAGAAACTACAGTAGAAGCATGGTCCTGCTGATACCTTGATTTTAGGTTTCTAGCCTCCAGAATTGTGAGAGAATAAATATCTGTTATTTTAAGCCACTCAATCTGTGGTACTGTGCTGCAGCCCCAGGACACTAATACAAGAGGAGAGGCCTTGGAACTATGTGGTTGGGGATAAAGACTAGCCAGCCAAGCACACTCGGTAATCCTTCAGAGGACTCCAGCCCCAGCTAGAGTAAGTATAATGAACCATATCTACCTCCTGGATTCCAATTCCCACCACAACCACATGAAAGACCCCAAGTGAGGGAACCAGCAGTTAGCGTAATGGCTATGTCGCTGGACTCCCACGTAGTCGACCGCGGTTCGCGTCTCGGACCCGGTGGCTTACAACTCACGCCGGGCGCGTGTGCGTGCGTGCCCAAGATCCCGAGAGGAGAATGGAGGAGAAGGGATTGCGGCGTGACCATCCCCCCTGGGGGGTGATTTCTTGCTTTCTGTCTCTATGTCTCTCTCTGTCTGGCGAGCGCACGCGCCCTATAGCAAAAAACCTCTCCCCCCCCAAAAAAAAAACCCAAGTGAAACAAGCAGAAATTTCATGGGCTCTCAGACATGAGATCTTAGGCATGTACATCCTGCCGTGAGGCATATTAGATGTTCTGGCCAGCAGACTCCCCAGATGCTGACAGTCCTTGAAGTCATCATGTGGAGTAGAACTGTCCAGATGAGCCCAGGCAACCCATACAATTGTGAGAAATAATAAAATGGTTATTCTAACCACTACACTTTGGGGTCATTCACTTCACAGTCTTAGATTGCCAAAACACTGGGCTCCGCAGGAGCAGACACTGAGATTTATTAGGATGAGTTCTCAGGAAGAACTCAAAAATGGGACAGTGAGAGAAAGCCAAAAACCGAGCAAGTATATGGCAGCAAAGCAAAGTCCATGGACTGTAAATTTGACGTAATCTTGCAGGGAGATTTGGAGACAGTGTAAGTCCTAACCCAGCACTGTCCCAGTCAGGGTCAAAGGCACTAGAGTACCAAAACTCTCCTTCCCTTCAGCTATTGGTTAAGGCCTGCCCCTTACCTGGTCCTGAAGGTAAGGCCAAGGGAGTTAGGACAGACAGAGCACAGTTCTTGGACAAGGAGACACAAAGTCCCAGCGCAAGCACTCCCTGAGGCAGAGTGTGCAGAAGTGCTAACGTTGAGAGGCCACTTCATCTGAGTTTGCTCAGGTGCACCCATACTTAAAACCTGAAGTCTCACAGTTTGAGAACCCCTTCAGTCCTGGAGAAACTGGACAGGTGTTCACTCTAGAAAGGGAATGCAGGGAACTCAGGCAGAGGCGGATAGCATCTGCTATGGTGAATGCATGAATATCTCCACGCCAGAAGGAGTGGGGTCTAGAGGATCCTCCAGAGGTGGGTCTGCAAGAAGCCAAGGACACAAGAGGTCAGCGAGCAGACCAGGGCCCTCTTATTGCTAAGGGACTGTGATCTATGACAGTAATCAATGTTTTGCACTGTTTCAAACTCGACAGAAAGGCGGAGGACAACCAGAGCAAGGAAATGCCAGTTAGTCTGGTAGAAATGAGGGTGAGAAAAGAGAGATCGGAGTCACACTGGTATAACTAGAAGCTGGGCTGGAACCTGACACCCATGAGTGTGTGGACATGGCATCATTCTCAGATGGTGATGTCCGTGTAACAGAGATGGACTGAAAACTGGAGTTGGAGGATGGATGGAGTCCAGGAAGACAAGGATTTATTGTTAGGATCTTTAAGAGAAAGGTGTTTGTGAATAGAAATAGAGGTGAAAAGTAGTCCTTGGGGTGGTGAGGCTGGTGACTAGTGACTTCAATAGGGGAAGACGGGGTCCTAGTCACTTCAAGTACAGCAGAAAAGCTTTCATTTAAATTAAGCTTTATTTAACTAACAGGATGAAAATATAGAATTTGTTAGCAGGAATCAGCTCTTTAGTGAGAGAAAGCGAAGGTAATGGGGAGATTTCATTAAGGTTCATAAATTAATGGATGGTTTGAGGACAGCAAATAAGAGTATCTTCATTTAATCTCAGAATATTACATGAGGGGAGTGTTTGGAAATCAGGAGAGAAACGCCTACAGGATAAACAAAAAAGAATGCTATTTTATTTAAATTCCAGAAGTAAATATATGGAAAAGACTATGCTAACTGGATGTAATACATAGACTAAGTAGATAAACAGGTTCAGGACAGGTTTGGATAAATTAGTGAGTGCAATCGATATCAAATTAATAAGGACAGGTTTTTGATCTTTACTGTTTATTTTTTCATTTGTATTTTATTTGATCTACATATTTAAGAAATACCTAAATCCATACAGTAAACCTGCTCTTCTCCTGTCCTACATCTGCCTGATTCCTGCTCCCCCCACCCCCATGAACCCCCAGAATCACTACAATGAATTTCTCGTGTGTCCTTCAGAAACACCTTTTAAAATGTGTACACAAGCTGGGACCAGCAGATGGTATAATGTCTATGTCGCTGGACTCCCATGTAGCCAACCATGGTTTGAGTCCGGGACCTAGTGGCTTAAAAAACTCACACTGGGCACATGTGCGTGCGTGCCCAAGATCTCGAGAGGAGAATGGAGGAGAAGGGATTGCAGTGTGGCCATCCCCTCAGGGGGTGATTTCTTGCTTTCTGTTTCTCTGTCTCTCCCTGTTTTTCTGGTGAACGCATATGCCCTCTAGCAAAAACCTCTAAAAAAAAATGTGCACATCGGGATCAGTGGTTAACGTAGCTGTGTCACTGGACTCCCATGTAGTTGATCGCGGTTCGAGTCCCAGACTCAGTGGCTTAAACTCACACCCGGCACGGGTGCGTGTGTGCCCAAGAGGAGAATGGAGGAGAAGGGATTATGGCGTGGCCATCCTCCCTGGGGGGTGATTTCTCACTTTCTGTCTCTCTGTCTCTCTCTGTCTGTCTGGTGAGCACACGCACACTATAGCAAAAACCTCTTAAAAAAAAATGTGTACACAGCAAATAGGAAAAGCTTGTGGAAGGCAGGGAGTCTTGTTCACTGCTCTACTTCCAGCAGCTAGAATAATTCCTGGGACATAGAAAGTGTTCAGGCCAGCTAGGTGAAGGTAAGACCCTATTCCAGATGCTGCTGCTAGACCAGACAGAGCAGCTCCAGGCTGGGAGAAAGGCCTCGGGCAGGGTTCGGCTCTCTCGCCATGGCGCCCCTGTCTGCCTTTGCTGAGGTTCCGCAGGCCCAACCTGTCGACTGAGCTCACTGCCAACTTCTGGGAGGACCTGGACACCACAAGGTCATCCTGGGAGTAGGAGCTTATCGCACGGATGATAGCCAGCCCTGTGTCTTGTCGGTAGTGGGGAAGGTGAAGCAGAAGATTGCTAAGGACCATAGCCTAAACTAGGAGTGTCTGCCCATCCTGGGACTAGCTTCTCCCCTTGCCCTTGGCGGTGACAGCCCAGCTCTCAAGGAGAGGTGGTTAGCAGGTGCACAGTGCAGTCCGTTGGGGTACTAGTGCACTCCACATTGGAGCTGAGTTCCTAGCAATGGTACACAACAGAACGTGTCCTTTCCAACCTGGGAACAATATAATAGTGTATTTGCTACTGCTGGTGGTTTTAAAGACATTTGGCCCTGTCACTACTGGAATTTAGAGAAGAGAGGACTTTATCTTCAGAGTTTCCTGAATGCTCTGGAAAATGCTCCTGAGTTCTCCATCTCTGTCCTCCATGTCTGTACACACAATCCAGCAGGAACCCTCTCAGCTCCAGAGCATGGAAGCAGATTGCTTCTGTCAGGAAGTGCCAGTTTCTGTTCCCCTTTTTAACTCAGCCTGTCAAGGCTTGCATCCAGAAACCTAGAGAAAGAAATCTGCCAGGAAGTGCCAGTTTCTATTCCCCTTCTTCACTCAGCCTATCAAGGCTTGCGTCCAGAAACCTAGAGAAAGATGCCTGAGCCGTTCCCTATTTTGTGTCTGAAGGCTTTGAGCTCTTCTGTGCTGTCTTTCTCTAAGAACTTCATGCTCTACAATGAGCGAGCGGGCAATCTGTAGTTAGAAAAGAAGCTGGTAGCATCCTGTGGCTCCTTTCCCACACGGAGAAGATTGTGCAGATCACTTGGCCCAATCCATCTACCCAGGGGGCTTGAATTGTGGCCTGTATCCTCTCTAATCCTAAACTCTTTAGGGAATGGAGAGGTAATGTGAAGACAATGGCTGACTGGATTCTGACCATATTGGAACTCGGGGCATGCTTAGAAGACCTCAAGACCCCCTAGAACCTGGGCTCACATCACTGAGCAAACTGACATGTTCAGCTTCCCTGGGTTGAACCCCAAGCAGGTTGAATATCTAATTAATGAGAAGCACATCTATGTGCCACCAAATGGTCAGATCAACATGGTGGCTTAACCACCAAAAATGTCAATGATGTGGGCACCTCCATCCATGAAGCAGTCTCCAAAGTCCAGTGAAGAAACACTATCCAATTCAACACCACCAAACTGGTTCTGTCACATGCATTCCCTGTCTACATAAACCTAGATGTACAAATCATGGATTAGAGACAATGAAGGATGCAAAGGCTGCTCTGGTCTAGGAGACCTCTGTGTAAACTGGCCCCATGTGAAGAAATCACCTCTTGAAAAGAATGGGGGGCTTGGGATTACAGTCTTTTGGAGGCCAGAGCAAATTAAGGTTTTTTATTTAAGACTAAAAGTGTATTGTGATTGTGAGACATAGATATCTTGCCCCTTTGCCAGAAGCAGGAGTGTCGTGTGGCTCGTGTGTTGCTCAACTCTGTACATAGTCCCCAAAAGCACGTTGTTTGAAGTAGCCAAGTGTGATTATGGGTATTGGCTGTAGCATAAAACTCATCACCTCCACCCAGAGAGTCTTGTTTCCCCAGTCTTTCTGCATGGTTGTGCCCCTAGTCAGCTTCAGGGTTTTAGGGCAGCTGTGATAATAAATATATTAGATTATCATGCACAGATACTTAACTGAAATTAAAGTTTCACAAAACAATATTTGCCTTTGTTATGTGAAGTGCATTCTGGTATTTTCTAGTCCATTCTATTCTATCATGCTTTACTCCATTAAAAAAAAAAATAATGAAATAAAATGTTGAAAAAAAACAGAGAGAGAAGAGAAGGAAGTGTTCAATAGGGCCAAACCATGGCCAACCCTGCATTTTGAGTCCTGGACCTGGTAGCTTAAGAAACATGCCAGGCACATGTGCGTGTTTGTATTTACCCCAGATCCTGACAGGACAGAGATGGAGAGGAAGGGATTGCAGCACAACAACTTCCCACTGTGCTTCTCTCTCTCTCTCTCTCTCTCTCTCTCTCTCTCTCTCTCTCTCTCTCTCTCCCTCCCTCCCTCCCTCTCTCCCTCCCTCTCTCTCTTTCTCTCTCTCTCTCTCTCTCTCTCTCTCTCTCTCTGCATGAATGTTGCACAAGTTATCTAGCTAGCCAATCTCTTGCTCTCTTTAAATGTTTATTTACTTCTTCTATGAGAGAGGGGATGAGAGAGAGAGGAGCCCCTAATGGGGTCTTCATGCTGCAATCCTACCACAGTCTCAGCCAGCCAAGATCTTAACTTCAGGATGCAAACCCAGGACATTCCCATATGGTCTCAGCAGCATGGAGCACAGTGTTATTGCCTTGCCACTGTGGCTAGTCTAACCAATCTCACATTAATGGCCACTTAGCTCCTTCCCAAGCTTTTGCTACTGAAAACATATCACTGCAATGAATATCCTAATGTGATTTTTGCATTATGTTGACAGGAAATCGTGATGTAGTTTTTCTATGCTTTTCTATGCAAAAATGCATTACAGTTTTCCAGACAACCCAATATTTATAGGATAAAATTCCCAAAAGTGCAAGACCAGTTTTTAAGAAAGTCATTGTTTAAGGGTTCCTTAAACAATTCCCTCTCACAAATGCCTCAGATAACTGACAGAATTTTTGAACACATGGACAGCTGATCTGCCCAGTTTGACACTTTCTATGTTCTTTTCAGTGGTCATTGAAGTTTCTAATGCCTAGTGTCTTTGGCCTGCTTTTATAAAAATGTGGAGGGATTTTGCAAAATGAGAAACAGTGAAAAGTGTTGAGAGTGGTGAAATTGACACATGGATGCTCAAGATCATGCTGAAAGATCAAAGCAGACTCAAATCTAAAATCCCAGTTCTTGGGTGCTCACTGCTTGGATCTCTAAGCTGGCTGTTTTCACTGTGTGATTTAGGTTTTAATTACCATCATATAATAATACACATCTGTGTTTTTAATATTTTTCTAAGGACATTTAAATAACCAGGCCAATATATCATGGTTTCTTTGCCAATCTCGCTTCATCGAAGCCTTTCATTTTCATCATAGCCTCAGGGCTTTGATCTTATTACTTTGGTCAGACTCTGACACTGGGGGACATCAGGCTGAAATGACAGCATCCCTCCTGGTTTATCTCAGTGTTGCTTCTTATAGGGGAAGGGCAGAGCTGAATAGGATGTGGGTGATGGAGCTGAAGCGAAACAGTCTCTGAATCCTTAACCCAGACACACGCGGCTAGATTGCTTTTCGCTGCTGTTTCTATCTGAAATGTGCAGATAATAATATGTACCCTCACACCCTTGGAGGGTTGTGGTGGTGAATATTAATAAGATAAGTTTCAAAATGCAGTTTGAGCTCTTCAGGCCTGAGGTCCTTAATAAAAATTAGGTTATAGAATTAGTGAGATAAAGGAGCACATTCAAACCATGACCATTTTTCATTATAGACTACCTTGACAACTGCTGTAAGCCTCTAACTCCAGTACAATACCCGGAAACTTTCACAAGAGTGCATATGTATTTTTAATATTCTGCTTTATCTTCTATGTACTAACTGCCAGGGACTGTGGGCAGCTTTTTCACTCAGCAGATATATTTTAAATGGTCACTGGATTCTGAGGGAAGCATCAGTCTCAGAGCTGTAGGCTGGTCAGCCTGGAGGTTCACTTTCCTCTAACTCTAACTTACCCTCCTGAATGGCCTTGAGCTGGTCAATTTACCTGAGCTGCAGTTTCCCCTTTATTCAATCAGAGTGATTGATGATTTCTCCCCCATGCATCTCTGTACACGGACAGGAAATTTCCGTGAGACTAGATGTGGAAGATTGTTTAATAGAATCAGATCTGTTAACTGTTAATGTTATTATTAATGTCTACACAGAATACTTTATCAAGTTGTAAAGAAGAATGGAATGTTGGGAAACAAGACTAATATTTTCTAGGCCAAGGCTTCCCGCCTTCAACTGCATGTAGACTAGTACTATTTTTAAGTCTTGTACTGTGATATACTAAAATCATGCAGGTCTATGTATATGTAAAATGTGTATACAGGATACAAGTAAAATGTGCATGTATGGATAGAAAAACATAAGGATATCATTTTTTTAATAACAGTGACGACAACAATAACAACAAAAATCTTCTCTTCAGTTGGCTCAGCTTTAACTGGTTCATGATGAGAGTGGTTTTCTCTCCCCTGGGAGAGTCATGAAGGGGCCTGAGGCCAAACTTAAAGTTTGGCCAACATGCATTTGATCTCTGGGAAACAGTCCCAGAGCCTTTTGATGCCTTACATGCCTGGTACAGTTTATTACAAGAGTTTATTACAAAAGGGGAAGGCACACAACCTGTTGATCTCTCCCTAGTATATGTCGTTTGTTGTTGTTGTTGTTGTTTTTTCCTGAAAGTAGATGGGTAAATGGGGCTGGTGATGCGGGTAGCTATGGTAGTGACTAAAGCAGCAAGAATCCCCTAGATTCCACTTAAATGCCCGTGGAGCTAAGCAGTTAGTGCAGAAGAGTAAAGCAGAGAAGGTAAGGATTCTTATAATACAGTGTCATTACATTGAGTATGCAAAACTGCAACTGATGACCCGGTTTCCAGAGGACAATAGGAGGTGGGAAGGACTGAGGAAAGATGAAGAACATTCCTCTACTTGATCTGATAGTCATAGAGGCTCAGTGTTGTAGCATATTGTGATTTTTAACTGAGGTCTGCAAACTGGATTTTTATGTAAACTTCTTTTTTTTTTTTTTAATATCAGTGTGTACATATACTTGTACCGATACAACCACAGATCATCACGTGGGACCCTGGAGTGGTCTCCTAAGGGATCATTGGGCCCTCTGTTGGTGGAGAGAGGAGGGTGGTGCCAGGCCAGAATGGAAGACATGATGATAGCTTGGCCCTACGGCGACACTGTCATTAATGGCCGCTTTTCCTTTCCTTTCTTGGAACTCAGTCTGACTTCAAGGATGGAAATAAAGAGGCTTCTGGCCATGATGTAAAAATCTATCACCTTTCTGAGGACTGGTGGTTCAGGAATACTATTTAGAACTGTTCTAGGGTCCCCATTTGGCTTGTCAAATATCACGGCTCCCTGCTGGCCGAAGGGAGTTAACATGTATATGAGGAATTGTGCTTTGAAAGCCATGTGAGTTTCTAAGAAAAACTATATGAGTCATATTATAGGAAAGGTGGATCCATGAAGTGGAACTAACGGGGACCCCTATATTCATAAACACCAGCAACTTCTAATGAGGAGGAAATGTAACAGGCCAATGATTACCACCTTTGCACTTGCAAATTGGCAGTGCTGAAATGTAATAGCCAAGCAACAGGCCTCTTAGAAGGTGATTCTGGGGAACTGGTTTGCTCCAGAATTAGAAGGATAAGTAATACCAAATGATTGTCTTGCTTCTTTGGACTCCCTGGAATTTCCCAAATATTAAGCAACAGGCAAGAAGCATCAACCAGGACACAGACAACTATGAATTTGGAGAGGGCAGTTGAGTTCAGCTGATTATTTCAATTTTTTTACCCATAAAAGGGTATAGCCAATGAACATCGTTTAATCCACCATAAATGCTGCTTTAAAAGCCAAACACTTGATTCTTTTTGTTTCTGTCATTGTTAAGCCACTGTGTAGGAATTAGCTACACCCAGTGTAATCGAACATGTCGAAGGACGAACAGACTAAGGTGCGTAGCCCAGGGAAGGGCAAGGGGTGGTGGCGTGGTGGTGGAAGGGGTACACATACCTGAGCACCTCCTGGGTGCAGCTACTGCACATTATCTCATTTAACCCTCACAGCGCCGCACGAGGGAGGTGCCATTACTTTCATTCCACAGTAAAGGAAGTTTTCCTTTTGAAGGTTTGTTCTAATTACAAATCAAAACTAAAAATAAATGTGATGCACAGGAAATGAGGAATAAGGGAAAGGGAACATTTGAAGCTACATTCGCCTCACCTTTAGCGTATCAGATGAGTCCTTAGTATCCTCCTTCTGATAAATCCTTCAGGATTTTTAAAATCATAGTTTCTTTTTGTAGTCTGTCATATTTATGAGCAGTCTTACTTCAAACTTGAGGCACAGCCTTCAGGTAGACCACTCTCATCACTCATCCTGATTCTGTCTGAAATTCCAGAACTGTGTCAGCCCCTGCCCCCTTCCAGCTACCAGTAGCACATGTGCACAGGTGAGGCTGAATTGTTCACATGTTCAAGTGAGGCTGGTTGGTATCCACTGGGCCAGTCACTTCCAACAAGATCAAGACTTCCCAAAGTCCTAGTAAGTTTTATTATAGGAGGGAAGGGCCCATGAAGTAGAACTAATGGTGACCCCTATAATCATTAACACCAGCTAGTTCTAGTAAGAGGAAAATATAATGGGTGAATGATTACCGTCTTTGCAAAATCCTAGCAAGTTTGGGATTAAATAGCATCTGCCTAAACCAAGTTTCATCAGAAACATGATGAAAGGTGGCACCTCTGGGTCAGCAGCATCTTCTATAAAGCGCGTGGGCTGCTGAATGGATCTGAGGACTACACAGAGTTTTCTGGTGTCTTGGATTTATTGGATTCCCTCCAATAGAGTGGATTTCACCTAATATCCCTACCTATTTCCTACTTCCCTACCAGCCCCAGGCCCTGGGAATCCATATCTTACTCTCATTTATATGACCTGGCATTTTTACAGGTTAGCATTTATCCTTCTGACTCTGCTCTGATCTCTGACTTGCTGCCAGGGCTGCCACTCCCTGATCCCAAATGGAACTAAATTATGACCTCCCTGGACAGGCTTGGTCTTCGTCCTATTAACTTCCTCCAAGAAAACAGAAGCTTGGTCTATTTTCCTCACTGTTCATTTTTGTTTGTTTGCTTTTCATTTTTGGTTTGCTTAATGAAGCAAACTAGGCTATGAAAGAGACACATTGTATGTCTCTGCTTAATAAATACTTAATCTCTGCACTCTGTGGTAGAAACTGAGGTATAGCTTGCAGGCAGACCACTCTCATCACCACTGCCCTACCACTTCTCCTTATAAGATATCCCATATAAATTCCTGACTGATGGTATCTGTTGCCAACAAGGTGAGCATATTCACATGGATATGTCTGACATGCTTTAAAATCAACAAGATTCATATTGATTAGAGTTTCCCTGCTAAGTCCAAATCTGGTTCCTTCTCTGTGTGCTAAGGAGGGTCAGTGGCAGTAGGCACAGACCCATGTAGTATCAACCATAACTTCTGAAACTTCACTGTTTCTTCATTGATTCTTCTTCTCTCATTCCCCTCCCCAGATTTCACTAGCCTTTTTGTGTGCGAAGAATTCCTAAGTATGCCTCTAATTAAGTGACTGGTCAATTATTTTCTTTAAGCTATCATGACGATATTTTAAAATTATTTCAATTTATTTTATACATTTAAACACTATTCACCACTACAGTTTGTAAAGTGAATTTATCCAATATGAATACACTTCACACCAGTCCAGTTGAAGATATCATACATGTTATTTTCAACAATTGTCCATTTCATTTCTATGTCTCTTAAATGTCTTGCCTCTCTATTTTTCTCCTTGATTCCTTTTCTCTCACTCTCCTCCATATCCTACCTTCTTCCCATACTGTTTCCAGTACCCATAACCATTTTCCATGATTCTATATCCTCTAATCTTTCAGTTTCCACCACAGAGTGCAGAGAGTCAGTATATATTAAGTGGAGACATACAATGTGTCTCTTTCATAGCCTAGTTTGCTTCATTCAGCAATAATATTTCCGTATTCATCCACTTTTTATCATGATGATTTAATACACATATGAAGAAATAATAACTTTTCAGTAAAGTATAATCATACCTAGCTGGCCCCAAATGAATTTTTTTTACTCTATAACCAACCTGACTTACCCATATTGTACATTTCTCATATTGAAGGTTTCATGGCATAATGGCCTAAGCCAACTATTATGTGGCATTGGGCATAATACTTAGTTTCTCTGGATCTCAACTTCCTATCTGTTGACGCTTCCTCAGTTGCAAAATAAACGTGATAATATAGAAAAGGTGCTTAGCACAGTGCCTGGTTCATATAGTAACAATAATTATCATTATTATCTTTGCACCTTTGTTCACGTTAATTCTTCTTCCTGCAGGTTTTACTCTGTTCCTTTTTTAAAAAAATTCTAAAAAATCTGGTTCAATATGTTTCCTGGACTGTGTTCCATTGCACATAGCTTTACCATATTTTATTGTCTTATGCCTGTTTGCTTTATTCCTACTTGACTCCTTAGTTGAGCACTCAAAACTCTCTTCTTTGTCTTTCTCTCCCATTGTGCCTCAGTGCTTCTTCTCTACCACCTGACTGCTTGATGCCCTTCCACAAGCCCATGTCTATGTCTGTGTCTTTCTCTGTGTCTGTAATTGCCCTTTCTATTTGTCTTTGCTACTTGAAACTCACTCGTCCTTCAAGGACCCACTTTATTCTCGTTCCTTCAGGTTAGAATTAGTTTTTCAATTCCAGCTTTAATAATAATGTGTTTATGATAACAAATAGACAATAATATCTATTACATGTAATATTATATATTTTAATTATGTACACATCTTTTCCATTAGACTATGAACTCTTGGAGAAAAGGTTTAGTCCATACTCATTTGTTTCCATCAGCACCTGATAACATGTTCAAAACATGACTGTTATCCATCAATGTTCATTATCCTTTTGCTTCATAGATGTACTAAATAGCATCTGTCTACAATGAGAGGCCAGAAACATGACCAAAAGTGACCCTTCTGGATCGGTAGCACTCTCTGTAATGCTTGTTGCTTGCTGAATTGTTTCCAAGGGCCAAATGAATAGTTGGTCTAAAATTTATCATGGTCTCTATTGGAAATAAAATATCCAGTCATGAATATAAGTATAGGCTAATATTTAATAACTAACACAGTCCAGGAAGCATAAGGGAAGTTGGGTCATATGCAAGGCAAATAGGTCAGTAAAAGTAAGAAAAATCTAATAAACTCTATGATTTTTAGTTCCTATGTATTATATAGAACCCTTATTGAAATTTATGGTTGTGGAAAACTGGCCAGTTTCATTTTCAGCATGGTCAGGTCAGGGACATTTCCTGTTATCAATAGGAAGCTGCTATATAATTAAATGGATCAATGATGCAGTGAGCTGAATTAGGTTTTTTTTTATGGTCAAATAATTGGGCTAGTTGTGCATTCTACATTATTTCAGTTATACAAGCATAATCTTTGAATCTATCATGTAGGAAGATGCCTGGGATGCTTTAGCCTATTGATTTGAGACGCAGTAAAAGGAACTGGTAATAGTTAGGAAGGCACTAAAGTAATATCAATAAAATTGTGCAGGGGATGCCCATTTGACACACTGAGTAGCTTTATGTAGACTTAATGATTTGGGGGAGCAATTTACAAATCTAGTCTAATTCAATTAGTACTATAATAATCTACCTTAAAATATGGTAGAAACACTCTGTGGTATATTCACTGTATTTGGTTCTGGTCTGTGGAATATTATACTTGTTATTGGTGGTATGCTAGTAAACTGACTCTCTCTTTTGTTTTGGTTTTGATTTTTAAAGCCCTGATTTGTAGTGTTTTTCTATGTCCATGGCATAAATACTCCCATAATGGGCTGATTTTTAACTATCAACTCAACATCTCTGAATATCTGATAGGCAGCTCTACAGATACAGGAAGGCCTGACTCCAGCATACCATTGCAATTGATTGTAAGCAGTGGAGAGAGCCTGCTAAAGATCCAAATCATGCAATTTTAGAACAAGAAGCCTCAGAATATTCTAGTTCTATCCCTAATTTTGCAGGAGAAAAGATTAAGGTGGTGTCCTAAAAGTCATGCAGAAATTTACCAGCTGTGGTACTGTGATATAATAAGAAATATACATTTGGCCTTCATCTCCGATTGCTGGCGCAGAGCTCCTAAAACCCTTGTAATTTCCAGAGTGATAGGGGTGTGAGAAGCATCTTTTGTTATCCATAATAAGTCCCCTTTTAAATCATACCTGAGTTTATGCTAATGAGGTATCTTTGGGAGAATAAGGACTGGTTGCCAAGGGAACCAACCACATGATTACAGAGTTAGAACTTTCAGCCTCACCTGTGGCCTCTAGAGAGGAGACAGGGACTGAAGATGAGTTCAGTCGTCAATGGCCAATGATTTATCAATCATTCTGTCTGATGGAGCCTTTTTAGAAACCCTAAATGAAGAGATTCAGAGAATTTCCAGACTAGTGATCACATGAAGGTGCTGGGACTGAGAGGACATGGAAATACCACATCCCTTCCAATATGCTGTCTGTCCTGTGTACCTTTACATCTGGCTGTTCATTTGTATGCCTTGTGATATCCCAGTACACAGAAATAAAGTGTTTCCTGAGTTCTATGAGCCATTATAGCACATTATTGAAGTTGAGGAGGAGACCTTTGGAACTGCCAGTTGAAAGTCAGTCATCACAGGTACAGGAGGCTCAGACTTGAGACTAGCATTTGAACTGAGGGTGCCTTGTGGGACTGAGAACTTAGCTTGAGGGGTCTTTGCTAGCTCTACATATTTATTGACATAATTGGATTAAATTGTAGGTGTTAGAAGTGCTGGAGAATTGGTTGTTGATGTGAAAAGCCTCCCCCATATTTGGTGTCAAGTGTTGTGAGTATAAAAGCTAGTTTTCCCTTTTATAGCATATTTGGAATTGGACTTGAGGTGTCTGGACTCCCAGAGTAGTATTCTATGCCCAATACTTTACATAGAGAGTAGGAAAAAAATAATCAATGGAAACAAATGGGATCATGACTATACTCTTGCATTGGGATATGAATAGGACAGATGGGTGACAGGAGCTGTGGACAGAAAATTCTCTCAGGACTGTTCAAAGCTACACTGAGAAACATTTAGGAAACTGTGACACTTATAACTTCAGCTTCTAAATGGGCAGATCACTAAATCTGTTTGCATCTTAATTTTCTAATTTTTTTAAGTGACATTGATATTAGTATGTCTCAACCTTGAGTATTAAGTCACTTAGTGTATATATTAAAAATCCTCCTACATGGGGCTAATGGTAAGGTAATCTCTGGGCTACATTTTAAGCAAATCTAGGCTAGATCTTTTTTTTTTTTTTTTTTTTTTTTTGGAGAGGTTTTTGCTATAGGGCGCGTGCGCTTGCCAGACAGAGAGAGACACAGAGAGATAGAAAGCAAGAAATCACTCCCCAGAGGGGATGGCCACGCCACAATCCCTTCTCCTCCATTCTCCTCTCAGGATCATGGGCATGCACGCACACGTGCCCGGCATGAGTTTAAGCCACCGGGTCCAGGACTCGAACCACGGTCGACTACATGGGAGTCCAGCGACATAGCCATTACGCTAACTGCTGGTCCCATAGGCTAGATCTTTTTATAAAAACGTTTTTAGACTTTGCTATAAGACATGCACTCATGTGGGAAAGAGACAGAGAAAGTGAGAAACCCTCCACCACCACCGCCACAACCCTGGGGCAATAGCCATATCATAATCCCTTCTCCTCCATTCTCCTCTTGAGATTTTGGGCACACAAGCATACCCACTGGGAGCATTTCTCAAACCATCAGATCTGGGACCTGAAGCATGCAGTTGGCCATGTGTAATCCAGTCACATCAACCACCGCGCCACTGTCTGGCTCTAGATCCTCTTTTTTTTGGGGAGAGGTTTTTGCTATAGGGCAAGTGAACTCGCCAGAAAGACAGAGAGAGACAGAGAGATAGAAAGCGAGAAATCACCCCCCAGGGGGGATGGCCAAGTCGCAATCCCTTCTCCTCCATTCTCCTCTCAGGATCTTGGGCACGCACGCACACGCGCCTGGTAGGAGGGTGCTGTCTGGTGGTCAGTTGGAAACTGTCTTTGTGGTACTTAGCAATGCAGGGACAAAGAATGGGGGAGACCAAGGCAGGCCTGAAATAAGGTGCTGACGGTGAGTCAGTGAATCACAGGCTTGAACTTTGTATGTCTGGATCAGAAGCACACAATTATGGAAATCTAACACTTGAGACGTGCTATTTAGACATGTTAATGTGAGCATGATCCTTGCTCTCTTGTCTCCTGTATTTTAAATTCTAAAAGTCTTGTCAAAAAAGAAAAAAAAGGTGAATTTAAAAATGGCTTTTAAATGCCATTTCTCCATTCTTAAATATAAAGTTTTAAGATCTATAATTTGGTTGTTAAACACATTAAGTTTTTTAAAAAAGATGACAATGGTTGCTATCTGACTACAAATAGAGCCAATGCATTCTAACTACTCTAGCTGCATTGTTATAAAAATTGATTAAAAGTTTTAAACATATTGTTTACTTGTATAGAATTTTAAGAAGAAAAGCATTTGGTCTTGGTTCTCTAACAAAGTGTCCCAATCCTCCAAGACTACGACAGTCAAAGAGCATGCATGCTCGTTAACTATCTATACAGGAGAGTTATGAATCAGAGTGGCCTGTCTTGTCTTTGTACCAGATCTGCTAGTTCTAGTAAAGGGCTGGAAAGCGAACCCAGATTTGCATACTGACGTACACACATCATTTACTTAAACCTGTTTTTTAAATGCACATTCTTGGGTCTGTGACTATGGGGCCAGCAGGTGGATGTGGTTAATGTGCTGAATCCCATATGGCTGATCCCACGGTTCAAGTACCAGACCCAACAGCTTGAAAATCGCACTGGGCGCATGTGCATACATTCCCAGGATATTGAGAGGAGAATGGAGAAGGGACTACAGTGTGACCATCCCCCTGAAGAGTGAGATGAGGATTTCTCACTTTCCCTCTCTGTCTCCAGCAAGTGCACACACTCTCCAGGAAAAAAAAGTCTATGATTATGTATTTGTCAAAAATAATTGGGACCAGCAGTTAGCGTAATGGCTATGTCGCTGGACTCCCACGTAGTTGACCGCGGTTCGAGTCCCGGACCCGGCGGCTTAAACTCACGCTGGGCGCGTGTGCGTGCGTGCCCAAGATCCCGAGAGGAGAATGGAGGAGAAGGGATTGCGGCGTGGCCATCCCCCCTGGGGGGTGATTTCCTGCTTTCTATCTCTCTGTCTCTCTCTGTCTGTCTGGCGAGCGCACGCGCCCTATAGCAAAAACCTCTCCAAAAAAAAAAAGAAAAGCCCTCCCACCTTGTTCAGCAGGGGCCATTAAAAAAAAAAAAATAATGGAACTACATTTGCTACTTACAAATTCACAATATAGACAGGAAATCCTCAAGAAAATGAAATATTAAATTTTTCTGATTACAGAAACTTTCGTGTAAAACTCATAAGAAATGATGACCTAGATGGAGTGCAATAGGAAAAAACAAACAAACAAACAAAAACTTCCTTAGAGTTGTCCAAAATTTACTCTAGTTGTCATTGAATCAGTAATTATGAAATTATAAGCTTAAGTTATGTTTGCTGGGTCACAGAATTTTGCTGGATAGGTCATACCATCTAACAAGCTGATTATCTACTAATTCAAGGAGAAGCATGTCATCTTCAAGAACCATCATTTTTTAAAACTTTTATTTTGAAATAATTTCATAATTATATAAAAGTAAAAAAAGTACAATGGATATCTATATATTCTTCTCTCAGATTCCCCAAATGTTAACAATTTAAATTTTCTTTATCATTCTTTTTTTCTCTGTGTAGTATAAGTGGATGTATAAACACATGTGTATACATTTTTTTTGAACCACTTGAGAGTCAGTTGCTGACATCATGCCCCTTTCCCTCCAAATATTTGTTAGAAAAACAATTCTCTTGTATAACCACAGCAAAAAAAATCAAGAAATTTATTTTAATATTGGGCCACTGAGAAAGTCATGATGCATTTTTGCATAGAAAATCATAGAAAAATACGTCATGGCTTTCCCAATGACCTAATACTATCATTTGATTTATAGACCATATTCAAATTTTCCTCATTGTGTCAATAATATCCTTTTTAACAGACAAAAAAAAAAATTTTCCTGTCCCAATCTGAAATCACTTGTTGCAATTAATTGTCATGTCTCTTTAGTCTTCTTCAGACTGGAACAATTTCTTAGTCTTTGTTTTTCATGACCTTATCATTTTTTGAAGAACATAGACCATTTTATACAAATCCCTCAATTTGGCTTCACCCGATGTTTCATGATTGGATTCAGGTTATGCATTTTCAGCAGGAACCACATTAGTGTGCCCTTTTCAGAAGGCAAAGAATGTCTGCTTGTCCTGTTACTGATGATGTTGGTTTCTCTACTAGGAAGTTATATTTTCTTTGCAGAAAACCTTACATGCTTTGAGACTATGTAAACATTCTGTTTCTCATCAAACGTTCACCTGCTAGTTCTAGTAGTCACTGACGAGTCTCACCCAAAGCAATTACTACCATGGTAGTTGCCAGGTGGTGGGTTTATAAATCCAGCATTCCTTTACATTAGCTTTCATTCTACTGTAAGAAAGTTGTTTTTTTTTTTTTTTTTTTTTTTTTTCCATCTCCCTGTTTATTTTTTCATTTGTATCTGTATGGACTCATGGTTTCTTATTCTAATTACTTACTATGTTTGGTTACTTTCTTTTTTAAATTATCATTAGTCTTCAATTTTGACCAGAGAGAGACAGTCAGAGAGAAAGGGAGAATGAGAAAGCAAGTCACCAGGTTTGATACTTGAATCATGGTTGGCCATGTGGGAGTCCAGCACCTCAACCACCATGGCACCTGCCAGCTCAGTGATTTACGTTGATGCTCAAATCGTCCCAGATGGCCACTAGGATACTCGTCAATCTGGGTGTGTCCTTTAGACATTTCCCATCATCCTTTAAGTACTTTGTTTTCTGGCAGAGAAAGATATTTTAGGTTCTTCTTGTGCTTTCCCTGTCCCAGCCCAGGAATCAGCCTTTTTTCTAAAAAAGCATGTCTTTTTTTTTTTTTCTCGAAGTAGAGAATTGAGACAACAAAATTATAGTGCTAGGCATTGCACATGGTTGTCAGGATGCCACTCCCTCAGGCCCCCTCAGAGGACAGAACGAGGACTTCCCTCTTCTCTCTCTCTCTCTAAATATATATATATTTATGTGTGTGTCGATTTCTACATTTATAATTATTTTTATGTTTATATTAACCTGTATGAATAAAAAACACCATTTCAAGCTCATGCTTTCAACTTCAATTCAATTCCTTTGGGGAAAAAAGCCATAATTTTTACTTACTATCTTGAAACTATACCAAGCACACAGGCTTCATGTTATTAAATTCTTTTTTTTTTTTTTTTTGAGAGGTTTTCGCTATAGGGCGCGTGCACTCGCCAGACAGACAGAGACATAGAGACAGAAAGCGAGAAATCACCCCCCAGGGGGATTGGTCACGCCGCAATCCCTTCTCCTCCATTCTCCTCTCAGGATCTTGGGCACGCACGCACACGCGCCCGGCGTGAGTTTTAAGCCACCGGGTCTGGGACGTGAACCGTGGTCAACTACGTGGGAGTCCAGCGACATAGCCATTACACTAACTGCTGGTTCCCAAGTTATTAAATTCTTCACGCTCCAGAATAAGAGTTAGCAGATATTCTGGAATTATATAACGCCAATCATCTACTCATCCACTCACTAACTCTAAACACTTACAAGGTACTTTCTATGTGCTGGATACTTAGATGGGAATAGGGAAATTAAGACTTTTGATCCTGTCCTTAAACAGTTAAATCTATTAGGGAGGACAGAAAGAATAAAAACAGTTATGAGGTAGTGTAAGTTCTTTATTTGAGATATGCAACAGTGTTCTGTGGAAAGAAAGGAAGGGACATGCAGCCCAACTTGAACAAACCAGCCTATCTCAAAGAAGTGGTAAAGACAGGCTGCTCACACTACTCATTAGGAGGGTTCTTAGATTATTGTGCGTTTTGCTTTTGAGCAGAAATACATTTTATGGAGAGCTCTGACTTATCCAGAAGGGTTCTCTGCATTGATTGAATTCATCCAGAAACTGCTCAGCCATGACAATATTTATGCAGATAAATTCCCAGAACCAAATGTTACATTTCACTTTTTCTACTAGGCTCTTCCCAATGACTGTAAAGGGAGAGGAAAATTTCAGACTTTTTCTAACTGCCTATTATCCCAAGGTGGATTTTTTTTCTCCTTGTTGTCTTGAGAAATTAAATAAACTGATATATTATAAATTGTACTGATGGTCATCTTTTTAAACAGTAGTTTATGTAAACTGATTTTCTCTTACCTAAACTTAGCTTGAGGAAAAGGCAAAGGTTTTGTGTGTGTGTGTGTGTGTGTGTGTGTGTGTGTGCACGCACATGCACATGTGTGCTGGGGTATATGTCTAGACAGTAAAGGCTAAGAAAAAAAATTCAGGAGAGAAATTATTAGGATAAAATTGATAATAAAATTGCATTATTCTTGTTGTCCTAAAATAAAGCACAATTATTAAAATTTTCTGACAGTGCTTTATTTTTAAAAGATAAACACAAGGAGCCAATTGATGGCATGGTGGTGAGGGAATTGGTGAGCTACATCCCATATGGCTGACTACATGGTTCACATCTCAGACCTGGTAGCTTGAAAGTCACACTGGCCATGTGTGTATGCCCAAAATCCCAAAAGAAGAATGGGGAGAGGAGATTATGGCCATAAGGTGATTTCTCTCGCTCTCCCTGTCTCTATCTGGTGAGTGCATGCTTCTACAGCAAAAAATAAACACAGGCTATCTTCTGTTTAGTGCTCCCCTGACCAGTTTTCCTCAGCTCTAAACCTGGTCCTCTAATATTACTTATTTCACCAGTTTAGAAGCCCTAGTCTAGAAAGTTGCTCAGAAATATGAAATATTCATGATAAGTTATAAACTTCAAATGTTAATAAGGATGCTGAAGCCTTTTTTTACTTGCAAAATGGTAGTTTCAGGTAACTATTAGGTTGTCTGGAAAGTCAGGACATATTTTTCTATGCAAAAATGCATCATGACCTTCCCAACAAGCCAATATAAAGTTGGGCAAAGATAGTTTAGGTTCTTATGAAGAATTCTACCCACCCATCCTTAGCAGCCTCTAGTCACAAGTGGTCATGTAGAGTAGAATAAAGCAAAGAGGCCAGCATATGTTAAGCGTCCATGGTGACAGACCTGTACAGGCAGGTCACTTACTTTGGCTTATGAAAGAATATGAAGGCCAAGGAATCACCAGGTGGGAGCTTTGCCATAAGTAATGATTAGTGAAAGCATTTTTGACACTGAGAATTTTTAATTACTTTATTACACATTATGGACAATGTAATGGTTGGAATCATCAAACCCACCACGATACAATATGTGTGTATATATGTAAAAAATACCCAGTGAACATGTTTTAGGAGGTACAATTTTGTTTTGAAATCTATGCAACATGAAATGTAATTTGATATAAAAACCAACTAATCAGAAGCATGGAAAAGAGCGTGTTTTAATAGGAGCCTATTGTTGACTCTGGAAGAACTGTTGCATGCATGTCCCTTGTCATGTTGGACTTCTCCTTCAGTTTTGATTGCAGTAATGTGTGTTCCACAACACCAATTCTGATGTCCATCTGAATGGTTTCTTGCTTCAGTTTTGTTAAGCTCTGTTTAATCTTCACCAAAGGAGCTGCAGAATGAAAATAGCATGGAATAAAAAATGTTCACTTGGAGTATCAGTGTATTCCAGAATTCTGTGTCATCTTTCTCACTTTGTCTTAAGCCAAAAATAGGGTTAAAAACACAGCCAATAACTTACTGATGATATTCACAAGTTTTGCTGTGGCATTTTAGATACCTGAGATTTCTAAGATGGAAATGATACAGGATTTGATGTACTGAAGCCACACCTTCTTCCCTGTCTAGGGGAAGCGCTGCTGAACAGTATTTAAGAATATATTTGATATGATTTTATGGGCTACTATATTTGTCCTTAGGAGTAGAGATACAAAGGGGGAAAACAGGAAGAGAGAAATTACCTTTGAGATATAGATAATGGGCCATTTAAAACATTGCAACAAAACCCCTCTGCATCCCTGATTGAAAGATCACCCACATGTATCATTAGAACTCCAGATCATTTCCAGGGCATAGAAAAGCCTTAGGCAATCACCACTGGCCCGTGTCAAAATAACCAGCTCACAATGGAGGATGATTACTGGAGGACTTAATTCCTCTCTGTTTGACCCCTGCCCAATCAGGCCTACTGAGGATGAGGAAAAAGAAAGGATACCACATCACTGTTTTCATGTCATTGGGGCATGTACTTAGTGCCCTTTTATACATAAAATGGAAAAATGAAATTCATTTGATGAAAACAGAATAAAACAATATTTTAAATTGGCATATCAAAGTACTTATTTAAATATTTCCTAATCTATCTTTGAATCAATTCGGTTTGAATAAAAAACCTAAATTAAAGTAAAAAAAAAAATTACTCTTCTTAGCCGATTTATAAGCAAACAGTATGTTGATTATCATTCATCAAGTTGGCAACATGTGCCTCTCTTCACACATGGAACAGACAGCCCCCATTTTTTAAAAGAGAGATTTGCTACAAGGCACATACACTCCCCAGAGAGACAAAGAGAGACAGAAAGACAGAGAGCGAGAAATAACTCCCCAGGGAGAAGGCCACACCACAATCCCTTCTCCTCTATTCTCCTCTTGGGATCTTGGGCATGCACGCACGCACACGCACTCAGCGTGAGTTTCAAGCATGGGACTCGAACTGCAGTTGATTCCATGGGAATCCAGTGCCTTAACACTACACCTCCTGCTGGCTCCAACAGCTCCTTGCAGGTGGCAGCCTCCCCTTTGTTAGCACTGTCTGGAAAGGCAGGTTCTTGAGGAGCTAGTCCCCTGCGCCTGCTCCTCCCTCCTGGCGGTACTCACCACCGTCGGTCATGCTGCTGCCCTTCTCTTCCATCTCTTGCTTTACCTTTTCCAACTCTTCTGTAACCTTTCATTGAAAAAAAGCTTTCATGAACACAGAATTTTCATAACATTTCAAAAATGTTGAATGATATATTGAGAAAAATTTATTTAGATACAAGAGTACTGCAAAAAGTTTGTGGGAAAAAGGGGAATTAAATATGAGTGTTCTGGTGCACAACATTTTGAAACCCATGTATAGCTTTTTCATAATACTCCTTTCTGTGAACTTCTTGAGGACCACTCTGTTAGACATACACAAAGGGAAACAGGGAAATAAAGATATTAGAACCATTCTGGACAAAATCAAATAATAGGGAGCATTTATAGATATGAAAAGCCTGTGATCTTCTGATAATTTGTCTGACTTTAGTAAACTTCACCAAATTACTTTCACATTAGCTTTCTCAAGTTGCAACATGATAGAACAAACAAAGTTGTTTCAGCACTAGGTAGTTAAACCTTGTAATTATCTCCTAACATCCACTGCCCCATTCAGTAACAACATTATTAATTAATATAATATAAACATCTATTTGAATATCTAAAGAATTCTGGATTTCTAATGAGTGTCTAAGCCTTTTCTAATTATATAGTTCCATAAGAGACTGTTACCTTTTCTTTTATAGGACACTTAAAAACACTTTGATCACGTGGCTATATATATAAATCTTCTGCTGCTCTATCCAAAGCCTACATTCCAACTCCAAAGGCACACTGTGCCGCCATCTTGGTTCTTACCTGCACTTGACACCGAGATTGTACTACTTACTATTGTTTCTATTATTAGCACAATTCCAAGCTACCATTCATGTAGCTAGAAAATATCATCTTTTAAAAATGGAAAAAAATTTTATAAGATCTAGAACAAAGCCAAAATTAGTGTAACTTATTTTTTTATCACACTGGTGAGTAAAGCCTTCCCTGGGAATAAAGGGCTCATCCAAGTAAAGCAAATTAATTTTTTTCAGGCACCTGAAACATTACAATTGGGGATAACTACCTTCTCTAAGAGAACTAAATGGTTCCCTGGACTCCCTTCAAGTGTTAATTTACCTAGCATAAGTGAGTACTTTACTTCTACATAATGTTTTAGTTGCCTAGAAGCACCACAGAATTAGAGTTTAAATATTTCTAATATTATATTTTTAGCATTTTAAAATAACTATTCTTCAAATAATCTCTATAAAAGAAGGTTAATTCTTTACTGTCAAAACAGTAAAGTTTGTGATAATTATGTTGGATTGGAACCAAAGATAAAATCCTGATTTTAGTGCCAAATTGGCTACTGACCTTGTTGCAAGGTTCTTCCCCCCCTCAACCTTCCCCATCTCTTCAGTGAAAAATGGGAATGTATATCAGGTCATACCTATATCTTGCAAGATCATGAAAATAAATGCACTATATGTAGAAATAGCCTAGAAGTTCTCAGAAGAAAGTAGTTTTAAGCCACTCCCAATTGTAGACAAAAAATACTCAGGGTCACGTATAAGTTATCAACAACAATTACTAAAAATAAATTTTACATTTTTGCCATAAGGCATGTGCGCTTACCAAAGAGATAGTGAGAGGGAAAGTGAGAAAGTGAGAAATCACCCTCCAGGGGGGATGGCCATGCTGCAATCCTTTCTCCTTCATTCTCCTGGGATTTTGGGTGTACACACACACACACACACACACACACACACACACACACATCTCTTTCTCTCTCTCTCTCTCTGTGCTGAATTTCAAGCCCCTGAGTCTGGGACTTGAACTGCTGTTGGCCATGTGGGAGCTCAGTGCCTTCACTACCATGCCACCTGCTGGCCCCTAAAACTTGTGATACACTTCTAAGACAGTGCTGTACCTAATGGTCTATATAGTAATTATAATTATTATGCACAAAGTAAATATTAAGGAACGTTTTAAGTGTGGTACAATTATGAGCAGGTTTTATGTTGAATTTAATGTAGCAACTTCAAGAATCTTATGAAAACCTAAATAAATAAATAATTGATTGATTGATTGATAAGAAGATTTGGGATTTTCTTCTAAGGAAAATGACTGAAAGCCCCTGGAAGCAATGACTGAAATAAGCAGTACAGTGTTCCACCACCCAATGGCTCCGGCGGCTGGGCCCCGCTGACAGGTGAGAAGCTCTGCGAGACTGGCTTGTACCTCAGACAGAAGTCTGGTCCTTTCCGTTACTCCACCATTTCCCTGCTGGTATCGCTCCCGTGCCTAAGGGGCAAAACATTTTGTTTAATGACAAATTCAAAACAGAAGCAGATTACTTAAATTTGACCTCCTGGTGCTGGCAATTTCTACATATCATCTTATGACAACCCCCCTCCTTGTTGTGAATACATTTGTGAAAGTGACATTTAGCTGTAGCTATTTTATGTCCCTAATAGGCACCATGTATTTAACTGAAGCACTATAACATGATAAACTATCTTAACCTTCACATACTGACTGTGTAACTCACATGGGCACAGTTCACAATGCAAACTGTCCTTGGCCATTCCTGAACAGTTTAGGAGAGTGGCTTTTGGTCAATCTAATTTGCATGCTATGCAGAGAAAATTAGTTAAAAAAAATCAATCAAAGTAGAACATCAGGTTCGGCAATTAATAAGGATTAACAAACAGTATGACAGTACAATCAACTGGAATATGTTCTTGGAAACCAATCTTAACAATTAATTATTTAATATTTGTATTAGACAGGTACATGGTGACTTTAATCAGAGAATTTTATGGCATTTTTAAACTAAAACAATTATGTTGTCAGGAAAGTCATGATGTGTTATTCTATGCAAAAATGTGTCATGACTTTCCTGACACCCAATATTTATGAATAGCCTATATATGAGGGAATAATAAATTGAACAAATAATATAAAGATCACTGTTTCATTTTTAGGAACTCCTGAAAGTATAGAAATATCTCAAATTTACTCCTACTTTTTTTCCTTTCTCCTAACAGTCTGTTGAAGGAAAAAAAAAATACACCTTCAACGGATGTTTGTAAGTGTTCTTGCTAATCTTCTTTAACATCAGGAAATAGGGATCATAAGTTCCAAAGGAAAGTCTTTAACATCAGGAAATAGGGATCATAAGTTCCAAAGGAAAGTCTTACTACAAAGAACTACTGCTCTCAAAGGCTAGAGATTTTTTTTTGGGTTAAAATTCTAGAATTTTAAATTAAAAAATTGTCTGATTTCATTAATTAAGCTGCTTGTCTTTGAGAGTGTCTCACTTTCATGCTCTTTATCATGTGGTTATGAGCCTTTACAGCAAGAGCTGTCATTTCCCTCTGACACATGTAAATGCATGCTATTCTTCTTCTTCCTACTCCTCTGGTAAATTAACAACGGATTTAAAAACAAAACCGGGTATCCTGACATTCTGCTCCTGTTCGAAGCCATGTTCCCTAACAATGTATGCTTTCATTTGTTTATATCAAATGAAGTACATTTAAAGACTTCTAGGAGAAAATTTCTATCTTATGTTGTATGGAATTACATTTCACTTGGCTTGTTAAAGTGGGCAGAGAATAACTGTGTTTTTGCTGTTTGTGAAAAGCATTTCATGATTCCCAAATGAAAATTGTCAAGTTTAGGGATCGGGGTCATGAGTTGGAGTAAAGCCCTGAAAAATCATTCTTTTTTTTTTTTTTTTTTTTTTTTTTTTTTTTTTTTTTTTTTTAAATTTAAGATTTTTACCATAGTATACCTGTGCTTACCAGAGAGAGACAGTGAGAGGAAAAGTGAGAAATTATCCCCCCGGGGGGTGATGACCACTCCAAAATCCCTTCTCCTCTGTTCTCCTCTCAGACCATTCATGCAATGCACATGTGCCCAGGGTGATTTTAAAGCCACCAGGTCCAGGACTCAAAACATGGTCAGCCATGTGGGAGTCCAGTGCCTGAACCACCACACCACCTGCTGGGCTCTGGAAATCATCCTTAAATTACCTCACTCAGCTGGGCTTGAGCTGTACGATATTCTTGAACAAAGTGTTCAAGCTGATTGTTGATGTACTTTTCTCGGCTGCCAATCTTTTCCAGCGTCCTACTAATTTCATTGTGGAGTTTGTCCAAAAATCCCTGAAAATTCCATGAGATTTTAGAAGATTATTTTTTTTTCAAATGCAGTTAAAAATGGGTTAAATCTCCCTCACTTCATTCCACAAATGATCAGCCACATGTGTAAAAGAGGACAGAAATTTTCAATAACAAAATAGTCTGTGAAGAGAATATTTAAGTCACACTTTGCAGGATGTCAAAATAAAAAAGGCACCTGGTAGTGCCAATTCATTTGCCTTACGCGTATCTGAAATTTACGTGATTGTAATTAACATTAAATAAAGCTCACAATCAGGGTAATTGAATAACATAACTTTCCTTTAGCACAATTCCAAGATGACTGCAATATTCCAGTTGGAAGTAGATTCCTCAACTCTAGCTCTAGCTTGAGACCCATCATTTCTCGCTGAAGCTCTACTTCTTCATGGCAGACTTTGCCATTTCTGGAAAGGCAGCAACCCTCAGGAGGCTGAGGTTCTAGGTCTTGCTGGCCTGGAGTTCTATCATCCCCCTGGGATGCAGGGAGGAAAGAGTAATAGAATATTTCTAATATAAGTGTATCTATATGATACCTATATATCTCTTTATATGTAATATACGTGATATGAGGATTTATATAAATTAGGTTTAAGTGTTAGTGTTGAAATGTACTACAGCACGTTCGATTAATAAACTCCCGAAAGGCAAGGGTTGTGTCGTTTTTCTTTTATGTTCTCCCATGGTAGGCGTTTCACAGATGGGTAAATAGATATTGATTCATCTGGAGTATTTCGTATACCTTGGTCTCCTTCAGAGCAGATTCAATTCCACTTTTATGCTGGTGCATTTGGTCAACATGGATTCTCCAGTCCTATAGGCATAAGAGCATATAGAAATGAAGTAAAAAATCCAGTCAAGTGCTGCATAGTGGTATTTCTGTCAGCAATGGGTCACATCCATGACAGTGATCCCATAGGGTAAAATAGACTATACCATACAGATTAGGTGTCTGGTAGGTGATGCCACCTCGGTGTGTGTAAGCACACTCTGACAATGCCTTCTCAATGACAACATCACCTAACAATGCACTTCTCAGAATGTGTTGTTAAGTTATGCACTTTCTTCTTTCCTCCACTTTGTGAAGGAGTGTCTTTTATCTTAATTATTTTGGTTGCTGCCCTATTTCAGGTGGGCAAGCTATATATAGCTTGCAATCAGATTATAAAGAAATATGAGTAGAACACTTTAGGATAAAAGGCTAGATAAATGTAAATTATTTTATGTGTTCACAGAGTGATGTCTGACAATTTGAATATAAATTATTCCTGCACTGCTGTTGGTTAATATTTATGACTACCCATCACAATGAAAAAAAAAATTCTAATTACTAGAAAAGAAATACTTGTTTAAGCAGTAACAATTATGTTTGCCAGAAGCAACTCTGGGCTCAAACATCATATATCAAAGATTAGTTTGTCCCTTGGAATTTAAATCGGGGCCTTCTTCTTCACTAAGACTTTTGAATTTCTTTTTTAGTAAAGAAAATCTATAATGATTACCAGAGTTCATATGTTTTTAAAATTGTCTACTACTGCTAGACTGATCTGAATTAGTGTGCATATTTGAAGTCTATGACGACATTTTAATCTCCTACAAGATATCTTCAGAACACTGCAGTTTATATTCCTACAAGTAACATTTTTAAAGACTTGAGAAATATCTATTGAAAAGAGAAACAGAGATAGTAAGTTGACATAGTGATAAAACTAGCATATTTACCAATCATACATATTTGATTGCAACCCTGGTGCTCTACTTTGCTATCTATATTATTTTGTGAAGACAAAAACATTTTGTGAATAATTCTTTTTTTTAGAGAGACTTTTTTGCTATATGGCATGTGCATTCACCAGTGAGAAAGAAAGAGACAGAGAGACAGAAAGTAAAAGAATCATCCCCCAAGAGGAAGTGGTCACACTGCAATCCCTTCTCCTCTCAGGATATTGGGCATGCACACACATGCATCAGGCATGAGTTTTAAGCTGCATGGTCCAGGACTAGAACCGTGGTGAACTACGTGGGAGTCCAGCAATGTAACCATTATACCATCCACCGGTCCCTGTGAATAATTCTAATCTAGCTATTTCTTAACTTCAAAATAGGCTAGTGACCACAGGGTAAAAATAAAACCTACTAATTATAAACCTATATATAAACCTATATAATAATGTTCCTGCAAAGAACATCAAAAAGTATCTAGTCTCACCTTTGTAATTTCAAAGATGTGCAAACCAAGGCCCAGTTTGAGAAAGGGACACAGCCACGGACACACAGGTAGTCGTGTTTCTGGCTCAGAAGCCAAATGCTCTATTCCCACACAACACACACGTAGTGGTGGTTCAGAGTTAAGAGAAGGGTAATGGAAACTGGATACAAGAGAGGGTGCTAGAGCAGGGAACAAATCAGCACTTCCTTTAAGCATTTTTCTCTCTCATGACTAATAGTATCTCAGAATATGAGGTCTAGAAAAGATTTTAGAGATCATTCCTTTATTCATCCATCTAACAATCACCTAAAGTAATGCTTTCCTTTCACAGTGGAAGGGAGTGTTCAGCACCTGTGACTATGACTACAAGATCTGGCAAGAAAACAAGCTCCCTCCAACTCAGCCACTCAACACAGGAACAGGGAAGGGAAGAACTGGCGGGCCTCCTGCAACAGGACCAAATACGGTTAAGCCTCAAAATGGAAACCTATCTAAGTCCAAGTAAGCATTTTTATGAATAAAATAAGTTAGCAAATATATTACTAACTTTTTGAAAAAGTATTCATTCTAGCTGTTCCAATAAGAATTTCAGAGGGCTTAGTAAACACCAGGCTCAAATGTTTACATTTATCCTCTCTTCCAGTCAGTCTCTGCCTTTGTCCTTACTTCTGCTTGTCTCCATGTGTATATATGTAGAAATATCCACACATATACATACATATATACATACATACTTAAAACATGTAAATAAATATACATAACTTTTTAATTTACTGAAACTTATGTCTATAAAACAGTTTGTGGGCCAGCTCATGGCCTAATGGTTAAGGTAGCTAGATCCTACATAGCCTACTGTGTGGCTCCAGTCCTGGACCCGGGGCATAAAAACTGTACTGGGTACACGTGCATACATGCTCAAGATCCTGGGGGGGGGGGGGAAAGGAGGAGGGACTGTGGCGTGGTCACTTGCAATGGGAGCTTTCTCCATCTCTCTCTCTCTCTCTCTCTCTCTCTCTCTCTGTCTCTGGCATGTGCACATGCTCTCTGACAAATTAAAAACAAAAACAAACAGGGGCCAGTAGATGCCATAACAGTTATGTCACTGGACTTCCACATGGCCTACCACAGTTCTAGTCCCAGACTGGTGAAAATCACGCCAGGTGCATGTGCATGTGTGCCCAAGATCCCAGAAGGAAAATGGAGGAGAAGGGATTGGCTGCATGGCCGTAACCCCTGGGGAGTGATTTCTCCCTTTCTGTCTCACTGTCTCTGTCTCACTCTTTTTGACAAGCACATGGGCCCCAAGGCAAAAACCTCTTAAAAATACAAATAAAAAATTAATTTTCTGCTTCTACCCAGCATTATTTACAATTATATTTGCATGTACATACTCAGAACATTTTGAGAAAAGTAACCATGTTTGACACATCTATATAAACTATAGATAATCGTGTAACTTACACTGACATAAAACTACATGGAGGAGTGGGTATTTCTGTGGAACCTTGAAGAATGAGTAGCATTTCAACAGACTCGAAAGGAGGGAGAGAGGAAGGATATTTCAGGCTGAAGAGTGACAAGAAAAAGGAAAACATAAAGAACAAGTAGCCTAGGCTGACTAGAGTATAACACAAAGTTCTTGGGGTGAGGTCGAAAGGATGGATCATGAGGAGGCAAAGCTGGAGAAGTAGGTTAAATAACATCAAGGGCTTTACCTATAACAACTAAGAAGTATGAATTTTCCCACATGAATAATGGGGAGCTAGCAATATTTTGGTGTCAGTTTTAAAGACGAGTCTATGAATTTGTAAATGCAAGAGGGTGTGTACACTCAATGTGGGGACTGGCTTAGGGAGAAAGCACCCCTCAATGAGGTGTGGTTATGCCACAATCACAATCCCTTCTGCATTTCCTCATCTTTTTGGGATTTTGGATATGCACACATACTTTCAAGCCACTGGGGCCAGGATTCGAACCATGGTCAGTCATGTGGGATCCACTAGGGTCCTCCTTGAACCACTAGGTTACAGGGCTGGCCCAAGACTGTGTTTCAAGAAAGTACAGAGGAAAGGACTGATTAGAAATGCAAGAGACCAAAGACAGATAGGAGACCAGGTAAGACATATACATTATGTAGATTGACAGGGCTGAATGGGGGCACTGCTTCTAAGACTGGAAGAGAAGGGATCCTTTCTAGGAACACAGGAGAGGCCGAACCAGCAGGAATTGAAAACCAAATGAGTGAAGTATTAATGTAGGCAACTGAAAGAGAGGTGAGGAAATGGAGAGAAGGGGTCCTTCAGGTTTCTAGGTGAGGAATTAAGGGGTCAGATTATCATTGTGTGACAAGAACAGAACAGAGTTCAGGGAAGTAAGAAATATTGATGAATTTGATTTTGGACCTGAGAAATGTTATAAACCACTGGGATATTTGTGTATTCTTATAAGCCCATTAAAATAAAAAGCTAATAATGATTTATAATCATCTGCCAGGCAAATATGAATATTTGTTTTATTAAATTCTTCTAGATGGACATGTTTTCTGATGTACATTTATTTTTAAAAGGTTTAAAAGTGTTCCTACCCTTTAACCCAGTGATTTCACCTCTAGAAATTACTCTCAAGCAAAATAATTGGAAATATACACAAAGATTAATGTGCAAGTTCTTTATAAAAGTAAAATTCTAAATATCTAACAGTAAAGGGCAGTTTAAATTCATTCTGTAATATTTCTTTCACTACTAAGAGGAATGCAATATAATACTGCATTTACAAAGCTCAAAAATGAAGCAGAATTGAATGATACACTGTGTGGAGATAAGTATATATATATATATATATATATTAGAAGGAAAGGAGAAAGAAAGAAAAAGAAAAAAAGCTATTGATAGCAAACAAGGTTGAAGACAGTAGTTACTGTGGGTGGGAAGGGGTGGCAGCAGAGGAATACCTACATAATTTCTGGGGTATAATAATGGTCTAGTTCTCAAATTGGGTAGTGGGCTTGTTTTATTACTGGGCTTCAAAATGATATATGCATCACATATTACATACATTAATTATGTATTAAGAAGTCAAATTCAAGCTCTCAAAAAATATTTAATGACCATCAAAAACACAAGCTAACACTATAAAGTGGAAAATACAGTCTTACAAGAGTATATTCAATAAGTGTTCAATTTGGTGAAAACTAGAATTCGTGTATATTTAAGTATTCCTGTGAGTATGTATGTGTTGTTTGTATAATAGGACAGGGATTTGAATACTGGTGCTTTTAAGTTTTGTCTTCATCCTTCCAAGGTTTCCCAAATTTCCTACAAGAAAAATGTATATCTAATTATCAGAGGAAAAAAGTTAAAAACCTAGATTCTCATGAAATTCTTAAACGTAGCTCAATATAGGGACCAGAAGATGGTGTAATGGTTATGTCACTGGACTCCCATACAGTAGGCTGGTTCAAGTCCCAGACCCGGTGGCTTAAAACATGCCAAGCATGTGTGTGTCCACACCCAAAGTCCCGAGAGGAGAATGGAAGAGAAGGAATTGTGGCATGGCCATCCCCCCTGGGGGGTGATTTCTCGCTTTCTGTCTCTCTATCTCTCCAGTGAGTGCATGTGCTCTATAGCAAAAATATCTCAAAAAATTTCAATATAGTTATAGTGGGAAAATTAATTATTATATTGGGTTGTCAGAAAAGTCATGATGTATTTTTGCATAGAAAAACATAGAAAAATATGTCATGACTTTTCTGACAACCCACAATTACAGTATTTTAAAAACACGAATATAAAAAGACAAAACACATAGGTTTTCCAAAACTACAACTGAGGTAGTTAAATGCTTTACAAAAATTTGTGATAAGAAAGGAGAAGTGATGTTTTTAAATAATATATAAGGACTTGAAATCTACCTGGATTCCTGTAAGTAACATTAAAAGGAAATGTTCAACAAAGATAGCAATTGTTACATTAGTAGAGAATCCATTAGGATAAAATATACTTTGATATCACTTTCCTTATTTGAGTCTCACATAGGTTTGGAGAAATAAGTAGATATTGTCATCCCCTCCTATTCACTTCTATCTTCCCTCTAAAAAGGCTTTGAGATTTGCTGGCTGGTGGTGAGAGGAGGATATTTCCCTGCCCTGTCAGTGCTGCCCTTGGCTATGAGATTCTCTTTAGCCAGTGGGATGACGATGGATCTAGTCCACGCCGGGACTGTGCAGAAGCAACTGTAAGAGGCGTCCGTTCCAGACATGACAGTGAACATGCCCACATAGGCCATGCCTTTCAGCCTGAGTCTGGGCATAAGAACGTGGAGCTGAGCTTTAGCAGAGCGGCAGCGGAACAACACATCAGCAGCTGCATATCTTGAGTAAGAATAATGTGTCCTTGTTACTGTAAGTCACTGCGATTTGGGGGTTGTTTGTTATGCAGAAAAACTGACTACAAACACACATATTTTATAGTCATTAAAACTAGGAATCAGGCTAAATGACCTTTCTAACATGTCATGTTTGAAAATTGGAAAGCATTCCCGAGCCAGTGCATTTTCCACATATTATATGCTGTTTTTCTTCATGATAAAATGAACTATCAAAGAGTTTATAAGATAAACTAAGAATTCTTTTTGTTATATATCAAGTGAGACCATGCGGGCCACTGGGGTCCATTGGACACCTATTCCAAAGTGCTCTAAAGAGTATTTATTAAGCATCGTTTCTCCGCTCTCTTGCTAGTATCACAGTATATCATTTTTTTAAACTTTCTATTTTCCAAAATTCTCATACAAAATTCATGTATAATTCTAACCTGAGAGAAACAGAAAAGGTAACTATTATAACCATAAGCCTTCTCCCCATATCCGAATTTTTTAATACCAAATATACACACACACACACACACACACACACACACACGTATACATATACATACACACACGCGCACGCGCACACACACACACACACACAACACACATCTATTCCTTTTTCAGAAAATGGAGAATCTGTGGATGGTGATTCACAGTACCCCCTAAAATCAAAACATGAGAGTTCTAGTTGCAGCTGTTAAGGTGACTGTCTTTATCATATGAATCTCTGGGTTTTACTTCCAAAGACACTTGAATGATTTCCTCTGCATATGGGAGGCATTTTGTTTCCTTGTCTGGATCTCCAACTCCATACTGAAAGCTTCTCTCTGAAACTGCTGGGGAAAGAGAACTAAATCACAATCTAGGGGTTGTAAATCCCTGTGTCTTCTCTATAAATCCTACCTTCTCTATCATTAATTTACAACTTGGCCAAGAAACATACCGTTCTGTGTGATGGGTTGCTTTTTTGTTAAAAAAAAAAAAAAAAAAAAAAAAAAAAAGAAAGAAGAAAGAAAAAAAAAGAAAAAGTTCTTGCCAGAGCATAGCTGACCCTAGCAGTTTACTGGGTTCTAGACTATGATGATGTGTCTTCAAACACTTTCCATCACAAAAATGTTACTCTGTTTTGCCCTCTACCCTACCGTTTTCCTCTTATTTTCATTGTCCTGATCCAAAACATTATGAATAATTAGCAATGAAATCTTTAACCCAATGTTTTTGTTGTTTGCCAGAGGGCTCATGTACTCCTGTAGAGAGAGACAGAGAGAAAGAGGGAGAAAGGACCCTTTTAATGGGGCATGGTCACATTGCAATCCCTTCTCCATTTCTCCATCCTGTTGGGGTTTGGGGTATGCACGCACATGCGCCCAGTGTGTTTTTAAGCTCCTGCAGCTGGGATTCGAAATGTACAATTGGCCATTAGTATCCAGCTCCCTTACCCACCAGGCCACAGGGCTGACCCTGTTTGCAGTTTTATTTCATGGAATATAGAAATATTTACAAGAGTTTTCATAGACTCCATTTAAGATACCTAACCTCATTTTTCTCATTAGGCTTTTGTTTCAACTCAGAATTCACTTTCTCCAGGGATTTTCAAGATCATGATAATGTGTAGGGAAGAAGTCCCTGTACCTCTGTTTAATAGTTTGGATAACAAATTGAGGTCGTGTGATTTTTACACGGTCAATCACAAAATTTATAGAAAACTGAATGTCTTTTCTTCTCTCATGTATAGATTTTCCATTACATTAAAGCTGCCTCTTTCATTTCCTTACTTTATCACCCTATTTCAATAAGAAACACAAGAATTCTTATAACTCTCAATTCAAAGTTTGTACATTAAATAAATGCTTATATCTTGGTTGTTTTGCTAAAACAAAGACACTAAGGAAGCTTGCTGCTTCTGATCTGCTGCAGATAGATGAACAATCTAGATAGCCTTGCTAGAACTATCTCTAAAACAAGAATAATATGTTCTGAAGGAAGATTTATGGGACTCTCCTACAAATAAAATGCATAAGCTTCTATGTGTGTGTGATATCTATTTTAGCTACTCAAAACGCTTCTCTACCTTCTCCCTGGGTATAGAGGAGTGCTCAATAGTCACTTCCATCCTGAGATCTTTTTAAATCAAATAATGATACGTACAACGTTAACATTCATGGAATGTTTAGTATGTATGAGGTACTATGCTAAGCACTATTTTTACATCATCACATATAACCGTCTTAAAAATTCTATTAAGATGAAGAAATGAAGACTTTGCCATTTTTAAGTAGACAGCCCAAGCAGGACTCCCAGGTAAGTGTGGTAGAGCCCATACTTGCAAGGACCACTACATCGTATCATCTCCCAGATGCACTGAAGTAACGTGTAACTAAAAATGTTGAGATAACAGTTATGGATGGCTTTAGTTTTATTTATAATATTTGAATTTTATAGGAATATATGTATATATTAATTGTGTAATAAAAACAAATTTAAAATGTTCTTAGGATAAATATATGCAATTAAGAACTTTCCCATAAAGAAACATTCAGACCCAGATGGCTTCATTAATGAATTTTCACAAACATTTTGGAAAGACCATGAATAATCTTACACAAACTCTACCAGAGAACAGAAAAAAGAAGAAGTTTTAAAAAGAAAGAGCAATTGCCAACTTGTTTTATGAAGCCTACACCTAACATTACACTAAAACTTGACAAGGGCATCTAAAAAAACAAACAAAAAAATACCTTTTATAACTATAGGTAAAAAACTCTAAATAAGGGACCAGCAGTTAGTGTGATGGCTATGTCACTGGACTCTCATGTAGTTGACAGTGGTTCAAGTCCCGGACCTGGTGGTTTAAACTCACAACAGGTGCATGTGTATGCATGCCCAAACTCCCGAGAGAATGGAGGAGAAGGGACTGTGGTGTGGCCATCCACCCGGAGGGTGATTTCTTGCTTTCTGTCTCTCTCTGTCCTTTTGGTGAATCTATGTGCCCTATAACAAAAACCTCTCAAAAAAAAAAAACCTCTAAATAAAATATTATGAAATCAAACACAGTGGTATATGAAAAAAATAATGTATCATGACCAAGTTGCATTTATTCCAAAATGTGGGATTGGTTTAATACTCAAAAATTAATCAGTATAATTTACCACAAAAGGGAAAAAAAGAAGATATAATTGTATGGTTATCTTAATAGATGGAGAAAAAAATTAACATCTTTTCATGAAAATATAAACTTAGCAAATTGTAAAAGGGAACTGCCTCAGTTTACTAAAGGATATTTATAAAGTTCATAAAGCTAACATCATACTTAATGGTGAAAGTAAAATATGAAATCTTTCCATTAATACTGTTTACATCCAATGTAAGATTAGCATTCTTAACTAATATATCAGACAAGACAAAATAAAATGTATAAGGCTTATAAAGAAAGAAGTAAAATTTATGTTACTTGCATATATGATGTAATTATAAAGGCAGAAAAGGCAAAAGAATCTGTAGGCCTCTGTTTGAATGAATAAGGAATTAAGCAAACTAGCTGGAGATACAGAAAGGTAGATATAGATTTAAAATGAATTATATTCTATATACCACCAATAAAAAATTAAATCTAAAAGGTATTATTTTCAGTAATATCAAATGACAATAGACTATGTAATAAAATAGTCCAGATACAAACCTACACATACATGCTCACTTGATTTATGAAAAAGTAGCGCACTGGTAAAAGGATAACCTTTTTAATAAAGTGGTTGTGCGTGTGTGTGTGTGTACAAAACCAAATAAATCTTGAGTTCTCCCTCACATCATACATAAGAATTAAAACTGGACAGATTACAGATCTCACTGTGAAAGGTAAAAATAATAAGGCTTCAAGAAGAAAATATAGAAGAACATCCTTGTAACACTGAGTAAGCAAAGATTTCTTAAACAAAACTTAAGTATTAGCCATTTTTGCCCCCTCAAAAGATCATGCTTAGGATATTAAAACTGAGCCACTGTTTATCATATAATACACAAATAAGCGAGTGAAAAGGGAAGCTATATCTGAATGTTTGCAGTACATATTACTGACAAAGAACTCATATCCAGAATAACGTAAAGAATGCTAATAAATCATTTAAAAAGCATATAATCCAATAGCAAAAGAGAAAAAAAGGATATCCAAATGTCAAATATATGAGGCCTCAACCTCATTAGTCAACAGAGAAATGCAAATGAAAATGACAATGAGATATCACAACACATCTACCTGATGACTAAAATAAAAAAGACTAAAACAATCCTGAATGTTCATAAAGATGTGAAGTAATTGCAACTTTCGTAGACTGCTGAGAGAATACACATTTTTATAACCACTTTCAAAAACTATTTGGCAAAGTCTACTAAAGCTGAACATGCACATACACCATAACCTAGCAATTCCACTCCTAGGAGAAATTCCAGTAGAAATGTGTCCATGTAGAAGACTTTTCAGAGCAGCATTATTTATAAAAGACCCAAACTGGAAACAACTCATAACTCCCAGAGGCATGCTGTCCTGGGAAGGATGAGACCTTTAGGCAGCTCTCTGCCACTGGAGGAGCAGATACCTAAATACTACCTGCTACCCACACTTCCTGCAGCTGAGCAGCAGGTCCTTGCTTTAAGGGGGTTTGGGCAGCCCATCCGTTTCAACCACAGCAAGAGAGACTTTGCTATTAAAATTACAACAGTAGCTACAGTGGTAGAGAGGTAGGGCTAACTGAGCTACAGTCCCAAAGTGACACTCTCATGATTTCTATGTAGACTACTGATGTTCTTGTGACCTGTTTAAAGCTCCATCCCTGGGCAACAGTCAAATTCTCTGGAAATCAGATTAAGTGAAAGGGCCAGGGAAGAGGAAGGTAGGAGGAGTTGTATGTGTCTGAGTTCCGTGCAGCAAGTATTTCTAGGACAAGTGTATCATTTATCATGCTTTCTGCAAGGAGATGAGAGTGTATTTCCCTTCTTCACAGAGAACACGCCCTTCCCAGTAAGAGAAAATTATCTGTATGATCTTTCTGGCACTTTACACAAGGAGATTTGCGGTCTCTTGTTGTTCTCATTGTCAGAATTATCAGTTTCATCACTGCTTGCATTTGTGTATTTGTCGGTGTGGGCACTTATGTGTGTGTGTGAGCGTGTGTGTAAATATATATATATATATATATATATATATATATATATATATATATATTTATGAGAGAAAAATAAATAGAGCAAGAGTTTCCATTCAATTAAATAACTTTTGCATGAGATTCAATTACTTTCTTAATGAAAAATGCCCACCAGGTTGCAGGATAATTACAGAATGTGACTTTTCTGAATTTTTTTACTGACACCATTCTTCCACTGCTGGAAGCTTCAAATTCTCAGTGGTATACACTTGTGGTGTGAAAGCAAGATTTTTCTCTTGTGATGCTCAAAGAACTAAACACGTGACTTTGGAAGAGTTGAGTAGGTAGGTGTGATGTATGTTGTGGTATATTTATTGCTGGAGGTGTGGAAATAATCATGATTGTTAGAAAATCTATTCCCTCAGAGAAGTCCCTGCTTTCTAGATCTTTAATTTCAGACAAAAAATAAAATTGTACATAGTGGGTGAGCAAGGTTATCCTAACAATCACTGGTATTCTCACACCTGCCTATAATTGAGTTGAAACTGGAGATCCATAATCTCTCTACAAAATACCTTGTTAGTTAAATAATTACATTTCTAATGTGTGCCCAGAGATTATCTTTACTGACTACCATCTGTTACTAAAGAGGTTGTTGCCTATATTGACTCAGACCTATCATTCATGCTCACTCCACGCACACCCGTTCTACATGGCCACACAGATCGCAGTGAGGGTTTCCAGACTGTAGGAGTTTTAACCCCAGAGAAGACTTCTGGCAAGGCTGATGGGGAATGAAGGGGTCCCTCCAAAAACTACAGGAACACTGCCAGGCCAAATCAAAATTTAATTATTTCACAGGAAGCTGAATAACTAGGGTAGAGAGCTGGACCAAATGACCTTGATAGTCTCCTAACTTGAGGAATCTACTTAACAAAACTTGGACATCAAACTGATTCATACCCAGCTCCACTTCCTCCCCAAACAAAACCAAACCATAGAAATATCTCCCACATACTTAAAGAACCAAGAAACACATGCTGTTACCATGGTATAGGGTACCAAGAATCAAATATAGGGGGATAAAAATCATGGTAATAAACTCTGCTCGAACATTAGATGATTTTAATGAAATACACAGTGGTAATAAGAACTACTCTAATATAGTTGATTGGAAAAAATGAGTCAAGCCAATAAAAGGCACCTTTGTAGGAAGGTCCATATGACAAATGGTTTCTGCTTCAATTCATATTTTATATTAAGTAATTTAAAGGAAACATTAAATCATACTTTGCAGTAATGAAATATTTAGGCAGTCTAGAAATTTTAATTATAATCAATATCTATTAATTCACTGCTCTAAATCACAAATGTCTATTTGAGGTATTTCAGCAATGAGGCATCAGTAACTTCCCTCTGCAGTGTTTACATAACATGCCGTCCTTATTGGTTATTTTCTTAAAAACTGCCATCACAGAGGTGATGCTCTTTAGTTACAGCTGATGGTAATCTCTAAAGCAAAAACACTCATGCTCCCATTTCAACTTGTGATAAATGGACCTTTCCTGATCCAGTCGTAACATTCATCACACTCAGGGTAAACAGGAAGGAAGGTATCATCAACTGTCTTTAAACAGAGAACATTCCAAATGTTCAACAAGACGGTAACAGAAGCAATTGAAAATCTTTTCCAGTTGCTTAAAGATGGCTGGCTTTTTCTCCACTTTTTTGCTGTATTTTTCCATGTACAATTTTAAGCACGATAGTCTTTCTACAACCCTGATATCTGTCCATGACGCACATACAACAGAGAAAAAAAAAAAAGAAAACAAAACAATCTGATCTTGCAAATACAGCTTTAGGCCCACAGAAGAACATCTTGCTTAAAAATAATGTAACAACCCCCAAATAATATTGTTTATGAAGTCTCCTTTAAAGAAAGCTTGGCTGGTAAAAGTCCATCAGTGTATACTTCCCCTCATTCTGTGAGTCGCCGTGGCAGTTGAGTAATCATGCAGGCTGCTCTAAAAATGTATGTGTGTCTAGTTAATTTAGGCAGTTTATTTTGATAGCATTCACCTCTTTTGATTATAGCAGGTGTTTCAAGGATAAATTTACTGAAAATTGTATTTTGTTTAAACAACAGCAGCATGTACATTTATGGCCTTACTATATTAAAAAGCATTTATTGTCTGGCAGCAATAGATACAATTACAAACATTTGTGACAGTAATTGGCGCTATTACTCCTGCATGGAGCCTCATGGAGACCAACTTATTGCCACCTGTATTTACATTTGTTACTGGTAATTGTAAAAGCTGATTTTTTTTAAGTTTGTTGTCTTATTTTTCTTTATAAAGTATGTGAATAATTCTCTACAGAAGGCCTGTCTACCAGAAAATCTATAAAAAATTATAAATGTAGTTTCCCCATTATTCAAATAACAGGCAGAATTCCATTTTAATGACTATTATATTCATAAAATACATTCTTGTATTCTAGCCTGCAAAATATATTATGCCTTTCTGTTCAGGGATGCAAAAATCCTATCAATATATCCTATAAAACATACAGAGTATAAGTCTCTTTATTCTCAAACTATAGCAATTTATAAATCTTTGCAGGTCAGAAATATTAAGAGAATTAATTTTATTAGCATCTTACACTGCATCCAAACGCAGCAATAGCAGAAGGTGAAAGCAAGTTACTCTCTCCACTGCCTTAGAATGAGAAAAATACCCTCTATTGCTTTCAGATACATAACGTGTTTACCATAATAAAAAGAGAAAGACTACTGTTGAACCTTTCTGCAGAATTTTGCTTCCAGTTAGAAGAGACATAGATCTAATATAGCAGTTCTGTGGTCCCTGCAGCTTCATTTAAATAAAGTTTCACCCTCTGCTAATGAAGGCCCTTGTCCTCTCAGGTTTTGGCCCTCATAGAGACTAGAGAGCTCAAGGGTTCAAGACTATTGCAGTGATTCCATCCTCAGCATAATGACTCCTCCCCAAAGATTTTCTGCTTTGAACACCCAAGGCAACACCTGTATGGTTTATTTATGTTAAAACACAATCCAGTTGCTTGGAGTTGACATTTAAAGTTTAAGATTTTATTGATTTTTTTTTTTCTTTTACAATCATACTCTGAGAAAGTCAGACACTGAAAAACAGGTAAGGATATAAAAAGCAATTCGGTGAATCAAAGGATTGAAATAATTAGAAACACATGTTGTAATACTTCCAAAGCCTTTTAAAAAATAATCTTTTTATCTAAATTCCTTGTAATGAACCTGAAGATTTACATAATTACTAGAGACATCTTGTGAAACGATGGGGGTACCTACCCAGCTATCTTTTAAAACAACAAAGCAGGAAATATTTAATTATAATTTGGAAAAAAATCTGTTCAAGTCATTAATCAAAATTTTAATTATAATATCCACAGGGCATTAAAGCATGTTAGAACATTTGTTCATTGCATTAAACACCTAATATTAAATCATTATAATATATAATCTTTTAGGAATAAGTACTGAATAATTAAAGTAAAGGGCCCATGAAAGGTTTAGTTGAAAACTGATTTCACACTCTCTGCTCTTCCTTATTTCTAGGGAACAGGAATAAATATTATTGTTTACCTGGTTTCTACTGTTGTAAAAGAACTTTGACTTAAAAAATAAATCATTTTCCAGATTTTAGGAGACAAGTTAACAAGGACAGATGATTTTTAAGAAGCCATTTTCCTCTGGAGCAATGAAAAGTAGTTGAGACCCTGAATACACAGGTGGACAGCAGACAATGGCCAGCCCATATTCAAACACAGGACTCAGACTCACAATCTACAGTGACCAGCCCAGGAAGCCAAGCCACAGTCTCTGTAGCGATCAGTGGAACACAATTAGGACTTATTCAGTGATTGCTAGCTGATTTTTGTCTGTCACCCATTTCCAACTTAAAGCCAGTGGAAGTAAAATATTCTCCCTTAACCAATCAACTGTAGGATGCCCTACTTCTAGTTTAGCCCATCTCCAGATAGGCTAAAATATGACATATCTGAAATGCTTCCCCTCACCCCTTTCTAGTATAAATCCTTCAAATGCCCCAACCTGCTTCTGAGTCTCAAGTGGTGGTGGCTGAATCCCTTGATAGAGCTAACTGTGAATAAACAGTCTGCTCGTTTTTATTTGGGGTGTGTGTGTGGGGGGTGTCCATTTGTTTTAGCAAAGGGAAATAAAGCTTTACCTTTTATAGTAAAAATGAAACTCAAGGAAGATAGAATAATTTTCCTCAAGAAATATTAAGTATTTATTAAGAGATTCAAAATTGATGGAAAAAATAGAAAGTGAACATCTATATAAATATTCATCTACATTTTCTATTTTCCCAGAGATATGGCATATCTCTGGAAAATCAACTACTGTTATATTCAACTCAGCAACTGTTGGTTGATTTATTTAAAAATTAATATATGTATATAGGTATTACCATTATGGAATTTTAAAAAATTTCAATCATATTGGAAAAGTGTTATCTTTTAAATAATGGTCACAAAGTACCCTGGAAGAGATCTCCTCAAATGAGGTAAAAAAGGCAATGGCAGCTACAACTGATAAACTGTCTGACTGTGCACTCTTACAGCAATCATAATTATGGATTTCTATCTAGTTTCCTCTTTAATTTTCATTTCTACTTCCTGCTCTCCATGTTTAGCCTTTCAACTGGATTTCCACCTTCACTGATCACTTGTTTCTCGTTGGCAGGATGCATTTCTTGCTGTGAGTCTAAGCTCTCTGACTTTTCGGTCCTCAGGCGAGCCCATATTCTAACCTCCGGTCTTGCATGACTCTATCTTGCCATTTCTCCACCCAGTTTCTAGACCTTGTGGTTGGACCCCACGCTGCTGAGGTTGGCCAAGTCATCTATGCTACTGACACTCAGTTGGGGATTGATGGCCACCTCCAAATGCTATAGACAGTCACTAAAGTTTCTGTATGAACTGTATTGGTATAAAATGTGTTAACGTGATATATATATATATATATATACATATATATATATATATATATATATATATATATATATATATAAATTTTTAAAGATGTGTGGTAATGCTGATGATAAAATATTATATTGGGTTGTCAGAAAAGTCATGATGCATTTTTGCATTGAAAAACATAGACAAAGTATGTCGTAACTTTTCTGACAACCCAATATTTATTTAAAAAGAAAGCATAATCTTAACTATATAACTAAAACACATGGGAATAGTGGTCAATATAGTAAGTACTCCTTCTTGCACCATTTATATTACTTTTAATTTTTTTTCCAGAGGGCACATGCACTTGCCAGAGAAGGGGGGAAGAGCAGTGAGAAAGCACCCCAAACACTCCTCATGAGGAATGGTCCACTGCAGTCCCTTCTCCTATAAGCCCTTCTCTGTCATCTCTCTCTCCTTTGGGGATTTTGGACATGTACACACATGTGCCCAACATTTTTCTCAAGCCACCGGGTCTGGGACTTGAACTGTGCAGTTAGCCATGTGGGATCCAGCTGCTTTAATCAGCATGCCACAGGCTGGCCCTTTCTGGCACCATTCTAGGTGCTTTAGATACATTAGTTCATTTTCTCCTCTAATGACTTTTTGAGGGAAGTATTATAATAAACTCCCATTTCATAGACGGGAAAATTGAGGTACAGAGTGGTTGAGTAGCTTGCCACAGAGTCCAACAGCTAATGAGTGTTAGAGCTGGGATTTGTACTCAAGTACCCTGGGTTCAGAATTTGTGGGTTTAACCAGTATGCTATATTGTCTCAATCCAATAGGAGGTCAGTGCACACGCCTTATCTGTCACTTACAAAGGCAAGGCCAAGGCAAGGTGCTTCTCTGTGTTTTGGGTTCCTCATCTGTGGTAAGAGGAATCTGCTTCCCACGGGATGGTGGAAAGGGCTAAACGAGTTGCTACACATGAAGTGCCAAGAACAGAACTTGGCACATAGTAAACAGTAAATGCCAGTTATTACCATCATCATATTATATATATTTACTAGGGAAAACTGGAAAGATTTGCCAAAGTGATAGTCATATGACTCTGATTATATCCTATGTAAAGATATAAGGCTGATGTTTATAAATATCCCTTAAATGATGGAATCATTAGTGCAGATATTTTGCAAAATCTTTCTGAATACTGACTGATATAGGCACCAAATATAAAAGGGCTATGAACACAACAATAACAGAACACTAATTAACATTTCATTAGGTATTAACTACGTGTCAGACACTGCTCTCCATGATTTATAACAGCCTTGTGAAGTAATATAATTAGTTCCATTTGACATATGTGGGAAAGGACGAGTAGTCAGGCAAAACAGCTTGCTGTTGGTCACATAGCTAATAGGTGATATAAATATGAACTCCGGGGGCCTCGGGAAGGCATATGAGATAGGCTCTCCCTTCTCTGGGTCTTTATGTTTACCATGATTCCATTTAATATCTGAAACTTTGGCTCAAACAGTCAGGAACTGACAGCAGGACTAAATGCATAATCTCTAGCTTCTAATTCATAGCACACTGTTCCCTTCCTCCTTCAGACATTGTTTTGCATAACTTTTATTACATTAAAATAAAAAATAAAACTGTATTTTAAAAAGACTCAGAGGTTAGGCTAATTCTTAACTAGTTACAGATCTAAGTCTAGTCTGAGTATAATTGCAAATGTTTGCTCTAATGTAGCTTTAAATTCCTTCAGAGCAGTTGTATAACACTTGTGGGCATCACTGTTAGGTCTACTAAAAATCCATTAAAAAGAGAGATTCGAAACTCAGCAGAAGAGAAAGGTCAAGAGAAATAATAAGAAAAAATAAATAAATAACAGGATAGGAAGTGGAACCAAAATGGCAAGATGTAGAGTCACAGTGTATCAACAGTACCCTTGGATGATTTTAGGAGGTACCAAGCCTTGTTAGTTTAGGTATCCTGAGACTGTCTTTCTAAGCAACTGACTCCTGCGCCTTGCTCATCTGGTCATAACTGATGCGTTATTAGAGTGATTTTTGGCTGTGCCATTAGACACATCGTTCCAACTTGGGATGGATCTGATCTGGTCTCTGTGTATACAACACCAGAGAGTACACACCAGAAGCATTCTCTATAAGCAGCACTAGAATGGGAAACACTAACATAGTCTGTTCAAATCAGCATATAACAAAAATCCTTTATCTTCAGTTTTGGAGCATATTATCTGTAGTTTTGGCAGCATTTATTTTCCTAATTGTATTTTGTTTAAGCTAATATTAAAATTAGTTTGCATTCTTTAAAAACTGGCAACAGTAGCAAGTGGTGCCAGACAACGGGAATAAGCTACTTTGGCAACAAAAGCCCGATTGTAACCTTACAGAGAATATACAGAATAAAACATTGTTGCGTAATAGGATCTCATCAGAGCATACAGATTCTAATATGTGCTATGGTTTGAATGTGTCCCCCCAAATTAATGTGTAGAGATTTGGCTGTGACCGGATTAAGAGATGAAAACTCAATTCTACCATGTTGAGAGGCAGGGCCTTTGAGAGATTAGGGTTAGGGTGGGGCCCCATGATTGCATACGAGGTTTATGAGGAGACAGCGACAGACACAGCCACTCTTGCCCTCCTACCATGTGATCCATGTGATGCCTTGCACGGCCTCATGAGCAGGTCTCTACCAACAGGAAGAACCTTGGCCCTTGACCTTGGACCTCCAGAACAGGGAGCTAAATGAACTACTAGGCTTTATAAATCACTCAGTTTCAAGCACTCAGTTATTAAGCAAGAGAATGAACTAGAATAATAAGCAAAAACAATAGGAAAGGAGATTTTCTTTGTTTGATAACTCTTGCTAGAAAATATAGAAGAAATAAACTAAACTTGAGAGAGAAAAAAGCAAAATAAGTATTTGATTCAGTGCCAAATTGTGTGTGTGTGTGTGTGTGTGTGGTGTGTGTGTGTGTGTCTATAAATGGAAAACTATTTTAAATAAATGTATAACAGGTATAAATGATATTGACCTTACCTCCCACATCCGTAAGCTACATAAAGTTTAGTCCAGCGATGGCCAGTAAAACACATTGATCCTAAAACAATTCTTTTTTCTCCCTCAAGCACAAAGTTGAAATCTCAAAATGCCCTAAATAGCCTCTATTAAGCAAAATACCATTGTTTCAGCTAAAAATAAAGGAGAGGTTTTAGTTTTGGTGTAGTCAGGAGTTGAGGAAAAGGGATCTACTATGATGCCAGAGTTAACCTCTTTTGATAAAGGATGGTAACTAAGTCTATATGATGACACCTCATATGTAATCAGGTTATTTTATTTTATTTCTCAGCAATCAGAAACATTTCTCTGTTTGTTCACTCCTTATTTTTTCAACCAATGTATACTTTTATTCATAGGTAAGCTAAATGAAGAATTGATGCGGGAACCAGCAGTTAGCGTAATGGCTATGTTGCTGGACTCCCATGTAGTCGACCGCGGTTCGTGTCCCGGACCCGGTGGCTTAGAACTCACGCCGGGCGCGTGTGCGTGCGTGCCCAAGATCCCGAGAGGAGAATGGAGGAGAAGGGATTGTGGCGTGACCATCCCCTCTGGGGGGTGATTTCTCGCTTTTTGTCTCTGTGTCTCTCTCTGTCTGTCTGGCGAGCGCATGCGCCCTACAGCAAAAAACCTCTCCAAAAAAAAGAATTGATGCTAAAGTTGTGTTTCCTATTTGATACATCTAAAAAAATAAAGAATAATTTGTGAAATATTGAATACAAAGACCAAAAGATACTGAGAAAAATTCTTAAAAAGCATCAAAAATGACTTTAGGTTAGTATGTTTTACCATAAAAATGTAAATTTGAAATAATAACCTAGTCTAAAAATACTGAAAAATGTTATCTGATATTTCAGAATGTTGCTTATAAAATTTGATTGCATAATTAATTGACATAAAATATTCTTACATGACTAAAGCTGATAGTATAAGAGTAAAAAGAGTTCACTTTTTTTTTTTTTAAGTTTACTATAGGGTATATGTGCTCACTGGAGAAAGAGAGAGACAAAGAGAGAGAAAAAAAAGTAGGAAATCACCTCCCAGGAGGATGGACATGTTACAGTCCTTTCTCCTCTATTCTCTTTGGGATTTGGGGCATGCATGTACACATGCTTGGCATCATTTTCAAGCTGCGAGATCTAGGACTCGAACCAGTCAGTCAGTCATGTGGGATCTAGCCACTTTAACCTCCATGCCACCTGCTGGCCCCCAGAGTCCACCTGTTAACTAGTTAATTTTCCCCAAATCAGGAGATCTGGCCTCTACAGCATATGACAATATACCTAATTTTATAAAATATTAATAGTACACATTAGCAACTAGATTTGTATTCTTCCTTTCTTTATTAGTTTGTTCTATTATGTGGAAATCAATGAATGTGCTTTAAAAAAAAAGAAAGAAAAACCTATTGGGTTTTAAATGAGACATTGACTTCAAGAGTTTACTTAACTTGAAAGTAAACAAATTAAAGTTGCTTCCTTGTGGGATTAAGCTGTTTTTGAGTGTCCCCAGCTGTTTTTGAGATTGCCTAGGAGCCTAAGGTACTTCTTACCTGCTCTCGGACATAGTTCTACAAGCCCAAATCCAGGCTTCTGAGGATTCATCAGCTTCCAAGGCACTCTGAAAATAGCAGACTCTGTAGGACTTCTACTTTGGGGCAATCACAAGACCACACTTTCAGAGAGACAAGCTTCTGTAGGACCTGTTGCATAACACTGGGACTTTAAGTCCAGCCTCTAGGGATTAAAATGCCCCTTTACTTTGATCACCCCTATGTTTCTTTAATCCCTTCTGTAGAGATTTTTATACTCCTAAATGAGAATGGCATTGTTTAGCCATCTATGAGTTTGTTTTGAAGTCATTACTTATAAAATTGTAGATAAAGAGGACACAGAAACTTGATACAATGGGCCACTTTATCTGATCTAATCCTGAAATCTTATTACGTTATGATTTCTTAATTATTTCCTTAATATTTATTTTTTAATCATGCATATACTGAATAGATTGTCTAAGGCAACTTTCTGGCTGTCTTCTGTTTAGCCATACTGTATCTAATCCGTTTTATAAATCTACTCAGTTGGCACAGTCATGGGACTCCTAGTCTCCTAAACAAAACATGACTTCCAAGGAAATACATGATAATGTATTGAGAAAATACTTCATCCCGGGAAGCATGATGTGTTCCAAACCACTCTTTTAATCATCTCCTCTTTGCTTTTTGGATATATTACACTACCTATTCGTTCAACATTTTAAAATTCAAACCCCTATTAAGACAAACTTGGGAAACAGAATCTTACTGTCCTTCTTAAATAATTTGTATAACTAGCCTACAATGACCTTTAAAAAAAATTTTTTTAAACAAAATGTATTCCCTCTTCAATACCTTATTGTCAGTCCTAATCGTGACTTTCAGTTGGGGTAGTACCCGTTCCACTTCTAGACTCCATTCTGCAGCATCTGTTGTGGATTCCAAAATATCTTCTTGTTTGGCAGATTCGTTCATGTCCTAAGAAAGGAAAGATATCACAAGATCGAGAGTTTATAAAAAGAAATGGTGAAATTTTGAGGCATTTTTGCAGCACTGTGCAATTTAAATCAAGGATGGTAGTGTTAAAACTGTACTGGCAGAAGGAATTCTTTTTTGTCCTCCTATCCATGATGAAAGAAAATAATGCACCAACCTGGTAGAATAGGAAAATAAACATTAAAAAATAAACTGAATATATGATTCAGCTATTTTTACAAAGAGTAACTATTCTCTCAGATTGAACTCAATGGGAATCCTCTCATAGGGACAAACCATAAAGATGCATTGCTTGGTAATTTATGTTTGGTAAGAAAACACTGCCCTAGTTTAAATGTATACTGAAATCCAAGCCCCACATCTGAAAGACAATAAATATAAAATCCCCCAAACAAAGGGCTCCTATACACAAATTGTGTTTCCATAATTACAGTGATAGTTTGGTTAGGTCAAAGTACTACATAATGTAGCTTAAAAATGTGATTTAATATTAGACATAGTTAAGCTAAACTATGGTTAGGGGTCAAATTTCTGCATTTGATTTCTGCCCTTGAGTAACCAAATCAATCATGACTATTTTTGAACCACAAAGGAAAAACTTTTTTTTTTTTTCTTTTCCCAGTCCTTCACATTTCAGCATTAAGTATGTATGGATCTAAAAATGCAAGAAATGTACAAATTAATGATTTAAAGTTTAAGCCTAAGGCATTAATTTTGGTACCAGTTTTTCCCTTTAAATTCCCCTCATAAATTATAAGCAAACCTGAGAAAAAATATAAATATTTATATAGAAAAAAAGAGACCCTAGAGTTATAAATTGTTAGCTACAGTGCATAAACCTTCAATGAATTCTAATTGAAACAATCTGTTAAAAGGACTGGCCCTGTGGCTTAGTGGTTAAGGGAGCCAAATACCACATGGCTGACCACAGTTCAAATCCTGATCCTGGAGGCTTGAAAAACATGCATGTGTGTGTGCCCCCCAAATCCTCACAGGACGAAGAAATGGAGGAGATGGGATTGTGGCATGACCATGACCCACTGGGAGGTGATTTCTCCCTCCCTTCCTCCTTCTCTCTCTCTGGAAAGCACATATGCTCTCTCGCAATAAAATAAAATAAAATGAATAAAATTTAAAAAAACCCTGTATATATATGTGTATATGTATATATGTGTATGTGTGTGTATATGTGTGTGTGTGTGTGTGTATATATATATATATATATATATATATATATACACACATATATACACATACACACACACACACACACACACATATATATAGAGAGAGAGAATCAGGAACATTTCAATATGGAAGAGTACTGAATGATTTTAAAAATGACTAGTTTTATATGTATAATATGGCTTGATGATTGTATTAGAAAAGGCCTTGCAAGTTAAAGATAAGTGCTGAAATATTTACAGGTAAATTGACATGATATCTCAAATTTACTTTAAAACACTACAGGAAAAAGAAAAAAAATTAGGGGCAACTTGGGTAAAACAAGTTAACTAAATATTAATAATTGTTAAAACCGGGTAATGTTGCATAAGGATCCATCACCTTATTGTAATTTTGTGTGCGTGAAATATTCCATAATACAAAACTTAAAGACTAGATAAACAGTCTCATGGTGAAATGACATCTTCAGAGTAAATTTATGTCCCTAAAAGACATTAAAGTTTATTTCTTCCATGAGAGAGATAGAGACAGAGTACCCCCAGCAGGGTCCCAGCACTGTGCTCCTCCCCCAGCGTCAGGCAGCTCTGCGTCAGGGCATGAGCCTGCCGCACATGTTCGGGGTGGTCTCCGGACATGAGCCTGTCCTGTGGGCTGGCCTTAGAGAGTATTGCCTTTTACTCCTATACTACCATTCAGCCCCCAAAAGACACTTTTATTAAGAAAATATTTAATTTAATTTTATTTATCATTATTTATTTTTTAATTTGACCAGACAGAGAGAAAGCAAGAGAAGGGGAAAGTGAGAAAGCTAGCTGACAGGTCTGAGACTCAAACCATAGTCAGTCATGTGGGAGTCCAGCACTTCAACCACCACTCCACCTGCCGGCCCCCAAAATAGGCCTCTTAAATGAAAGCTCATTAGGTTAGTCTTTCCAATTCAGTCTAATGCTAAACAGAAGATTAACCTTATGGGGTTTGTGTTGCTATGGGAGCTTGAGGTCTTCAGAGGCTTTAAACTCACTTCCAACTAAGAGACATAGACTGCTGACAGAATATCTCTTATATTGGCAAGTCCTAAATAGACTCACAGGCTTAAAAGAAGCATATATTGCTTTTGTTCAGAAATTCAGGGGACTTTATATTTTTAACCTCAGTAGTTAAGGATAGATAACTAAAACATGCTTTTGCACTTTATAATATATGGTCTGAATTTATTCAGTTACATTCCACTTAAAAAACCAGAAGTTTAAAAAAAAAGTACAAGGATAAATTTAAGTTAAATGTGGTTAAAATCTAAGTGAAAAAAAGCTTAAGAGTCTATTTTAGGTATTAAATTGCTGTTAAATATAGAAACATTGTATTACTTTGAGTACTTACTAGCAGGCTATATACATCTACGTAAATGGAAACAGCAGGGTAGCAAAGAAGCACCATAACTGGGAAGGGGGTGCTGCATTCACAAAGACTTGTGTGAAGTGATGTGAGAATGTGTGTGATGGCAGGAAAGGAAAGACTGGGTCTCCCTGTTGCAACCTAAAGCAATCAGGCGAGTTCTCTGTCATGTAAATCCAAGTTGGCACCCGTAACATGCATACCCTAGGAAGCGCCAGGCACGCTCACTGGCACATCTGGGTACCTAGAGCCCTGGGCTCTGGGAGGCTGGATTAGGATTGGCTCTCTTTCTACAATAAACCAAGCAGGGTAGACTAGTGAGGGGGGTCTCGTGAACCCAGACACACAGGGTTGGTGTGGGCATGCATGCAGGCTTGCTCCTGCCAGGATTTTGGGCCCCACCGCCCAGGCTAAAACAAGAGGGCTTGTCCTCTCAGCAGCAGTTTTGCATGTTCTTATTATAATGTAGGTTTTAGTCACTGATTTCAAAATAAGTTTGAATGGTGCTGTTGTTGGGGTGAATTGAAGCTGAATGCAGTTGACTAAATCTCAGAGCTAGTGCTCTTCAACCCCTGCCTCCTCAGTCTCAATTCCTCCTCCTTCCCCTCCTTCCCTGAAGGTGAAGTTCAGAATCACCAAACTAAGGGGGCGTGGGGGGAAGGGTTGGCATTCATCCACATTTCCATTTTCTTTAAAGCTTGAACATAAAATTGTTGAAATTGTGAATAACATACTCAAACTCTTTTACTCAAGGAGGGGCATGTTTCTCTAATTTTCACAAAGGCAAATGAGTTTGCAGTGGCCCTATCTGAATTAGATCCAGAATCTGAGTTAGTATGGTACATGAAGATCAAACACTGCATTAGGCTACCTCATAAGCTATTCGTTTTTTTATACTGGGCCCTTTAGTAAGTTACATTTACCCTTGCTAGCATATTATTTGGTTCCCTTAAGCAATGATGTCCTAACTCCTATTGCCAATGTTCTAAAATGATTTAATGTAGGGGCTCAAAAATTTTCCCTCACTGATAGGCCATAATTAATATACCAGGGGAAATGGCTTAGTTACTAAATGAAGAAAGGGCAAAAAGATAGCATTACGCTTGTGGAGCAGCCTTCACGCATTCAGACTATAGCATCTCCTCCTACTTCCGTGTTTACAGAGCCATTTCATCACCTCGTCCCTCACTCAAAATGTCTAAATGCCTAATAACTGGGTACATTAACTGAGCAAGTCCTGTATATGAAGTATAAATCATTTTAAAATTCTGTACTGTGCCTTGGTTATAATACTTGGAGAAAAACTTTTCTCCTCAACTGCTTTCCACTTAACAAATGGTATTTTATGTTGGGCTATTAGTAAAGAGAAATAAAGTGTTGTTTTTGTTTAATCAAAATTTTATATCATCATGACAAAGTCCGTCCCTGAGACAATGCTAAATAGGATGAAGCACAGCTCTTGGGAAATTGCATTTACTAGTTACTGCTGCTGAAGAAATAAGAAGCTCAAGAAGACACAGCTATCTAGAAGTCTCATTTATAATTAATTAATTTAACCAATAAGCCATTTGTTGTAACATTGAAGTAAGAATGCAGACCCTGTGCTTGGTGCAGAAATACCAAATCCCTGCCTGCAAAGAACTTACAGCCTATTAAGACAAATGTGAAGCCAGTTAATAATTGGTCCTAGGTAAAAGGAGAAACTGATGAGAACTGATGATCCTAAGACTTCTAAGAATTGAAGATAATAGTCCAAACCATCCCATAAAGTAATCCTGGGCACAGAGAGCAAAACATGTCATCGGAGTCAATTCGAGGATCAAAGATGCGGTGGTAATATGCAATATTAATAGGACAGCTAAGTATTTAAAGAAAGACTATGTTCTATCTCTCTGTATATATGTACTAAATGGCAATCTCATGAATATACCAGTGACCAAATTCACTTAAGCTCAATTCATATACCTATTAAGAAGGACTTTGAAGTCCAACTAGCTTTTATCAGATTAAATAGTCAAAGAAAAGGGAACTGAGCTGTCTTGAGTTACAACACTATGGTGTAAATATTAAGAGGGTGTCTGAAACTCCAGTCTCTGCTCAAATCCCATCTACATTGTTTACTTACTAGCTGTTGATTAAGTTACTTAACCTCTCTCTAAATATTAGAATCCCCATCTGTAAATAAAAATAATAACAGGGGACCAGCAGTTAGCATAATGGCTATGTCGCTGGACTACCATGTAGTCGACCACGGTTCGCGTCCTGGACCTGGTGGCTTAAAACTCACGCTGGGCGCGTGTGCGTGCGTGCCCAAGATCCCGAGAGGAGAATGGAGGAGAAGGGATTGCAGTGTGGCCATCCCCCCGGGAGGTGATTTCTCACTTTCTGTCTCTCTGTCTGTCTCTGTCTGTCTGGCAAGTGCACGCGCCCTATAGCAACAACCTCTCAAAAAATAATAAAATAATAATAATAATAACAGTACCTTCCTCATTGGAAGGGTTGCTGTGGGGGTTAAATGAGATGATGTCATCACCAGCTGGCCTATTATTTATAATTTTTAAAATGAGAAAACCAAGATGGAGAGCAGTTAGGCAACTTACCAATGTCATGCCATTAGTAAGTGGCGGGTCCAGTGAGTGTTACTCTAGATCACAGGGTCTAACCTGACCACACATCTCCTATTAATCCTTTGTCATTCTGACATGTTTCAGCTATTTCCTGTTTATTCTTTGTCCTTTAATTTTATGGTGTGCCCTACCCTACTTTTTCATTTCTATGCATTCAGATTTACCAGTATTTTTATTTTACATCTTTGCTTTTCTTGTCATGTTTTATCATGCATATATCAATCCATGAGTATACTTGTCACTCATGTTCTTACTATTTTTACATTATCATTTTTCACCCATTGATTCGTGTGAAGTTTACCTGGGTAGGCATGAGGGAGAAGTTCAGCTTCTTTTCTAAATGAATAGCCTGTTTTCACAATAGTTCTGCTTTCTCCAATGATTTGCATTGCTTCATTTGTTGATATCACCACATATTTGAATTGTTTTATGGTCTCTACACTATCTCATTAATTTGTTTCTTGTATCAGTAGCCTTTCAAATTTACAAAATAAATAAATTAATAAAACCCTTCACAAATAGCACAAAGAATTCTCACACCCCTTTCATCCAGATTCCCCCAAAGGTTAGCATCTTCTATAACCTTTCGGTAATTATGAACAGAGAAATATGATGTTCATATGTGGATGCTGAGATTTTGGGAAATTTTCACATTTTCTTAGTATTTTTTGTATGTTTTCAACAGGAGTATATTTCACTTTTTTAAAAAGTAAAGCTTTTTCAACAAGTTGGTAAAAATATGATTTTGGTTAACTTCCAAAAACTAGCTGGTAAAGGTGGTAAATGCTTTAGGAGTTTTAATGAGAGAAAAAGAATGTTTTAATATAATGGAAAGACTTAAGTATATCTTAAGATATATGGGATGTAGATGGGCAAAAAGGAGACAAGCCAAGTGTTTACAGTGAAGAAAACAGCATAAGCCAAAATACCGAAATAGAAAGAAACATGGCTTGTGAAAATCACAGTAAGAGAGACTAGGGGCTTAGGAAGGTGAACACTGGGAGGCAAAATAAATAAATAAATGAATATTAAATATATTGTGAAAGACCTTAAGAATCTAAGCTAAGGAAGGTGATTTTGTCCCCCAACCCAGAGAAGAAGCAAAGTAGGGTTATAAAAGTAAGACACAAGGACTTCAGGCCGCTTCTATGGCCTTGTAGTTAAGGAAGCCTGATCCCACACAGCTGACTACACGGTTGAAGTCCTGGACCTGGAGGTTTTGAAACACACTAGGTGCATGTGTCTATGCCCCAAATCTGAATGATGGGAGAGATAGCAGACAAGGGATTGTGGCATGAAGATGCCCCAAAGAAACTGCTTTGTCCTCTCTCCCTCTCCCTCTCCCTCTCTCTCTCTCTATCTCTCTCTGGCAAGCACACATACCCTCTAACAGAAACTAAAACAAAAAAAGAAAGAAAATAGAAAATGAAGCAGATATAGGTGTTTTTTTTTTTTTTTTTTTTTTTTTTTTTTTTTTTTTTTTTTTTTTGCTATAGGGCGCGTGTGCTCGCCAGACAGACAGAGAGAGACAGAGAGATAGAAAGCGAGAAATCACCCCCCAGGGGGGATGGCCACGCCGCAATCCCTTCTCCTCCATTCTCCTCTCGGGATCTTGGGCACGCACGCACACGCGCCTGGCGTGAGCTTAAGCCACCGGGTCCGGGACTCCAACTGCGGTCGACTATGTGGGAGTTCAGCGACATAGCCATTACGGTAACTGCTGGTCCCTAGAGTTTAATAACTTTATTTAGAGTTTACTATGTACACATAGTGTTCTGATCCAAGAACAGTGAATAAAACAAAAGTTCTCAAGAAAATGCATTCAAACTATATTTTATAGACTTACATACAGCTTGTATAGATTTGTAGGTTATAAGATTAAATGATGCTGAGGTGATTAAAGATGTCAGTTAAGAGGCAGAATCAGAGCTAAACCCTGAACATTTTAGAATCAGAAAGAGGGACAATGGGAAGCTATTTTAGGTAAGAGACAAAGGAAAAAAGGATGTGATAGGAGCAAAGGTATTCACACAGAGTCAAAAGGCCTGTGAGGGGACCCATTTAACTGGAATAAATTGTGGAAGAAAGCAAGTTTGGCTAGGACAGTTATCGTATTGCTGAGGGTCTTGAAAGTCAGACCAAAATTTTTCTGTTTTATAATCTATACAAAAGGACCTGAGGAAAAAGCCATCAAAAGTTGTTGAGTTATGGGACCAGCAGTTGGCGTAATGGCTATGTCGCTGGACTCCCATGTAGTCTACCAAGGTTCGAGTCCCAGATGCGAAGGCTTAAACTCACACCAGGCGCGTGTGCATGCGTGCCCAAGATCCTGAGAGGAGAATGGAGGAGAAGGTTGCAGCATGGCCATTCCCCCTAGGGAGTGATTTCTCGCTTTCTGTCTCTCTGTCTCTTTCTGGCGAGTGCATGCACCCTATAACAAAAGCCTATCAAAAAAATAAAAAGTTGTTGAATTAGAATGGCGTGATAAAAGTCATGTTCTAGTTACTCACAGGAGGAGAGTAAAAAAATACTTTGGAAAAAGACTGGTATGAAGGACCAGCAATTAGCGTAATGGCTATGTCGCTGGACTCCCATGTACTCGACTGTGGTTCAAGTCCTGGACCCGGCAGCTTAAACTCACGCCGGGCGTGTGTGCGTGCATGCCCGAGATCCCAAGAGGAGAATGGAGGAGAAGGGATTGCGGCATGGCCATCTCCCCTGGGGGGCGATTTCTCACTTTCTCTCTCTCTGTCTCTGTCTTTCTGGTGAGTGCACGCACTCTATAGCAAAAACCTCTCCAAAAAAAAGACTGGTATGAGATTGAAAGATGAGGACACCAGAGACCATTTACAACACTACTGTCATATAGTCCAGACATGTGATAAAGACCTGGCCTTGAAAGACAGCTGAAGGGATAGATATATGAGAGATTTCAAAGGCAATGTCCACAGGTTATTGTGACTTGATAGATATCCTGGATGAAAAATGTATCTATCAGATATTCAAAGCAAAAACATGGCCAGGGTGGGTGGTAGTAGTGATGAGAGATTAGAGGGGTGGATGAGTTTAAAGAATACAGGGTTATAAGGCCTGACAAAGCACAGATATTCCAAGCACTCATCTAATATACTGAATGATGTAATAAATACGTACTATTAGTGTTGATTCAGAAAACATCATCTGTTCATTTATAGAATAATAGCTGTCAAATTATATCTGAAAAAAATCATTATATTCCTTTCCATTAGATTCCCCTTAGTCATTTCTGTAGGCGAGACCGTGTATGACAGCAAATTTAGTCTATTGGGCCTTCAATAATAATCCACAGTACAGATTATGAAAATAAAGCCATGACATCACCAGGGCTTTCTAATTTACATCAAAATGCAAGCTTCTTGATAACTTACATCCTGTATAAGCTTCTTACTCAAAAATACTCATGGTAATCTAGGGACTTATTTGTATTGAGGGACTGGGGCTTTTTATATTCTCCTACAGCACATAGAATGCTGGTAATTAATTCCAGTTGAGGAAAGGGGAAAATTTATACAAAATAAGAACTGTACCAAGTGCGTACTCTATGTAGCACCATGTCTGGTGTGGTCCACAAGTTATACTCATCTCAGGACAGGCCTGGAAAGAACTACTTGTGTTCTCATTTTAGAGCTAAGGAAACACATCACAGAGAGGCTAATACTTGCTACAGTCATGTGGCTAGTGACACACAGTCAGGATTTTATCCAAGGTTGTTTTTCTTTTAATGCCACAGGGTACATGCTTGTGCATTTACATGAGACAGAGTAAATAAGAGAGAGCAAGCCTCCTAACAGGCCTGGTCACCCATTCATTTTCCTCCAATTCACCATCCCATCGGGATACTAAGCACTTGTCTGTGGTTTCCCAGACTGTTGTGACCAGAGCTGGGATTTGCACCTCCCAAAGATGCTGTTTCTGCCACAGCCTCCTGAACATATGGGCTCAGACCTGGAAAGGACCTTGAAAAGTCTTTGCTTCCTATTTCTTGTTAGGCCCACAATGAAACCAGGAGATGGATCTCTTTTATTTTAAGCATAGATTCAAAAGCTGCACTAAAGAACAAGCAAAACTCTGTCTTTTACACCAGCAAGAACTGCCATTTGAGCCCTGAGGAGTGAGAAGCAGTTTTTTTCTCTAGTCCAAATTTCCTATTCACCTCTAGATGTTAAACTGATGGGGATGGTGCAGGTTAGCTACCAGAAAAATAGAAACATTTACTCAGTCATAATGCGTTCTGTCGCACTCGAGCGTGGCATTTTAATCATTTTTCCTGTGAAATACTAACCATAGACTTCTCTCACAACACAGATAGGAGGCCTAACACTCAAATGTTTGAGGAAAGCGGAAAAAAACATTTCCTCAAGCAGGAATCAGAATCAGTGGGAATCTGTGGGGTAAGCTACATTGTAGAGCAGTTTTTTTCCCCTGTATTACTCAGAGAGGACATTTGGTCCAGAAGAAAGTGTAAATCATATGTAAAAGGAAGAAAATGTGAGGTTATGTAAGATCTTAACCAAAACAGATCCATCTTTTCCCCCTCTTTGCTTACTCTACTGCAGACTTGCCTAGATGACACTCAACAAAAACTGAAATGATGTTTTTATTCTAAGCCCTTATTTTCACTTCCTTTCAGCTTTTGCTTTTTAAGCTAAAAAGTCTCTCACTCTTGTTACAATGAATTTTTGCTAAGTAATTAAAAATCAATTGTGTTTCAACCTTTTGAGATACTTGGTTTTATGCTGTATAACTAGAATTTGGTTTCTAAAACCTCAAATTTAGCATCTCAAGGAAGAATAGTATCTATGGCATGTTTGAAAAAAATGTTTTGAAATGAAGTGATGGGCATTTAAAAATAGAATTCAGAGCGCGACAGCTCCCTCTCGGCTTCTTTCACTGGGGGAGTAGAGCGACACATCTGCATTGTGCCGTCTGAACGCTGTGCGCCTGATTCTGCTGAGTTTCACAATGGTGAGGGGAACTACAAAGACCACTCACAATCACAGCGCAGCCGCCAGCGCATGCAGGCAGCTCTCAACTGACAGACTCAACTGAGGACTGATATGACCAGTGCACCTCGCCACCAGCACCTTCCTCCCCCACTGCCACTCCTGACAGCTCTGGGCATTCGAGAAGACCCTCACCATCAGGGTCCCTGCTCAACTGTCAGAGCTTCAGGACTTCTTTACCAGGACTTCAGAGTCCTCCCCCCATGGCCACACTCAGGCTGGCTTTGGATAAATTTTGAGAACATTCAGGAATTAGAAGGATGTAGAGAATGTGGCATTTTGTGGACTATCCTTGAAGCTAAATATTCACTCATCATGTTTTCTTTTTAGGAAAAGCTATCTTAAAATTCAAATAATTAAACTACAAATGAAATTATGGAAGATGAAGCAATCTCTCATTAATTGTAGTTGGTTTTCTAGAAAGTATTATGTTTGGCAAAAATCATAATTGGAGTAAGGGAACTAAAGGGAAAATTATACAGTAAGAATGGCTTTAAATATATTTTTTAAACCTTAAGGTAAATAAATGTACTGAAAAGCAGCTACTTCTAAAACTAATCAATTTTATGAGCATCAGCATTCATCACTGATAGCAGGAGCTCTCCTCTTCAAAGGTACCCGTTTTCAATGTTCAAAAAATACCACCGTTGAGCCATGATCTGCTTAGGCAGACTAACATTTAGTCAACGGGCAGGCAGTACCTCCTTACAAATTCCTCAGATTTGTATTCATTAACATCTGGTAGTGAGGAGGATGGACCATCAGGTCCTCTTTCAAGAAAGAACTTGCTGCCTAGCTGCAGGGAATATGGCTAGCAGAGGGCTTCCAGCTGTCAGGGCCTACCCCACCTCATCTGGGAGGGAATGTGGCTAGCAGAGGGCTTCCAGCTGTCAGGGCCTACCCCACCTCATCTGGGAGGGAATGTGGCTAGCAGAGGGCTTCCAGCTGTCAGGGCCTACCCCACCTCATCCTGATGCTTGATCCAGAGCTCCTCCCCAGGTTAGCCTAGTCTGTCGAGTTTACATGGTAGCTACTAGACTTTTCTTTGCCCAATCCTGCTTTCTTCCATTTTGCTTCACAGAGAGGAATTTTCTTTTTCTTTTCTTGAGAGAGAGATTTTTGCTATAGGATGCATGTGCTCACTGGAGAGATACAGAGAGCTAGAAATCACCCCTTGGGGGATAGCAATGCCACAATCCCTTCTCCTCCGTTCTCATCTCAGGATCTTGGGCACATATGTACACAACCCAGCATGAGTTTCAAGCCTCCAGGTCTGGGGTTCGAACCACAGTTTGCCACATGGGAGTCCAGCAACATAAACATTACACCATCTGCTAGTCCCCAGGAAGGAATTTCGTTCTTCTTTTTTTTTTTTTTTGGAGAGTTTTTTGCTACAGGGCGCATGTGCTCGCCAGAGAGATAGAGAGAGAGACAAAGAGAAAGAAAGCAAGAAATCACCCCCCAGGGGGGATGGCCACGCCACAATCCCTTCTCTTCCATTCTCCTCTCGGGATCTTGGGCACGCACGCACACGCGCCCGGCGTGAGTTTAAGCCACTGGGTCCAGGACTTGAACCGCGGTTGACTACATGGGAGTTCAGCAACAAAGCCATTATGCTAACTGCTGGGCCCACCAGGAAGGAATTTCTAATAAACATCTTGTGCCCCAAATTCTGTTTCGGTGTCTGCAACAGGTTTTCTGGGTTTTTTTGTTTGTTTGTTTGTTTGTTTCCATTTAAATTCTCTCTTGCTTCATTTTACCACAAATCTGAGGAAAATACTTGTGTATACCCAACTTCTGAAATTATCATGATACTTAAGAAAATGCTTTTCAGTGTCTAGACTTTATCTAATGAAATGAAGGAAATAGGTAAATTTCTCCTTGTATTATCCGACATGGTACACAGAATGGGAAGTTGTTATTTTACATAAGTTCTTTTCTTTATAAACTATACTTAGCATATAAAATCATAAAATATAAAATGACATACATTCAAGCACATGTTCATTGATGTAATTGTTTACCAAGCAGTTATTACGTACCAAGCAAAGGTTTTTTTTTTTTTGTTTTTTTTTTTTTAAAAAAGGGCAAAACACTGAAAAAGCTTTTGCTCCAGAAGAGTATGTATGCTAGTGGTTGAGAAGAGAATAAACAAACCAGTAATTAATATAATACAATACCAAGGTCTGAGAAGAAAAATAATGCTGGGTGAGCAGACGAGCAGATAGCATCTGATCAGAGAAGCAGCTATTGTTCCAAAGTCACAGGTAAGGAGGAACTGCTGTAATCCATACCTTTCTGGGCTTTCACAGTCATATACACATTTAGTAAATCAATTTTCTCAATAGCATTTTTTGTCCTAGTGAAGAATTCATCATGTTCAACTTCACTAAGACATATTTCTCCTGCACTGTGAGTCCACCTGCTGCATAAAACATAAAATCTTAAATCTATGTTACTAAACTATATAGCAGTTGTGTCTTGGGGAAAGAGCAGTCTGAGCTATCATAAGATATAGTCAGACACAGCTGTCTCAGGCAGATGGCTTTAGTGGGCAATATCATAAGCTTGCCAGATTTCTTAAAATATGAAAGGGTTTTCTGCCTCATTAGTACTTCATGGTTGACCATCCACAAACACCTGGTGTTCAGACTTCTTCCTCTTGTGAAAATGTAACATACATAGTCTCAGCTCCAAAGGATATATCTTAATAACCTTTGTCCAAAGGATCGAATACCTAGATCACATATAAAGGCACAGGTAGGAGAAAAACTCTTTTTCCTCCTGCTTAATTGAGATGAAAGATTGAAATGGGGACCAGTAGTGACTGGTAGTAATTTGCAGAGGCAAATTAAACTATTTTGCTGTTTCTTACTTTGTCTAGAGAGAATCCCAAATGGCCTTTACAGTCCTCTATTTACAGCATCAATATAAGAATGAGTAACACAGGTGAAAGTTTCTTTCTGAGAACTGTGCATAAAACTCTACTTCTGTGTTTCTTTTCATACCTTAGGAACACTTGGTCATTGTCATCACCAACACACACGTTACATGAACACCAACACCGCAGTGTACTTGCTCAAAGTAGGAATCAAACCATGACCTACTTATTGAACTCCTGTTACGAAGTAAAGGGGAATAAAGCAAGAGATTCGAAGTTTGGAGAAACACTTCAAATTCAGGTATTGCAACTGATTAGCTTTTTAAAAGATTACACTGTCTCACGGATATAAATTTCAGTGTTTATATAAAACAGAGGTAACAACATTTACTGAAATGCCTCACAAGGTCAATAAAAGTATCTATTCTAAAGTACTCTGAAAACTATAAAATGATCTGCAAATGTAAGATATAGTTACAACTGGAGTTTGTTTGTGTTTAAATGTTAATATATTATTATAATTTTTAATTGATCAATACAAATACCTTCATTCTAAAAAGCATTTGTTTAATACAAACTAGGGAAATGTGTATATATATATATATATATATATATATATATATGTGTGTGTGTGTGTGTGTGTATGTACACACACACACACACACACACACACACATATAAAAGGACAGTTCTCCCTGTTATCCAAGAGCTTAAAAATCAGGTTTGAAAGGGAGTGTGTAGAGGGAGATATGGTTTTGATTTTTTGTCAGCACTTACTAAGTACTTTCTGTGTGACAGATAGTACAGTGCTTTCCATGTAGTGACTCTTCTAATCTTCAAAACCTGAAGAAAATGTAATATTTTATCTCATTTTACAGATAAAGAAGCATAAGATGTTTGAAAACTAGTCCAAGGTCAGAACCCTAGTATGTGTATAAGTCACACTTCAGGCAAGTTACTAACAATGCTGAACAGAAAACACACCTACACCTATATCATTAAATGATAACTAAAGAGAATTAGCAATGCTAAGGCAGTGAATGATAAATGAAGAGATCATGCTGGGGTGGGGTGGTCACAGATGTCTTCATAGTATGAACCCCAAACCAGATCCAAACTTATTTTGAGGATTCAAACAAGAAAAGCGTAAGTACAAAAAAAAATTATATTACATATGTATTTTTGAGGGTGCAATAGTCATACACTTTATTGAAACATTATATGTGTGTATACACACACACACACACACACACACACACACACACACACACACATATACAAAAATCCCACATGTATATTGGAAATATCTCCTTGCATGTGTACTCTTTTATTGAGTGGGTTTATTTCACATTAAAGCAGAGTAAAAGGGACCAGTAGGTGGTGTAGTGGTTAAGGTGCTAAACTCCTACGTAGTTGACCACGGTTCAGACCTGTCAGCTTGAAACTCACACCAGATGCATGTGCATGCCCCAAATCCTGAGAGAATGGAGGAGAAGGGATTGTGGCATGCCCATCCCCCCTGGGGGATGATTTCTCACTTTCTGACTCTCTATTTCTGTCTCTGCAGTAACTTTACATGCCCTATAGCAAAAATCTCTCTTCAAAATGGGCAAAAACCTGACTAAACCAATGTCTGACTACTTATCCATATACCAGTTTCTATAGAGTCCATTTTATTTTGAAGCATTACAGTGCATTTTCCTATAATCAAGGTAACTCAATCCTGGCCTACTAAAATGGAAAATAACTTAAAAATAAAATAAATTTTTTTTACATATAATAAAAATACCATTCAGGCAAATTTTTACAGTTTTCATGAGAAGCACTGTGTTCATTTTCTATGATGTAAGTGGAAGGCTGTTTTTCTAGCCCCTTTGGATATTTATTTATTTATTTATTTATTTATTTATTTATAAGATGTTTTTGCTATAGGGTGCGTACACTCTCCAGAAAGACAGAGGGACAGAAAGCGAGAAATCATCCCCCAGGGAGGAAGGCCACACCACAATCCCTACTCCTCCATTCTCGGGATCTTGGGCATGCACACACACACGTGCCCGGTGTGAGTTTAAGCCACCGGGTCCAGGACTCGAACCACGGTCGACTACATGGGAGTCCAGCGACATAGCCATTACACTAACTACTGGTCCCTAGCCCTTTTGGACTTTTATATTTGCCATAATTATTGCATTTCATAAATAAGAAAATAATTTTGAGTGCTACTTTTCTAATGACACACAAAACAACAGCTGACAATAATTTCTACTCATTTTAATATACAGCAGAACATGTATACTCATTGTTGCTTCTTCCTGTGTATATCTAATGAAACTTACCAAGCGGTAGGTCTGGGCCTTTAAAACATTGAGATCAATAAAGTTTTCTTCATTATCTGTCTCCTCTTCCTTAGAAAAACACAAAATTTAAAAATAATTACAAGAATTATTACTTTAAAATATTTTCCAACTTTCATATACATAATATACTAAGCTTAATATAAAGATTGATGCAGGAAATGGTATTAAAATGTCTAGCAATCACATGCATACAGATTATTAATAGCTAATCTGTTTTTTGAGGTTTTTATGGTGTCATTTAAATAGGAGCACTTCTGCAGTCACTGAAGAAAGAAAGAAAGAAAGAGGAAAAGGAAGGGAGCCAATGCTGCAGAGCTATAGATAAACATAAATCAGCAATGGGAAAAAGCCCCAAGTGGCATACCTGAAATACAGAGTGGAAAGGTAATGAGAATTTTGAGCAACATAACTGCAACGGACAAAAATGAGAAGTTGATAGACACAGAATAATCTCACTTGCTCCAGGGACCAACCACATTGATGCATATTTTTGAAATCTCAACTTTGTATGCTCAAGCTTGATAAGGTAATGGTTCCCAGTACTGCTTGGTCTACAGCTCTTAAATGTATTTAAAAGGATATTTCAGAGGAATTTCGAGCTGGTCCTGATCTGCAGACCAATTGGTTGTGGGAGATGTAGCAAAAAGTGACCCTTTGAGCGTCAAATCCCTTCCCAATGTACAGTATATATGGAAATCTGAGCAGATTTTTCTCTCCAGACCATGAGTTTGAGCAGGCAACCTCCTCCCTAGTATAAAGTAAATACAGCATCTGAATAGGGAGAACAAAACATGAGCTCCCCTTTTTCTTCAAATATATTATCGTGGTGAAAAATAAGAATATCCTAACTTAAGGACATAGTAATAAAGCCAATAAAGCTTGGTCCTCAATTTATATGATCTTGTAAAGAAAAAAGAAGCAAACAACTTGAGTATTTGGTGGGAAACACTTCCATATATAGAACTGCACAATGCTGCAGTGGTAGAAATTAAATATTATTATTGGGACCAGCAGTTGGCATAATGGCTATGTTGCTGGACTCCCACGTAGTCGACCGTGGTTCATGTCCCAGACCCGGTGGCTTAAAATCATGCTGGGCCCATGTGCGTGTGTGCCCAAGATCCCAACAGGAAAATGGAGAAGGGACTGTGGCGTGTCCACCACCCCCTCCCGGGGGTGATTTCTTACTTTCTGTCTCTCTGTCTCTCTCTGCCTTTCTGGTGAGTGCACATCCCCTATAGCAAAAACCTCTCCAAACAAAAAAAAAAAGAAAGAAAGAAAGAGAAGGAAAAGAAATTATATATTATTATATTTAGAAATATATAATAGTGGCTCTCAAAGTGTGCTTCTAAAACTAGAGCATTGGTATGACCTGGGAACTTGTCAGAATGCAAATTTTAAGGCTCTATTCAGAAACTCTCAGAGTGAGGCCACTAAGATAAGGTAAGAGAACTATATTAAGCATTGAAGAACTGGAAAGATTTTAGTAAAAAATAAAGCAATATAAGTACAGATTCTATATATTCAAAAAATGTCTGCTATTTTTATGTAAGAAGGTAATAAGCACAGAGGTGCTTACATCTTAAATAGGAAGCAAAGATGTATACTTTTGAAAAGAGGCTGTCTATTCTGTTTGTACTAGTGATGATCTCGTTAACAACCAGAATAAATGACAGAAATGCCAATGACTCGATAGCCATGGCAGAAGAGAAGTTTATAATGCTTACACAATAACCTGATCAGTACTGTTTAACCAGGCAGTCAATAACTATTTATTGAATTGTACTAGATTGAACACGAATAGGTAAAAAGCTTTAACAGTAGGTACTAGAGTAAATTAGCATCCAATAGATGGTGCTTTCTCTCCCATAGCTGGGATTCCCAGGTGTAAAGATCAAAAGGTGGAAATGGGAGGGTTGCCACTCACCATTATCCCTAGTAGCTCACTAGTGAGGTTTCTGCTTCCTTTTCCCATTTCCTTATTCCCTGCTAGCCTGAAGGTGTTAGTTCCAAAGAGAAGAATGTTTCCATGAAGGGACACAATGACTCCACTTAACTGGATGACTGCCACCTGGCTACTTTGGGCTCCTCAAACCTCTGAATCAACAGGTAAAGAAGGGAATTACTATACTGGCTGATGTGACTGTCTCTGACTATCAAGGGAAAGTTGAACCGCTACTCCACAGTGGACCTAAGGAGGAAAACAAAGAACTAAATGAGATCATTTAGGGTATTGGTTAGTATTACCATGCCTATTTTCCATGCCAGTGGAAAACTATGATGACCTAGTCTAGGTAGGACTATTAATGGTCCAGATTCTTCTTTAGCACTAGGTAGAGAACCACAACCCACTGAGGTGCTTGCTGAATATAAAGGGAAAACGAGTAGTGAAAGAAGACAGTTGTAAATACCAGCTACAACCACGTGGCCAGTTACAGAAATGAGCATTCTAATTATGAGAATTTTTTCCTTTTGTTACGAATACATTTGTATGCAAATATTTTGTTCCCTCCCATATGCTCTTATCATATAAGATGACCTTATGTCACTGTATTTAAGCATTGTTATTTTTGCATCACGGTATTTAAGTTACAAGCTATCAAGGAGAAGAGGAAATATCAGTCAGCACTTTATTCCTCTTCAGGAGAAAGGGTTGGTGTGACATTTGCTATACACAAGATAGTTGCATCATGAGGTAGAATTATGACCTTGCTATTATGAGTGCCAAATAGACAAGGGGTGGATTTGTAAAGGCTAATTTGTGTGTCAATTTGAATAGGCCATAGATGCCCAGATTCAGGGTGTGTCTGTGAGGTATTTCTGGATGAGATTTTTTTTTTTTTTTAAAGAAAAAATGGGTAGTGAAAGAAGGCAGTTATAAATACCAGCTACAACCACGTGGCCAGTTACAGAAATGAGCATTCTAATTATCATGAGTATTTCTTACTTTTGTTATGAATACATTTGTATGCAATGCTATGTCATGATTCTCCTCCCTCAACTTCTTTGAGTCACTAGGATAATGAGCACATGCCACTGAACCTGACCTTTAAGTTGGTTCAGGAACTGAACCTGGACCCCCCATGAAATCCCAGCCTATACAGCACAGTGTCACTGTCAGAGTGAGATTCTAATCTCAATAATTCAGAAAGTGTTCAATAATTTCCTATCATTTCTTTGTCTAAATGCACCCTTAATCCTCTTACTACCAATTACTAAGGGTATGATTACATACAGCAGGACTAGGTATCTATCAATAAACCAATAATAACTATTAAATAGTCATTAAGAGAACACGATGAAGGAAATATTTAGGTAGAATAAATGAGGTGAACTTTAGAATAGGTAAGGATTTAGTTTCTGAGCTTCAGCAGAAAGATTTATTACACAAATAGTCTGCACTCCTGAAAATGCAGGTTCCCTAGTGCAGTATTTAAGTACGGTGCACAGGGAGCTGGATTATACATGGTCAAATGTGATTTGAATCCTGCCTCAGGCAGCTTGAAAAACGTGCTGGGCACATGTGCATACATGTCCAAAATCCTCACAGGATGGAGAAATGAAGGTGAAGGTATGGCAGTGTGACCACACCTCATAGGCAAAGTGCTTTCTTCCTCCGCACTCTCTTTCATGAACACACATGCCCTCTAGCCATGAAAAAAAAAAAGCCCTAAACAATCTGGTCTTGGTCTGTCTTTCCAGTTAATTATAAGGCACACACCCTCTCACTCAGAAGAAATGACCACAGTGGTTTTCTCTGTTCCTTGATCATGCTTTTTTTTTTTTTAATTTGCTACGGGGCATGTGCACTCACTTACAGGCAGACAGAGAGAACATAGAGAAAGAAAGTATCTCCCAGGTCAGATAGCCACACTGCAATCCATTGTCCTCTCAGGATTTGGGGCATGCATGCAATCATTCCCAACATGATTTTCACACCACTAGGTTCAGGACATGAACCGTTCAGTTAGCCATGTGGAATCAAGCTGCCTTAACCACCATGGCACTGGCTGGCCCATCATGCTAAGCTCTTTTCTGCCTCAGGATTTGTGCACATGTTGTACCAGCAAGGCCCTGCCCCACTGCCTGTTTGAATAAATATGTATTATCATCTTGACTTCTTAAATGCATTATATCACATTTTAAAAGATAGCTTTTACAACATTGATAATACTGGCTTTACAACACTGGGTTTTGGTCTTTATCTTTCTATAAATAGTTGAGTCATCCTTCTATTCATATATAGTTAAAAATATTCACTGATAAAATGACAAATGTTTACTGATAGAATAATAAAATGTTTACTCATAAAATATATATTAAAAAGTTTAAAAATACAAAGCATATAAAAGAACCATTCCTTCTAAACATATATAACTGCTAACATATGAATATTATTTTTTAAACATATTTTACATAGTTGAGCTCATGATGACATAAAATTTGGAATGCTTTTATTCAGTTAATTCTATAGCATAAAGTACAGTTACAATCTTCTTGTCTAAAGTTTCTTTGTAACTAATTTTTAAATGCTACATCATCTTCTATTTGGATCTAGATTAATGGTTGTTTTTCAGCATTTGCTAATAATGCAGTGATCAACACCTTTGTAGCATATACTACTTACATGACTTTAAGCTGTCATATAAAATTATTATCTATTGTTAAAAAAACTAAAAACTTTCATTGATTTATGACAGTAAAAAACTCTATAAAGTGTTTTCCACCATTTCTGTTTCAGATTATATGTATACTTTCTAAAACACGAGGGTTAACTCATTTCTTGTCTTGAAAAAGGATTGTCTTGAGAAGTCTCTTTTGTCTCTATCATCTTACTAGGCAGAACTGTTACAGAAACTTGGTCACTTAGCTTCACACTATGAAAGATATTACACACAGAAAATGGTGCAGATGCTGCTGAACAACATAAATAATGTGGATTATTTTAAAACATTTTTTTTTTTAATTCCTGCAGGGTAGTACTCATCCAAACCTGAGAAACGTAAGGGATATCCTTAGAAATGAATGGTATTGTTATGAAGCAGAATATATTAAACCTAAATTCTATTGTTCTGTTCTAAATTCTTTATTAGGCATTGCCTATTTGATAATGGTTGTTTATGAGATATTTACTCACATAGCTAGTTCTTTATACTTCCTTTTACAATGTAAGGACCTCTGCTAAAATTCAGACCCCAATCACTAGAGAAACCAAACATTAACCTAATCAAAGGTTTAAACAACTGATACTTGGTTCTCTAGAGCCAATGAAATAAATATATTCCAGAGAAAGGAAAATCTGGGAGAATTAAAGAAAGAGAAAGAGACTCAAAAGTGAAGATAAGCTGAAAGTTCAGCAACACACATACCACAAAGTCTTCATCCACTTTATTTAATGTTAATTCTGCATCATCTTCTGGAACAGTTTCTTCTTCTAATTCTTCTGCTGGGTACGATGGCCTAAAATAATAAGGCTTAATGTGAAAAGAGAATTTTTTTTTTAATTGTAAGACAAAAAGGTATGGGACGAGCAGTTAGTGTAATGGCTATGTCGCTGAACTCCCATGCAGCCAACTGCGGTTCGAGTCCTGGACCCAGTGACTTAAAACTCACGCCGGGCACGTGTGCGTGTGCCCAAGATCCCAAGAGGAGAATGGAGGAGAAGGGATTGCAGCGTGGCCATACCCCCGGGGGGGGGGAGGTGATTTCTCGCTTTCTATCTCTCTGTCTCTCTCTGTCTGTCTGGCGAATGCACGCGCCCTCTAGCAAAAACCTCTCCAAAAAAAAAAGGTATAATATAAATATTTAGCACCCTCTGTAAGTCAAATCTGGTCCTTTTTCACTCTTCTTCCATAATCAGTGTTAATTTCTTCCTGAAACTTTTTAACGTTAAACAAAACAAAACCTCCAAATTTAAAAAACAGATTTACAAAATTACATATGATGCATATTATTATGCAAGTTACTTTCCTCACTTACCGATACATCACATTTTAAAATATACACATCTTTTTTCATGTTTTTCTTTAAGCACAACTGCACTATATTCCATTGAACAGCAGTACCAGAATTAATTTAACTGGAAGACTATGACAGAACACTGAAGTTATTTCTAGTTTCTTTTTGTTTATTAATTCACTTTTTAGTTTGCTGTAGGGTGTGTTCACTCAGTAGAAAGAAATATATATATATATATATATATATATATATATATATATATAGAGAGAGAGAGAGAGAGAGAGAGAGAGACAAAAAGTAAAAAATCACCCCCCAGGGGTATGACCAAATTACAATCCCTTCTCCTTTGGTCTCCTCTGGGAGAGACACACACACACACACACACACACACGCACACACACACACACACACACGCACAGACACACAAACATGCCTGGAGTGATATTTAGGGCACACATGCACATGCACCCAGCATGTTTTTCAAGCCACCTAGTCCAGGACTCAAACTGCACAGTTGGTCATGTGGAATTCAGCCACCTTAACCTCCACACTACCTGTTGGCCCTAATTCTAGTGTCTTGCCAGAGAATATTGTAAAGATAATCATTTTACATTTTTTGTTATATATATAAAATATACTTATATATAATTTTAATAAATTTATACATTACTTTTATATATTTTAAATGTATAATAAAACATATTTAACACATAATATATACTTACATATATAAAGTTTAGGATAAACTTATAGAAGTGGAATAATCATCAATAACTTTGTATACAGTATTATTTTGCTAGATATTGCCAAGACCAGCTTCAAAGATGTTCATTTACATAATCAAAAGAAGTGAAAAATTCCATATTTTTTTTCTTTTTAGGTTTTTGCCATAGCATCTGTGCACTCACAGGAGAGAGACAGAGAGAGGGAAAAAGAGAAATCACCCCTCCCCCAGGGGGATGGCTACGCCACAGTCCCTTCTCCTCCATTCTCCTCTCAGAACTCTGGATACAAACACACACAAACACACACACACACACACACACACACACACACACATGCGTGGAGTGATATTTAGGCCACTGAGGCTGGGACTCGAAGTGGGGTGTTGGCATAAGGGTGTCAAGTTCTCTAAACGTCATGTCATCTGCTGGTCCCAGGATTCCAATTCTATACACTCACCGATGTAATATAGAAACTTTAATCTTTGCCAATCAGTGTGGGGGGGACTGTATTTTAATTGAATTTCTTTGGCATAAAACATCTTTTTATATTTTAATTGATCATTCACAATTTCTTTTCAGGGAAATGTCCATTTATGCCCTTTGACTTTTAGCTTTTTTAATATTAAGATAATTGATGCTTTGGCAACCCCCCTGTTATAACTACGTTTCCTAGTTTATTACTTATTACCTTGGCTACTCAAGACTTACAGTTCTTACTAGATAGTCTTGGCAGCTTTTTGGTCATGTAGAGACGCCAGTTTAACATCATGTATATAAGGGTTTCTCTCACACCATCTCCTCTACACCTCTCGGGTCTCTTACCCTTTCTATACTTTTACTTCTCACATTTAAATCTTTGATCAATCTGAAATTTATTTTAATACATGAAGAGCTCCATTTAAAAAATATAATAAATAGTCCTAACACTAAGTATTGAACAATCACTTTTTCATCAAAGTTAACAACATGTATTTCCCATACTAAGAATACCTAATGTATTTATGTTTTTTTCATGGAAATTTATTTTAAAGCCCATATCTCAGACATGCTGACAAAATAAAAATATCAGCATTTAATGTTAAAAAAACTCCAAAAGAGCCATGAACCAAATCAATATTCTTGCACAATAAATTTCTTAATTTTTTTATTAACTAAAATTAGATAATATCTCAAAATGAATGTTCTTCTGGGATTTGTTTCAACTTAAATACATGAAGTAACTTTTATGTAATCTATATATTACATAGCTGATATGTCTTCTAATGTTTATTGCTTTTCAACTCCCCCCATTTTCCTTATTATATATATATGTGTGTGTGTGTGTGTGTGTAGATATATATATATATATATATATATATATATATATATATATATATCTTTTATAAATGCTCTGAGTCACCATAAATAGGCTAGGCCAGGAGTAAAATGTCCTTAGAAACAAAGGCCAAACAAAATTGAATAGTGATTCAGATGCAAACAGCTTCCAGTAAATTTACAATGCATTGGGGTATAACTTTAGTAATTTTTAAAAATGCTAAACAGAGCACCACATCTTATAACTCTTTTTTAAAATCAAATATAGAAATATTAAAGATCATATAGTCATTCTTTATATATACTAAATGGTAATGTTTAGTTGTAAAATCATCATTTTTTAGTTCAAAAACAGATACCAGTTATAATTTCATATAATTCAACCCAATGTTGACCTAAGTCAAGGAAGGCTTAAAAGTATTTATGAATAGACCGATCAGCTACCTGATCTACCTGATTTACCTGATCAATATAATTGAATATTATTAAATTATCAGTAGAAAAAAAAATTTTTTGGAGATGTTTTTGCTATAGGGCGTGTGCACTCACCAGAAAGACAGAGAGACACAGAGAGACAGAAAGTGAGAAATCACCCCCCAGGGGGGATGGCCATGCCACAATCCCTTCTCCTCCACTCTCATCTTGGGATCTTGGGCACACACACATGCACCCGGGGTGAGTTTAAGCCACCAGGTCCAGGACTAAAACCACAGTCGACTACATGGGAGTCCAGTGACATAGCCATTACGCCAACTGCTGGTCCCAAAAACTATATTAATCTTTCTACAAAAGTTAATCCAATGATGAAATCTATACATGTTATAATTATCAACTATATAAACTGACAGTTTCTGAGTATTTTGTCTTTTCTATATGAACATTTACTACCTATGACATATCAAGTGTTATTATAACTGCCATAGGGTACAAAGGAAGACCACATGATTTCTAGTAAGAACACACCTGTAAATAAATGGTTTTAATATCATAGGACAAATACAATATAATTATGAAAATATAAATGAAGTACTGTCAGGTCAGAGACAAAAACAATGAACAATATCTAGGAGACCTGTCAGGGGGCTTCTTCAGTATTATTCTTGCCCAGTCACTATACATAAAGGTGAAAATTTCATTCAAAGTACTATATAGTTTCCATTTTATCCTTAAATCTGTAGCTATCATTTACGTCCATGCTTATGATGCTTGTGTATATAAATAAGTACATGCACAGAGATTTTTTTAAACTTTCTCTTAAATTGACAAAGATATGCAGTCAAACCTGTAATAGTTACATATGAGTGAACTCCAAAAAGTTCATGCAAAAATGGAAAGTACCAGTGATACCAAAAAATTTGAAATACACAGTTTTTTTTATAATACACATTTTCCATGAACTTTTTGAAGCCTCCCTGGTATGTGAACAGAGGGGCACAATAATAATCTAATTCATACTGCAGAACTAGTTTTGAAGACATGAGACATTTCAATTTTGCATAACCTAACTTTCCTTAATCACCTGTGGCATTTTCAGTTTAGAACAATCAAGAAGAAATAATTTTTATGAGGTCAATTAAACAATTCTGCACTCCCAGTGGAAAATCCTATGCACATACAGTTATTATTACCAGGCTGGGTAAATTTTTTACCTTTTCCAGGTGAAACCAATGTATTTTAATGCTTCTTCAGCTAAACAATCAAGAACATAGCATACATGCTCTCCATAACCTGATTTCAATTTTGAAGGAGGAAAATCTGCAGTTCTTCCCTGAAAAGCAAAAGATAGACAGGTATTGTGTGTTACATTCAAATATCAAAATATTTCAAGCAAAGACTTTTAAACTATTAATAAACTTTAGAAACTTACTTGAAAATAAAGATGTTTTATTGTTTAAAGTACCAAAGTAAAAGGCAATAATATCACAGCAGCACAACAAATTATTGATCTTCCTGGGTGAAAGAAATCAGTAAAACTACTAGCTTGGTAATATATTGTTTAAGCTATGTGAAGGACAGAGTGATTCATTTGTCAAAAATTAATAACACATGTGCCAAAAATGTCTCATAAGACATTTCCTTCCTATCCCCTAGAAAAGGCAGAAATGAAAAGTATACAAATGCTATCATGGTCTATTAAATCAAAGTTTCCTTTCAAAATACAAAGTGTTTCAACTTTATAGTTTTTTATTATTTTTGAGAGGGAGAACTAACCGCCCATAAATTTACCTCTGAGGCATATCAAGATTTTAATAAATACTACTGCTTTGGGCTATAAATAGTATATACATTTTTGGAAGTGGCGTTAATGTTAAAATGTCTACCATTCTGAGAAGGTTATATGTAAATACATTCAGATGTGGTTATGTATAAATCCACACGGGAGTCATTTAAAAGGCCAGTACTGTTAATGAGTTACTAATATTAGAATTCATACTTTGAGAACATGTAGAAAGAAGAGTGTTCATACTTACAAATGACCGAAGCTCAGATAATATGTTAGATATGGTTGCATTAGGGTCATCATATTCTTGAGGTTGCTCAAAGGGACGTCCCGCTTTGTTAATCAACCAAGCAGCAAGAATGCAAAACATGTAGAACTGTTCACCAGGGTTGGTAGGCAGTGCAAAATAGTGTCTATTTCAAAACAAAGAGGGATGGGGGAATGTGAAATAATGTAAATAAGCCCACGATAAGTTCAAGATTGCCAAAGAAACTTTTCTTGCCCTCCCAAATAGCCTTTAAATCAAAAGACATTGGTAATCCACCCTTTGAAGATTCCAGTAACCTACAGCATTCACATTAAAGTTTTCAATCAGCAAGATTAAAGGCATTACTCCTGTACATAAGATATTATTGATAGCTCAAAGACTTTAACACCCAGGAAACACAGTGCAGGTTAGCACACAGAGCATGTGGAACTTTTGCCAAAATCGTTTAAGTATCAGGAATAATTAAAAAGTGAGTACCTTCTGTAAATGACAATTTTAGTAATTGAGAATTAAGATTCTCTCAGTCTAAAAGAAGAACCTTAAAGATTATTCACTATAGTTTTGTTTCTAACCTATCACCTATGTTAAGTAGTTACTTTCATCTTGGCAACATATTTGAATTACCTGAAGAGTTCCTAAAAATACTTTTACCCAGTCAAACATTGCTTCTTCTGTCATCAATGATTAAGTTAGAACTTCTGGGGGTGAAGCCCCAGTATACATGTATTTCAAAACTGTCCTGGATGGTTCTAAGGGCAACCTGGATTAAGAACCTCTAAGTATCACACCACCAGTATAACAAACATTTGTTGATTTTTTGCTCAATACTCTACTAAAAACAGTCCTATGAGAATCAGTATGAGCTATACCTAAACATGATAGAAATAAAGCTTGTTAGCAATGTTGAAGTCAGTTTGATCGATCTATTTTGTACATGTAGCTATCACCACTAGGTTTATAAGGTATTTACAGCTATGTAACAATTGTCTTAAGAATCAGCGTTCTACCCCTTCATGGTTCCAAAACTTTTGTCTGCAGGATAAGAGTATATGTTCTAGAAAATAACAGAAAGTTGGGAAGGAAAAAGGCCATGAAATCCTTCCAGGTATATACTCTAGAAGGAACACTTTTTAAAGCACCCACCACCTGCAGCTTATTCTTTATTCCTATCAGCTGGTAACTCCTTGAGACAGAGGAATGGATACTGAATGATACTGTAGACCTAGGACAGCAGTTCTCAAACATTAGTGTGTATCAGAATCACTTGGAAGACTTATTAAACCACAGACTTCTAGGCCCCATCCCTACAGTTTCTGAAAAGATAGATCTGGCAAAGGGTCTGAGGACTTTCATTTCTAGTAAGTTCCCAGGTGTGGTAGATGCTGCTTGTCTGATGATCCCACCTTATATCTCTACATGAATCTATGATTTTAAGTTTCCTGCTGAACCCTTGAGAAAATACTACAGGGACCCTATCAGTTGAACCTTAAGGCCATTGTCTCTTTAAAATATATATTTGGAAAAAAAGAATGCATTTTATTAACACAGAAAATGTCTACATTGTCCTGATCAATTCATTTCATATAATAATCTCAATCCTAACATTTCCACCCTAGATCAAACAAAACTATCATATTCTCTAACTTTTCTCCTATTATGGACTTAGGAATATGCACAGTTGACATAGACCCTATATATCTTTCAGTTCAGGTAATTGGAAGTCATGAGCAGAAGAATGAGACTAAAACTGTCAAGGGAAATTGAGCCTAGTTGTAGACATTAAAAGAAAGTACTATAGATTCTTCAAAGTAAAATAAAGCATTAAGGTGAAAGAAAAGTCATGCAATTTATTTATGGCCATCTTTAGGCTTCAGTGATGAGTGAGGACGTGTTAGCTTGCCCACTACCCTTCGCCCCACCAGAACAAGGGCACAGCTTAGGTTCTACACGGTGGCAGTTCCAAACGTGGCCATTTCACCACTAGCTTTTTCCACTTCTCGGATTCCGAGAGTACTGTTATTGTAACTTCGCAACTGCAAGTTTACTAACGGCACTCAAGTTCTCATCAAGGTCCTAGGTACCCACGGTCGGCAGTTGTAGAGACAGGGTCGGAGGAAAACAAACACTAGAAATAGATCTAAATGAAGATGGCATTTGTCTCCGGAGATGAGATGATGGGTGGTTTTTCTAAGCATCTTCTTGTGTTTCTCTGAGGTTTCTACAGTGGGTCTTTTCATTACCTTTTTTACTCAGAAAATACGGTTTGTGGTTTGTGGAGGCGCCTGTGTGAAGTCTTTAGAGAATTGGCAAACTGTCTTCCGGTCCTTTCTGCAGTTCCAAAACTTGTTTACTCTCTTTACGAACACACAGTCTGCGCTCTGAGAGCTGCACCGCCCTGCGTCGCCGAGTTTGGGGGAAGCACCTTTCCCTGGCTAGGAAGACTGAGGCCGAGACTCGATAACCCGCGCTCGGCGTTCCCAGCAGGGCCAGCCCGGCCGGCACCGAGGCGCTGCGGGACCAGGGCACCCACCTGGACGGGGGCTTCAGGTTGTTCTTCCGGAGGAGTTCCTCCTCATAGCGGAGCAGCTTCAGCTTCTCCACCAAGTCCTCCATCACCACGAACATGTGGTAGGCCGCGCCGGGCCCCCGCTCCACGACCGCCTCCCCGGCCCCTTCGCCGCGCGATCGAGACACCCCATCTTCCAAACCCGACGGCGTGACTACGGCCGCGGCGGCCGCCATCGCAGGAGAGACAAAAACCACCCGGCTTGGCCTCCGGCCCGCAGACCTCTGCGGCCTACGCCGCCTGAGCTGCGGTAACCCGGACAGCCGCTACCCGTTACCAAGCGACCGCCGAGCCTCCTGTCACCACGGAAACTAGTCTCCGCCTCCTTCCCGCCCTGCATGTCTCTTCTAAATTCTCTCCAACCAGGACGGGCCTCCAAGATGACGCTATACAGGGCCACGCCTTCTTCACCCCGCCTCCGGGGAGGAATGGCCGGGAGGTGGCCCCGCCCCTGTAGAGGCGTGGCGTCCGCGCTCCACGCCCCGCCACGCCCCCTCCAGCTGCGACTTAAAGACAGAGGCGGGGCGGCGGGCGTCTCTGCTCGCCTGGCCTGGTGACTGTTAGCCGGCAGGGAGGCGCGTCGGACCTGGCGGTCACTGAGGGCAGCTGGGCGGGCCTCTGGGTCAGCTGACGGCAGTTAAAAAGGTTAAAGAGAGATGAAGGCTCGCAGTATTGACGGCTACGCTAGCCTGCTGATACCTTTTGATACAATTTTCTCAAAATTGAAACTGTTCGTGGTTGTAAAGATAGTTGATATTGTGTTTCGTTTTATTTCAAGAAGTTTCCAACAAGAAATTTCTTTCTTTTAACTTAATCTTTCTCTCATTAGACAATGCTACAATTTATCATCTAAGGCTTGAAATGTTACAATACCGCGCTATTACTCCAGTGACAGGAAAGGGGTTGGTGAAGAGGGGTGGGGAAGGAGTTAGAGAATGAACAAGAACGACACATGGGGAAGAGTTCAGTTTATTCAAAACTGGAACTATTAAGCTCACTTCCTGCTGCTTAATGAATGCTTCAGTTCCATACGTGTAGTATAAGATTTGGGGGTACCTCGTAAGTACAACAGAAGATTTTCTTGAATGGAACCCTGCACTCTGGAGACAGTGTCACAACTGTATTCTGCAGGTGTTGACCTAGAAAATGCAAGAAAGAAAGACATAACTAACCCCAAATGTGGCTCAGCTTTAGAATTCTGAAAAGACTTGTGTATATCAAACTATTTTCTTAACAGCTACATAGAAAAGATGCCTGGCCCTTTCCTGGAAGAAGATAACTTCAGCTGAGAAGTTGAACATGTGTTTGTGTTTACCATATAACTTTTAAGGAATCTTTAATCATTTGTATGTGGCACTAAAGAATATAAGAGAGTCATTTATTTTTGACATAACTTAAAATTGAAATGAAACTAATTTCTTATTATTTTTGTTAGAAGAGCACACTTTCCATTTTAGCTATTCTACAGTTAATGTGTTTCTGGTACTAATAAAGGTACCAAAGTAAAAATCAGAAAGGCAAATAAATAATATTATTGATTTATGTAGAAAATAAGCTAAAAGGGTAGTTCCCTCAATTGATTTTTAGTAAGCCACTTTGTTTGCCTCTTACAAGTCATTAAGTAGCTGAGTTTAGCAAAACTGCATGGGATAATTTGATTTGACTCTACCCCACTGCCAAATTGGTCTTAGCCTTGAGATCAGTGTTTTGGGCCTCCATACACCACACCACACCTACCACATGTGTGGGCTGTGGGTGTTGTGGTACATCTGTATAGCTTTAAGAGTATAAGATAGATATATAGCTTTTTAGGATTAATAACAATGAAAGCCGAGGTGTGTTTTGTGGTTCTTGGTAAACCAACGAGCAACTGGTGCTTTTAAAAATGATTTCACAAGCTCTCATACTTTAGAGGTAAATAAGTTACACCCAAGGAGATAGATATTTATGCAGAGCATGGTGCCTACTAAGACATTTTGACATTTTCAGGAAGTTATATATAACACACAATATAAGATACTGAATGTTGTTTTTTGGTTGTCAAGAAACCCTCTAACAACATGTGTACATTGACTTGGGGTGAAATATGAAGGATCTTCAAAAAGTTCATAGAAAATGCATACTATGAGAAAACTCATTTTGAAAAAATTTTGCACCAAAATAAACTTATATTTTAAGTCCACGTTTTCATGAACTTTTTGTAAAACCTGTCCTTAAACTTAGCTATTTTCTTCCCAGGTACCATGCTAATGAAGCGTAACTTGAAAGCAATGTGAAGAATTACATTTCCTCTTAATCTTAAACAAGAAAAAAAGAGACTAAAATATGAAGTATCCCCAGTAACTGTAGCACAAAGAGAAAAGCCAACTGCTCAACACTGCATGTTTTCCTACAGGAAAAAAATAAATAAATAAATAAACAAATGGAAAAGAACACTAAGATGTCGCTCATTTTTATAAAGCCCAAAGATTATGTTTGCTGATTCCTTATTTACTTGTAAGAGTCGGTAATACATCAAAAGGTCTTTTCCTTGATGGAAGTAGTTTCTTTTTTTTTTTTTAATTTTTTTATTTTTTTTATTTTTTATTATCATCATATTCTTCTTTATATTACATTGAATTACATATAACTTTACAGTGTATTACATTGCTTTTTCAAAAGGGAATGCCATGCATGTCAGTCAGTACAGAGACATTAATCTCCCCACTTCAACATTCAATATCTTTTCTATGTTTTCCCCAATCATTATTATTATTATTCTATTTTTTAAAACAGTCAATTGCTATTTCTCATTTTGCTTGTACAAATACTTTGTCCATCATGAAATATTTCTCAGACAAATCCAGTTGAGAATACTATACATGTCAACATCAACAGGTAATAAGCCATATCTGTTTCTCACTAACAGCCTGCCTCTCTATTGTTCACTTGTTATCTTTCTCTATCCTCTTCTCTTCACTTCCCCCATTCCACACTGTCCTATTCTCATTAAGTACCTTCACTGCTTTTATGTCCTCCAATTTTTTGCTCTCTATTATAGAGTGCTGATAGTCGGTATATATTGAGTGGATACATACAATATCTTTCTTTCATAACCTGGCTTGCTTCACTCAGCAGTATGTCCTCCGTATCTGACCACTTCCTATCAAATGCCAGGGTCTTGTTATTTTTTTATGGCTGAGTAGTATTCCATAGAGTATATATACCACACTTTTCCAATCCATTCATCAGTTTGTGGACATTTAGGTTGGTTCCATGTCTTGGCAATTGTGAATAATGCTGCAATCAACATTGATGTGCAAGCACTTTTCTGACTGAGCGTTCTCCTATCTTTTGGGTAAATACCCAGAAGTGGGATTGCTGGATCAAATGGTAGTTCTATTTGTAGATCTTTGAGGAACCTCCATATTGTTCTCCACAGTGGTTGAACTAGTTTATATTCCCACCAACAGTGTAGGAGGGTTCCCTTTTCACCACATCCCCGCCAACACTTATCACTTTTTATATTCTTAATCTTTACCATTCTGACAGGGGTTAGGTGGTATCTCATTGTAGTTTTTATCTGCATCTCCCTTATGATGAGGGATGTTGAGCATTTCCTCATATGCTTTTTGGCTGTTCGTATGCCTTCCTTAGAGAGACTTTTGTTCAGCTCATTTTCCCATCTTTTAATTGGGTTCATCATTTTTTTTTTGCATAAGACACTTGAGTTCCCTATGTATTCTGGTTATCAGTCCCTTGTCTGAGGCATATTTAACAAAAATATTTTCCCATTCTGAGGGTTGTCGGTTCACACTAGTTACTGTGTCCTTTGCTGTGCAGAAACTTCTTAGTCTAATATAGTCCCACTTGTCTATTTTAGGGATTATTGCCTGTGCTTTGGGAGTCTTATTTAAGAAGTCTTTGTGGAAGTAGTTTCTTTCATATGTGTGAAAATGCACCCTCAATCCTCTCTAGCTGTCTCAGTTACCTGGAAGCATTGAAATGCATTTCTATTGAGTTTTCTTTGGCAGGACTAACTCACTCATTGGCTAAGGAGTTACACAGAACTTGAGAGAATGAAGAATGGAGGGGTGTTCATACTTCCTCTAAAGGAAAGTTTATCCCTGGCTCTACTGTCTTGACTTCAATCAGTAGTCAGTCTGCTGACTTTTATGCTGATTTCTTGCAATCTGAAATGGTTGGAGGTAATTTATTTACTTTTTATAGTTTTTGCCAAAGGGTACATGAGCTTGCCAGAGAGAGACAGGGAAAGGGAGAAACCACCCCCTGCCATGGGGAATGGTAACACCATCATTGCTTCTTCTCCATTTCCCCATGCTGTCAGGATTTTTGGCATGCATGCACACACATCCGGTATGTTTCTCAAGCTGCAAGGTTCAGGACTTGGACTATAGGGTCAGCCATGTGAGATCCAGCTTCTTTAACCACTGAGCCACAGAGCTGGCCCAGAGGTAATTTAGTAGTATTATTACATGAGAGAGAGAGAGAGAGAGAGAGAGAGAGAGAGAGAGAGAGAGACTACTTCAACAGAGTCTTGATGTAAAATCCACCAGCGCCTCAGCCAGTCCAGATGATGGGCACAATGAACTGACAACTTCCCATGAGGGTTTGTGTTGCAGAACATCATGTTTTACCACTGGGACACCATCTGGCCCTGTTGGAAGTGATTTTTAAGATCTTTAAGGTCTTTGTGTGAGTGAACCAACCTTTGAAAACTAAACATCTCGGTCAAAGCTGATTGAAGTGAATGGATTTCCCTCAAAGGTGCTCAGCAAGGCTGAGAGTGAAAAGGAGGCAGGTTCCAAAATGGAGGAAGGCTTAGGCTTTCTGCCTGCTTCCGGAATATAAGAGCAAGTCCTTCCAGAGGACTGGGCAGGCTTAAAGAACAAAGTGGCGTGGTGTGACAAATGGTTTAGTAACTCGCATTTGGGTTGTTAAAAAATTAGAAAGCCACTTATTGAATAAAACTCCCTTAAAACTACAGGGACTAGCTGCTCTTCTATCTCCTTCATGCCTATGGCTAGACCTGATCATTGAACTGACATAATTCAGATTAACAAGAGAAAAACAAATTTTATTTAATATTTTTACATGTATGTAGGAGACTTCATAGCAAAGAAGAGGTTAAGACTAGACCATGTATTTATTTATAGAGAAGTGACATGACAAAGGAAAAGAGGTTTAAGTGTCTAGGAGTGATCAGTTCTAAGATGGGATTAGGAAATACATGGGTGAAACTACAGATAGTCACCCACTAAGAATGGTTTAACTTCACTAAGTCTGAGAGCAATAAGCATTCAATAGAAGCCACACTTTGAGGACCCATGTCACCATTCTGTTTGTCACTTTAGTATAGTATTCAATAAATTATATAAAATGTTCAACATGCTGTTTAAAATTAAGCCTTACATTAGACAATGTTGCCCAACTGTAGGCTACTGTTCTGAGCCTGTTTAAAATAGGCTTGGTTAAGGTATGATATTCAATAGGTGTGTCAAATGCAATTTCCACTTGGAATATAGATGTAACCACATCCTAAGTCAAAGAGCATCTGTAATGTAAGAATTATTTTAATGAATTTGTACATTTCAGCATCAGCCCCCAGGCTTCGGTGACAAAAATGTTACTCTCTTCCTTGTTCTGGGAGGGCATCTTTCTCGTGAGAATGTTATGACATGATGTTAGGTAGAAAGGGAGGTCAGAGGACCCATAATGCACTGTTTCTCGAGTGCCTTCAAAATAATATGTCACAGTGGTGTATTTTTGGGGTGGCATGTTTTAAACTCCTTCAACCAAAAATCTAGAAAAGAAAATGTTGCATTTAAACATGATGCATTAGAGATGATGCCATTTAAGGCAATGTGAAGACATCCCCTCTTCAAAACCATACTGGAGTTCAGAGCTAGTACACTAGGCAAAGAGACAGTAGTAAATATTGCAGAAGAATAAGCTGTTGCAGGTGATATGACTAAACAAAAATGCAAGATAATTTATAGATAACTATTAAGACAGCTCAGTCAATTTCCCATGTATGAGATCCGAACTAAAACCTCCATAACAAGTAAACATTCAGGAGTAAATCTATCATTATCTTTATGGAGAAATTGTTAAACTTCCCTGAAAGTTTTGGAAAAGTTATGGAAAAATTCAAATAGGGATACAATGTTATGAGTGAGAAAAAGAGCAGTATCTTTGCCTAATCTACAAACTCATTGCAATTTCAACTAAAATTCCATGAGGGCTGATCTTGAAATTCACGTGTAAGAGCAAATTTTAAGGAAGAATGAAGAAAAAAAATTATAAAAAGATTTATAGAAATATAACTAAGTGTTATCATGAATAAAGAGAAAATAGAGAACCTGGGAATGGATGAGAATTTACATGGAAACTCAGAATAAGACAAAGCTGGTATTACGATAAATAGAAAAAGATTGTTCTCAAAATGCTACTGAAGCTATGGTCTATTCATATGGAAATGAAATTACATTACATTTGATTCCCATCACATAAATTCCAGATGGATTGAAGACATAAAAGTGAAATGTTTGTAATATGTTTAGAAAACAAAATAGACTACCTTTAACCTTAGAGTAAGGAAGGATTTCTTAAAGAAAATAACACTTTAAAAGAAAAACCTTATCAAGTTGTCAGAATCTAAGAACCTACATACAAAATAGGACTTTGAAAACTTTAAAAAAGATATTCGTGACTCAGAAACTGTCGATGGGTCAGTCTCCAGGATATATGAATGGACCATCGCAATGCCTCTTGTACTGTGCTAGAGGACCTTAGGTGTGTTCTAGGTCAGGTGTCTGTCTACCCACATTTGACATTTGAGTCTGCATAATTCCTTGTCATGGAGTGCTGTTCCATGCACTGTAGGAAGTTCAACAGCATCCATGGTGGCCCCTTCTCACTAGATGCTGGTAGCACACACTCCTATTGGTGACAATGAAAAATGTCTCCAAATATTGCTACGTGGCCCCCTGGGGCAGAATCACCCCTAGTTGAGAACCAGTGCTCTAAATACATGGGTTGGGATTGCAAATGCCTTTTTAGGGACTCAGTATGTAAAGGTAAATGGGTGAAATTTACCTTTATGTGAGGGGTTCAGGGGAACTAGAAAATTTATACAGCATCTCAAGGAGAGGACATTTTTATCAAGAGGACAATTTTGTCAAGAAATTTTGCCACATGTAGTCATTTCACAAGGATCTGAACCTGGAGTTGTAAGTCAATGTGAGACTCTAACGCTCTTGAAGGTGACCTTTTTGTAGAGAAAGTATTTCAGGAGCTACTTTAGTTGTTAAAGATGTTTATTAATGCTTTCAAGTTCAAATTTGATAAACCTTATTTTTAACCTGTTAGTTTGATATTCAAACTATTTAATTTGTAAATGTAGTAAATTTATAATAGTCAAATTTAAGGGGGGTGTATTACAAACATAAATTTCTGTACAGATTTTACATTTTTCAATAACTTATTATATTTTAACTACCAGAGGGTTCATGTACTCACCAGAAAGAGAGAGAGCTAGAGAGAACACAACCCCATTGGGATGTGATCACACTGCAACCCTTTTCTTCCATTTCTCCATCTCATCAGGATTTGGGTAATGTATACACATACACCCAACATGGTTTTTTCTAAGCAACTAGGGCTGGGATTTGAACCACAGTCAACCATGTGGGATTCAGCTTCCTATGTACAGGGCTTAATTGTTGTGCTATGGTGCTGACTCTCAATACATTTATTTTAATGTCATCTAACTCTTGCAGATACTGAAAAATCTCCTAAATCTAAAAGTTAAAAAAAAAAGAGGTGGGAGGTGAAGGTGAAGGTGGGAGAAGGAAGTAATTCTGTCAAGCATCCAATACTGTTTATAAACATACATTTCAGTGTAAAGTATAAGTCTAACTAAGTATTTCTACATAGTAAACTATAATCCTAAATCAGTTTCTCTAATAGGCCAAATTTTCAACCATTAGATACTCAAATATGGACAAATTATTCTTTAACATAATTATTACTACTATGGGCTTGACTTTCTTTCTTTTTTTTTTTGGAGAGGTTTTTGCAATAGGGCGCATGCGCTCGCCAGAAAGAGAGAGACGGAGAGACAAAAAGCAAGAAATCACCCCCCGGGGGGATAGCCACGCCACAATCCCTTCTCCTCCATTCTCCTCTTGGGATCTTGGGCACGCATGCACACATGCTCGGTGTGAATTTAAGCCACCGGTTGGTTCTGGAACTCGAACTGCGATCGACTACATGGGAGTCCAGCAACATAGCCATTACGCTAACTGCTGGTCCCAATGGGCTTGACTTTCAACAGCACTGTACTTAATGTTTTGTTTTTTTTTAATTTTTATTATCATCATATTCTTCTTTATATTACATTGAATTACATATAACTTTACAGTGTATTACATTGTTTTTTCAAAAGGGTGTACTTAATGTTTTGTAAACCGTTCTCCTGGGCTTACATTGTTCTTTTTTTTTCACTACTAGCGGAAATCATCTAATTCCTCAGGATTATAGTTAACTGCCTCAGCTAACTTTGGTTCTCAAACTCAAAAAATGCCATCCAATCATATTATATATATTTCAAGGCTTTGCCTGGTTTTATGATTTCATTTTCTTGGAGGAAAAACAAAGTAGATGTGAGAACTGACTTCAGTGTGTTGTGCTGTGGAAGTGATAGGATGATTATTTAAGGGCTGTAAGTAGGTGTGTGTGGGTGGGGAGTAGATGATGTTCAAATTCACATCTTAGTGTTCTGGCTATAGTGTAGAGAAGGGACTACAGGGAGGTGAAAACTGATTCAAAAAGCAATTTGAAGAGTTAGGTGAGAGGTAATCTTTAACTAGGATAGGTAACAATTACAATGGTGAAAAAAATTGTAGTTAACAGATTTCAGGAAGTAATTTCAAGAGAACTTAGTAACTGGTGCCGTGCAATGATCTCTGGGGCATGAATGGCACTTTCAGGCAAGAAAGCTGTCCTTTCTATCCCTGTGTCACTGGAATCTGTGAGCATCCCCAGACATCTTGAATGAGGGAGCTCCTGATAGCTAAGGGTAATTTTTTTAGAGAAAGATGCCACGGTGAATACTGAATAGCCAATACTCTTAGCAACAGGGAATGGGTACAACTGAAGGATGGGTAAAAGGGATCTGGGTAGACTCCAGCATCTTACTATAATAGTTGACATTAAAATGCAGCTGTTGAGATCAGCAGACGGTCTAATGGTTGCATCGCTGGACTCCCATAGTTGACCATGGTTCGAGATCCAGACTTGGCAGCTTAAAACTAACACTGGGCCTGTGTGCATGGGTGCCCAAAATCTCAGAGAATGGAGAAGGGATTGCAGCATAGCCATCTGCCCTGCAGGGGGTGATTTCTTACTTTCTCTCTGTCTCTTTGGTGAGTGCACATGCCCTATAGCCCCCCCAAAAAAATATTTTTAAACTCTAAAAAAATGAAGCTCTTCTCAATTTCTTTATGTGGGATGTGCACTGAAGTTAGTGAAGCTTTAAAAATAAGTAAGACTGCTAGAGGCATAAGCCATATAAACTGTCGGATAGGGGAAATAGCATAAAGTAACTGCAAATATTGAAACATTCAGCCTAGTTTTCTGATAAGAGTTCTATTCCATTATATATATTAGTAACACTTTGATTTGATACATATTGGGTTCTAACAAGGAGGATTGATCTGATATGTCAGAGTTTTGAAGGTTAAACAGAAATTGGTTTATTCTTCAAGGGCTAGATTAAAAAGATTCAATTTATTTTACAGTCTGGGACAGCATTTTTTCCCTTAAGGAAAAATTAAATTTAAGTGAGAAAGTAGAGTTAACAATAAATGTCACAGGAGAAAACTCTCTTAATGGGGTTCCCTAGAGCATAATAAAAGCAAAATCTGCTAGATACTACCTCCTGTGGAATTATCACAACTTCACAGTACCACTCTGCATCTCAATGCACAGAGTGCCAGACTTTCTGACGGCCTGTTTCACAATGGGTATGGGCACCTTGTCCAAGGTATTAGAACCTGTTGCCCAAATCATTACATGGTAATAAAATGTTAAACCCACATGCCTTGTTTTTATTCCTAGCTCTTTGGAGGAGATGAATTTCTACTTAACACCTTTACATTTTGCTTCTTGAATAGAAAAAGTAATCCATTCTGCCTTAATAAAATTTTGATGAGAGAACTTTTTTTTTTCCTGAATGCATGAGTGTAAAAGCCCAAACTAATCGATCCAAGGATCAGTGTTTTGCTCTTTTGACAGCCACAGAGAGTCTTTTCTGACTCCCCCCCCCCCACCCCCAACGATGATTTGAATGCATGTGTAAGGCACAGTATTTGGACACAGTGGCACAAAGATTCGTGAACCTAGTCTCATGCTGTAATGCAGAGTTGCATGTACTTGGTATTTGGAAATATAGTGTAATAGAGAAGAAAAGTGTGTTTTAAAAGAAGGCTCTTCAAACTTATGTCCCACTTCTCCACAAGACAGAGCTGATTGTCCCTCCACTGTACCTATGGTAGCCTATGGTAGCCTATGATACTTTCTCTCTATGGAGACCATTTCTGTCCTAGGCTTTGAAGGATCAGGAAGAATTAGGCAAAGACAATTAGTAGAGAGGCAATACATTTAAGGTAGATTTGCTAGAACACAGTGTCAGAGCAAACACGATGGCTCCTCTCTTTCATGCTTAACATGGGTCCTGACGCGCTTGCCTTTTGCTCAAGTGTGCAGGGGTATGAGTTGACATTTTTTGCTTGGGAACTTTAGGAAGTGATCTGCCATATGTAGTCAGATATTTCCAGAACTTCGTACCAACATGCACCTGTGGCCTGTCTGTGGAGAATTCTAATTGGAATGTGTTAAAATACATTCCAAAGAACTCACCTCAAAATAGCCCTTAATCAAGAGCAGAAACTAGGAACTATTTTTATAACTTTCTAACAGCTTATAATTTTCACCAGTTCTTTTGCTTAATCTCATGCCCAGTATATGTGTGTGTATTTAATTTCTTTTTATATAATTTCTTTTTTAAAAATTGTGATTATGGAGTTCAGAAGAATACTCTATATAAGACTATTCTTCCTTTTACCCAAGGTAGAACGTGAATTTATCACAGTAATTTTCTAAGGATGTGTAGACTATTAATTGTATATTGGCTATGGGTTGTCCAAACCCCCAATAAGAAGAGGAGATCTTCCCCATAGTTTACCCCAAAATTAGGGGTTGATGGTGTTTCCATTACCCCATTGAGTAGTGAAAAAAAATGGCTTACCACCTACTAGCCCATTCTTTTTTCTATTAATGTGAAATGTTTACATTTATGCTATGGTTTGAATGTTTGCACCCCCTTTTTTTTAGTAAGAGAGAGAGATTTTTTCTATAAGGCACATGCACTCACCAATGAGTCAGAGGGACAGAAAATGAGAAGTCATCCCTCCCCTCTGAGTGGGATGACCATGCCACAATCGCTTCTCCTTCATTCTTCTCTCAGGATTTTGGACATGCACACACACATACCCAGCGTGAGTTTTAAGCTGATAGGTCCAGGATTTGAACTGCAGTCAATTACATGAGAATTTGGAGTCTTAACCACTATACCACCTGCTGGCCCCAAATGTTTGCTCCTTTAAAATTCATTTTGAAATTTCATTGCCATTGTGACAGTATTTTAAGGTGGGACTTTTAAGAGATGATTAGGCCATGAGGGCGCCACCCATTGGAGTTGGATTGATGCCATTGTAAAAGGTCAAGGTCAGCCTCCTCTTGCTCTCACTTACCCTTTTGCCTTCCATCATATGATGACAGAGTAAGGGCTCTCACCAGATGCCAGCACCTTGATGTTGGACTTCCCAGCCTCCAGAACAGTGAGCCAATAAATTTATGTTCATTACAAATTACCCAGTCTCAGGTTTTCTGTTATAGAGCAGCACAAAATGGATTAAGACAACTTACTTGGTTCATTTCTAGACTTTAAGCTTCCAACAGACTTCAGTAAATCTGTTTGATTATTCTTTTTTTTTTTTTTTTGATTATTCTCATACTGTGAAATTATTTTTGTTTTTGTGGCTTTAAAATAAGATTTACTTTCTGATAGGACAACCCACCACTTTATTTTTCTCAGTCTTCTTGGTTATCATACCTTTATTCTTCCAGATGAATTGTAAATTTATTTCATGTTAAAATGTATACACTAAGAATGCTTTTCTATAATATTGAGTTAACCATCTAGAAACATAGCATAATTATATGAGTCTCTCATTGGGACAAAATGGTCACTGAAAAACTCTATTGTCTGTTTTTAAACTAGTAGTTCACTTTAAAATAAAAACACTCTATATTTTCTTTATGCTAGTAAATTAGCAGTGTTGAGTGTAAACACTTCATATTTTACTTTCTGAAAGTAAGAGTAGACTATTATGCTGTGAAAGGTTTTAATCTCCTCAGCTTCTTGGAGGAAGAATAACACTTCTAAAATGGGTAGGGGAGGAGTTTTTATAAGGAAAATTACAAATGCCTCAGAAGATCTTGCTCTTTCAGAGGAAACACCAATTTCTTTTATAAAATAAAAAGCAAAAGATTTTTTACTCTTACTTTGGATATAATGATGGCTTCCTTATACTTTTCTCTCCAGATCTGACCATTTCTCAGTTTTTTGTCTACATTGTTTCCAAAGTAATCTTTCTAAGATGCAAATATGGACATGCCACTGTCATAGCTGACGTCCTTACAGAGCTGTTTTTGTTTGTTTGTTTTTTTTTTTTTTTTTTTTTTTTTTTTTTTTTTTATTTTTTTTATTTTTTTTTTTTTTTTAAAGAATTATTTTATTTAAGTTTATTATTATATCATTATTATTTTTCAGTTTTATCAGAGAGAGACAGAGAGAGAGAGAGAGAGGAAGTGAGAAAGCAAGCCACCAGGTCCGAGACTTGAACCGCGGTCGGCCATGTGGGAGTCCAGCGCCTTTAACCACCACGCCACTTGCCAGCCCCTGTTTGTTTGTTTTTTGAGAGGTTTTTGCTATAGGGCGCGTGTGCTCGCCAGAAAGACAGAGAGAGACAGAGAGACAGGAAGCGAGAAATCACCCCCCGGGGGATGACCATGCTGCAATCCCTTCTCCTCTATTCTCCTCTTGGGATCTTGGGCATGCATGCACACGCACCCTGCATGAGTTTAAGCCACTGGGTCCGGGACTCAAACCACGGTTGACTACATGGGAGTCCAGCAACTTAGCCATTACACCAACTGCTGGTCCTCTTAGAGTTTTATTCAGGACAATATCCAAATTTCTCAGCATGCTGTACAAGGCGTTGGGGACATACTTGGACTCTGAGGCTCAAAGCTTACCAGTTTGTGTGTGCGTGTATGTGCATGTGTGTGCGCGCGCGTGTGTGTGTATAATTTTTAATAAAGACAAATATAAGAATTGGTCTCATTGCCTAGTGGTTAAGGGAGCTGGATCCACATGGCTGACCACCCACTTCAAATCCTAACCTCGTGGGTTGAAAAACATGCCAGGTGCATGTGTATAGATGCCTCAGATCTCAGTAGGACGAAGAAATGGAGAAGAGATGACAGCACAACACCCCTTTGGGGGTGCTTTCTCCCTCTCTCTGTATCTATCTCTCTCTGGCAATTGCATGACCTCTCTAGCAACTAAAAAAATAAAATAAAGAAAAATACACTTTAAATTTAAAATCAGCTTTAACACTTTAAAAGGGACCATACAAGTAAAGCTCTCTGAAGCATAAATTTCACGAATCTCCTGGTATATCTGTCTCTAAGGAAGTTGTTACAAAATCTCAAATGAATTGAAGTTACCAGATCAATAAAAAATAACTAAGATAAAGTTACTATTCAACAAGATGAAGTTGCTTATAGCTCAGATTAGAACCCAAAATGTAAGGTTGTTGCATATGACTACCTTCCAAGCAAGAGACAGACATGCCAGGATCACAAGGTACTGTAGTGGTTAAGGCTCTGGTCTCCCACGTGGCCCATGCCGTCCAAGTCCTGAACTCACTGGCTTGTAAACTCACACCAGGCATGTGTGCATTTGTGCCCAAAATCCTGAGAGGAGAATAAAGGAGAAGGGATTGTAGCATGGCCATCCCCCCGGGGGTGTGACTTCTCACTTTCTCCTTTTGTCTCCAGTGAGCACAGATGCCCTACAGCAAAAATCTCTCTCTAAAAAAAGAGAGAGAGAGAGAGACAGTCATGCTGAGTCTTTCCTACAGCCAGCGTGAGAGAAAGAATATTAAGTACATATTTTTCAGACTTGATTGGTTTCAGATAGACTTAGTCTGGCCCTTGAATTACTTAAGTAAAATGAGTTAAATTATTTCTCTGTGATTTGAGATGGCAACCCTCTACCCAGGTAGCAACTACCTCCCTTCATTAATCCTTTACTATCTGGTTGAAATATTTACTTAATAGTTTTCCTGTCTGGCTGAGCCACAAGTCTTAATGATATTTTAATGGTGGCTGATAGGATTATGTATCTCTTACACATTTGTCTGGCTCTGCAGTCAACAACACTAAAGTCATGCTAATGGTACCTATGATTAACTTTCTTACATTAGACAAAGGGTCTGGTTACTTCTCACTTGAAACTGGAGAGGATTTAACGGTAGGACCTGATACGCGTATTCTATCATTTTTCCTACCCTATATAACCATCCTTCCTTCACCCTGAAAATTGCGGTCCTTCCTTTTATTTTCTTTAGAGCCTCTTTTAAAAAAGAATGAGTCATAATTTCTTATTTATTTGTTGATTACTCCTTAAATTATTTATGTTAGGCTCCTCCAAGAAGCAGAGGCCAAATGGGATTAGACATGCAAGAATTTTATTAGACTATGTGTCCGGGATAGAAATGGAAAGGGAGTTCGTAAAGGCTGGGTGTGTAGCCAGATCTTGGTGCAAGACTGACCCCAAGTGAAGAGTACAGGGAAGGGAGGTTGGGCAAACTCTTGACCTGTGCTGTCATGCAGTCTAAAGGCCCTCTTAAAGCTGGCAGCCTTGTATGTCACCTACATAGGCTGAGACCCATACTCCTAGGTTTGGAATATGCTGCCTCCAGAAACCAAAGATGCCTTCCAATGCTGTGCTTCTTTCTTTGTGTAGAAGATGTAAGACACAACAATTTGTCTTTTATATTGAAGAGGTTGTCCCAGCTTGCCTCAATCACTAGACCCCAAAACTTCACCAAGGTATCTGATACGCTTTGGAGTGCATGCATCTTACTAAGGCCTCCAACATACTGATCACCTCTTGCTCCAATTCCATCAGCATGACGTCTCAGATGTCACAGTTTTGTGGGATGTCCTAGAGGACCAGATCTCTTTGGACTCTGTTATGATAGAGAACAGGACAGTTAACATAGCTCTAAGGGAAAACCTCAAATGAATATTGGCTATCAATGTGAAAACAAACTATTTCTGATTCTTTTTCCTGATTGGCATCGAATGGAATGTACTCATAGGTCAATAGCTGCATATTGTGTGCCTGTGACCACATTGGTTTGTTCTAATGGGCCCATTCCTTGGTGCAGGGGTGTTGTGCTGCTCAAGAGAAATCAATCCTGCATGGCAACTGGGGTTCAATTTCTGCACTTGGTCAACCTGGAAACATGCCAGGCACGTTCAGGAATACCCAAGAACTGAGAGGCTGGAGGTCTGTAGGAAGGAACTCATAGTAGAAATCTGCGTCATTATAGAAAGTGAGCAGACCCTGTCGTGGATGCTCATCTCTTTTTCTCTCCCTCATCTTCATCATCATCATCTCTCTCTCTCTTTCTCTTTCTCTCTTTCTCTCTCTCTCTCTCATGTTTATGTGCTCTATTAGAAATGTTTTTTAAAAAGAAGAGAAAAAAATTGCACCGTCAACTATATACCTCATCTAGTACAGTAACTACAATGTAGTATATTTGTTGGTTGATTTTGTGATAATCTGTGTTCATTCTCTAGAATTTTGTTTTGTTTTGTTTTGAGTTTATTTATTTCTTCCATGAAAGAGAGGAAGAGACAGAGAGAGGCACCTCCAACAGGGTCCTCACGCCATGATCCAACCTCAGTCTCAGCCTGCCCCATTACCAGCACACATGTGCCAGGCATGCCGAGGAAGGTCTTCCAGTACCAACCCAGAACTTTTTTCATGTGGGTCTAGTTGCATTACCACTTTACCACTGCCTGGCTCCAGCTAGTTTCAAAAAGGACGATACTGGCAAATTAAATGGAGATATGATAGGAACCATCATTCATGCATTCAGGGACTATATCGCCATGGTACCTGGTTGCCATGGTGTTGGAGAGTAATTCCTCCTAGAGCCCCAGCTCCATTTTTAGCCAATGGGTTACAGATGTAAAAATGTGTCATGGTCTAGGAACCCAACAAGCAATTGTGTTCATATCCTGCTTCTCCTTTCTTGTCTTTATTTGGTTGTAGTGTTAAGTAGCACCCTTGTTAGCTGTCCATCTGTTCTGCCTCTATAGACAGCATGCTCTGTTAACCATCTCCACAACTCCCTGTGGGTCAAGCAGCCTTGGCTGCCCCCGGCATTGCCAGTCATTATGGTAATTACAGCCTCCTGGCTCCTGACAGATAAGTGCTGCCATCTGGCCTCTATTATTTCAAGACCCCATCATCTTCATGGTAATCAGCCCAGCTATGTGATTGCATCCTGGCCTGTAGAGGGAGCTAACACAGGAGAATTTCTTTATTATTTTTTTTCTTTCTTTTTTTAGAGATTTTTGTTATAGGGCACATGTGTTCACCAGGGAGACAAAAAGAGACAGAAAACAAAAAATCACCCCCTGGCGTATGGTCATGTTGCAACTCCTCTCTTCCATTCTCCTCTCAGGATTATGGACATGCATGCACGGATGCATACACATGTGCTCAGTTGAGTTTTAAGCCTCTGGGTCCTGAATTCGAACCATGATCTACCACGTGGGAGTCCAGAGATGTAACCATTACGTCATCTGCTGGTCCCCACTAGCACAGAACTTCTTAGTAGTGTTGGTGCTCCTATTACCAGTGTGTTTTTCATGGCCTTGGTGAAATGGTGAGTTCTCTGGGCCTTTCTGAAGGACATATTCTTCTGGAAGGTTTTCTTTCTGGCTTTATGTTGTATATTCTTTCCACAAGGCATGTCATATCTTGGCCAATTTCTTCAGCCTCTTAACTTCTTCTTTTTTTTTTTTTTTTTTTTTTTTTTTTTTTAGAAGTTTTCACTATAGGGTGCATGCACTTGCCAGACAGACAGAGAGAGACATAGAGACAGAAAGCGAGAAATCACCTCCCAGGGGGGATGGTCATGCCACAATCCCTTCTCCTCCATTCTCCTCTCAGGATCTTGGGCACGCACGTACACATGCCCGGCGTGAGTTTTAAGCCACCGGGTCCGGGACACGAACCATGGTCGACTACGTGGGAGTCTAGCGACATAGCCATTACACTAACTACTGGTTCCCTTAACTTCTTCATCTACTTCTTTAGGGCACTTTAGACATTTCTACTTTACTGAGAATTAACCAGGCTTCTAGGACTCATACCAGCTGTCGATTTACCCATCCTCTTGGGGTTTTTGCTACAGTGCTACATCCTGGGTCTTAAAAAAGTGTACCCAAGCTAATAAATTCTTACTTATTCAATCGTACATTCTGGCCCCCTTGATCAAGCACTTATTTTGTTTTAATGTGCTGAAGTGTGCGTGCACTTGTCAGAGGGGAGATAGAGAAAGAGTGGTGAGAGAGCACCCCCACGGGGATGGCCATGCTGCAATCCCTTCTTCATTTCTCCTTTTGGAATTTTGGAAATGCACACACACACACACACACACTCCCGTGTGGTTTTCCAGCTGCTGGATCTGGGATTCAAAACATGTAGGATCGGGACCAGCAGTTAGCGTAATGGCTATGTCGCTGGACTCCCACGTAGTCGACCGCGGTTCGAGTCCCGGACCCGGCGGCTTAAACTCACGCCGGGCGCGTGTGCGTGCATGCCCAAGATCCCGAAAGGAGAATGGAGGAGAAGGGATTGCGGCGTGGCCATCCCCCCTGGGGGGTGATTTCCTGCTTTCTACCTCTCTGTCTCTCTCTGTCTGGCGAGCGCACGCGCCCTATAGCAAAAACCTCTCAAAAAAAAAAAAAAAAACAAAAAAAAAAACATGTAGGATCCAGTTATCTTAACAACCTTAACCACTGACTGGCCCAATTAAACATTTTAAAAATTTATTTCCAAGAATAATTTCCTGATTCCTACTTGTATATGCCAGCTTATTCATAAGATTTGTTAGGTATAAAGTCTATTTCTTCTCTTACAAGTCTCAGCATATCTCAACTGGGTTAATCTGGGATTTAACCATCATTGTTAGCCTGGAAGCCAAGAGAAGTAGTAGGGTTATACTGTGAGGGCATTGTCTATTGCTTTACGAGGCTGCAATTTTTGTTGTGCTAGGAGATGTTGCAGAATTGCTAATTCTTACTGAGAAGGGGTGGGCTACCTCTGCAAGCCTGATGGTCTGAATGGTTGCAGGGTCCACATCTTCAGGACATCCAATGAGATCCTTCTACCTCTTTTCAGGGTTCCCCACCAAGACTCTAGCCTTACCCAGGTAATCTGCCTTAGGTGAGCACTAAAAGTTCTCAGGACTGGGACCAGCAGTTAGTGTAATGGCTATGTCGCTGGACTCCCACGTAGTCGACCGCGGTTCGAGTCCCGGACCCAGCGGCTTAAACTCACGCCGGGCGCGTGTGCGTGCGTGCCCAGGATCCCGAGAGGAGAACGGAGGAGAAGGGATTGCGGCGTGGCCATCCCCCCGGGGGGTGATTTCCTGCTTTCTATCTCTCTGTCTCTCTCTGTCTGTCTGGCGAGCACATGCCCCCTATAGCAAAAACCTCTCCAAAAAAAAAAAAAAGAAAAAAAAAAAAAAAAAAAAGTTCTCAGGACTCTTCAGGGTAATCAGACGTCTTAAAGGATGGCTTAGTGCTCCAAGCATAAGTATTCCACTGAGCAAAATCATCTCTTATGACAACCATATTGTATTGTACTGTAATGTTGTGCTTCATCAGTCAAAACTATCACAAGCCCACTCAGTGTCATGAGGGAACAAAGACACCTACATTTTGATAGGAGGGATATGAAGAAATTTTGTAGCAATTTCTTTTTGCAAGTTACCACAACTAGCCAATGATCTTCCTATATGGAAGGCTGTAGAAAACCTGCAGCTTGGGACCAGCAGTTGGCCTAATGGCTATGTTGCTGGACTCCCATGTGGTTGATTGCAGTTTGAGTCCCGGACCCGGTGGCTTAAACTCACACTGGACATGTGTGCCTGTGTGCCCAAGATCCCGAGAGGAGAATGGAGGAGAAGGGATTGCAGCAAGTTACCACAACCAGCCAAAGATCTTCCTATATGAAAGGCTGCAGAAAACCTGCAGCTTGAAACCAGAAATCATTCCCCCTGGGGGGTGATTTCTCGCTTTCTGTCTCTCTGTCTCTCTGGCGAGCGCCCTTGTCCTATACCAAAAACTTCTCCAAAAAAAAAAAACAAAGAAGAAAACCTACAGCTTAACTTCTCCTGCCATTGCTAGCTTTGTGGATTTAAATTTTTCATGATACTTTTCAACTTGTATCATACCTGCCTATTTACTTCTGTTTCAGCCTTCCTTGTTTCCCTGCACCTGATACACAGGTGTTAATAGGCTTTCAGTAAACTACTTTTCTTAAACCTATTGTACTTGGGACACAAAACTAACTTATAGATAATATTTTGTAATGTAGGATAATAAAATTAAAAGTTCACATGGTTTGAATCATATCATAAGAGTTAAGTTATATTTGATACCTCATCTGAATTAAATCTAAGTTGATGAAACCAGGATTTATCCAAATAAAGGATAGGGAGCTGTTTCAGTATTCTTCTTTTTCTAAGGTGGTTGATAAACATTTCAACTACCGTCTCACACATAATTCCAAAATAATGAAACCCAAACTTGCCTCCCAAAATGGCCTTCCTGAACTGGGAATTAGGGAACTGAGTTCTTATCCAAAAGCAATTAAATAGCCTTTAATAAGTAACTAACGGCTTGGAAAGGGTGTCCTTGGTGTATTTAGCAGCAATGTATTACCACTGTGAGGGAACTGGGAAGAATGACAGCACTTTGTCCTGAAGGACAGTCAGGACAATTCTTTAGCTTTCGACTAGTCATATCTCCCTTTTAAAATCTTAGCCAAAACCTAAATGAATGTTAGATAATAAAATAGATTAAATATTTCATTTCTGTCTGTATAGTGGATAAAACACAAAGTAACAGAAGAAGCAAAGGGAAATGAATAAGACCAAACCAAAATATATATTATGGCTGTGAGTCAAATTACTCTTGAGTTTGTTTAATCTCCTTGTGATTATAGATGAAGAGCTAGCTAATTTGTGATATTGTTTGGAGAACTCAGAGGTATAAAAGTGAAGCCAGTTTTTGCAAACTAAAATGAGTTGGAGAGATAAGAAAATCCACCATTTAAAATAAATTGGCTCAGGGACTAGCTGAAACTCAGTACGAAGTTATATCACAAATGAAATCCTTATTGGAAACTTAACTTTGACCTATTGGTAAATATAAAATTCTCATTTTAATCTTGTGCAACAATAGATATAATTTGTTTGTAATTTTGATTTTGCCAGTGACAATTTATAGACTTTTAAGGAGAAAATGCAGATCCATTGAAATGAAAAAAAAAAAAAATAGCTTTGCTACAAGTTCATGTTTTTATTTAATAAAGCATAGGCTTACCTTGAATTGCACAAGGTCTAATTATTAGATTTGAATCCGTCTTCCTTGAAAATTGGTAGGATAACACCTTTATCTTTCATGTATTCCCCTTATTTACATAGTTAGAGCAGAACAGAGCAAAGCAGCTCACTTTCTCTGTCATCCCCCTATCTAACTTCCAACAGACCTAATCAAAGAGAGAATATATGAAGAATCTTCAAAAAGGTTGTAGAAAAATGGAATTAAGGTATCAATTTATTTTGGAGCAAAAAAAAAAAAAAAAAAAAAAGAGTTGAGGGCTGGCGTCGTGGTCTGATGTTTAAGGCAGCCAGATCCCACATGCCCAATCGTGCAGTTGGAGTACTGAACTTGGCTGCTTGAGAAATATGCTAGGCATGTGTGCCCACTCAAAGTCCCAAAAAGAGAGAGAGATGGAGACAGAAGATTACAGGGTAATTATTCCCTGGGAGGCAGGGTGCTTTCTCTTCTCTGTCTCTTTGCCTCTCTGGTGAGCACATGTATACTCTAGGAAAAGAAAGAAAGAGAAATGTATGCATACATAATTTTTCATAATACACATTCTCCATGAACTTTTGGTAGACTTTTTATATGTGAAGATAGCTTTTTTACTTTGGCATAAATTCTACCAGGTAAAAAGCTTAAAAATAATAGTAATGATGACTATGAGTCACTCAGATCTTGTTGGATAGCTGTATCCTAATTAGAAACCATTAATTTCCTTTAAAAGGTGTTTTTGTTTTGTTTTGTTTTGTTTTCCCCATGGGCATGTGTGCTTACCAGAGAGAGACAGAGACAGACAGTGAGAAGGAAAGTGAGAAATCACTCCCTGGTGGGATTGCCATGTTCTTCATTCTTCTCCTGGGATTTTGGGTACATACATACACAAAGGTGACTCGCATGATTTTCAAGCCCCTGGGTTCAGGAATCGAACTGTGGTTAGCTGTGAAGAAGTTCAGCACCTTAATTACCATGCCACCTGCTGATCCCTGATTAGAAACTATTTTAAGAGTTATGGAGAGAGGAAAAACAGGAAAACTACACCTGACATCAATTAAAACTACAGAAATAAAAAAGAAAATTCTTAGTTCGGGAAATTCATACTTAACTGAGTCTTAAGAGAACATAATCATTCAATGTATATTCACAAATACATATTTTATGATACCTATTTGTCATCGGTAGTTCTGGCTATGTAGTCAAGACAATAAACTGAGAATTAATCCTTTTAGGTACCCAAACATTTATGACATTTGGTAAGCATCTCTTAAGCACATGTTGCAAGTGACACTGGTTAGTTGAAAACTGGCTTTTCAAGCTGCAGTTGTGCTGCTACTATGCAGACGCCCTTCCCCCACCAACAAGGCCATCTCTCTGTTTAAAATCTCCACAACTGAATCCGAAATGCAGCGTGCAGTTACATCATCCTGGGAGGGAAGTTACCGCTTCTATCTTGCATCTTGTTGCTATGGGTTAGCATGCAGCACTACCTTCTTTCTTTTTCACAAACTGTTACTTGTCAGATTAACTACACTGCCCTGTGACATTTCCCAACATGAATTTTTCTCTCTGTTATCACTTTGCTTCATCCGTCCTAGATTTCGGCTTCTGGTTAATACTGCCCTACCTCACAGTAAAGATTATTCTCCTCTGTGAAGAAGAAGTAAAAACCAAATTAAGCAGTTCTGTTTTCTTTCTCTGGATAATATTTAAGAAGTCACATTCTTCCACCAGTGAGATCTAAGCCTGCCTTTGTCGCTATCATCTGCAAACTTCGCTTTGCCTTCTTGATGCAAACCATTATTGTTTGGGGTAACATCCTGTTTCCCGAGACTGCAATCTGAGTGGTTGTAGTTATATACATGTCTCTTTCTTTTTTTCCTCCTAAGTGATTCGGGTGCTAGAGTTCAGTGTGAGCCTCTCTTGAGGCCTGGGCAGTCTGTCTTTCACAATAATGGATTATACCTGGTATTTGAATGTTCTCAGTGCTTCCAAATAAACCTTCCTGTTATCTGGCACATTTTCCACAATGGGCTTAAGCATCTTTTGTTTGGTGGTAATAGATTCTGAGGCGTTTTCACTTTCTCCCAAGGTTTCTATTACTTTTACTTCAGAAAGCATTAATTTATGCTGGTCAGAGTGAAATTGACTCAAGGAGAACAAATAGTTTCTTCCAAAACAGCAGTTTCTTAAAATCCTGCTTTTATCTTTTCAGAAAGCTTTGTCAGACAAATCAAGAATTTTAGAGTACACTTTTTCTCAGTATTTCCTCAGTATGAAGCATTCCACTATCAGTAGTCTGTCCCCCCAAAAATTATGTAAGTATACTTTTTTCATTAGTTTCTACAATAGAAAAAAAAATGGAATCAACTAGCATATCCACTGGTATATAGTTAACATTCCACTGAGTATATGAGTGCCAATTTAGGCAACATTGAAAAAGGTGTTATAAGATATTTAATGACATAGGAAAATATTCATACAATCCAAAAGTAAGTCTGAAAATTTTGTAAACAGTATAATATCAATGCTCTAAAACTATATACCTATAAAAATCAAATTAATCATATTATCAAGTTATTCTGATTGTTGCAGTATTTGTGTTTCCTTTTTAATTTCCCATGGTCGCTGCAATCCTGTATACTGTGAAACTAAGGAAAATGCATTAGATCATTTTTATTATGTACACTCTCTTAAAGGATAGCTGCCTAGCTGGGTAATTTTTACATCTTGTTCTAGAATCTGTTTAATAATCACTTACAAGCATAATACAGAGGACAGAGGAAACAGTTGCATACTATGTAATTGTTCTGATTCTCGCCCCCTCATGATAACTAGCAAATACTTACTGTGTTCTAACCAGTGCCAAGGGTTCAAAGTACGCAGTGTTCTACATGTGTAATGTAGATCCTACTTTGATTAAGCCCTAAAAGAAATATGATGTTTTGTAGATGAGAATACTAAAGCTCAGATTCTCACTCAGCTGATATGTGGCAGCTATATTTGACATAAGGTCTCTAATGACAAAGTCATAATCTTCCCATGACAATGTGAAAATACTATACTTCTTCCATAGCATTTGGGTAATGTAGCACTTTCTAACATAATTATTTGTATGTACAATAAAGGTTCTCTACTTTCCAGTCACTCAGTGAGTTTTTTTTTTTTTAACTAAATGATACTTTTTATTTTGAGATAATTGTAGACACACACACAGTTTTAAGAAATAATACAGATGGGCCAGCCTCATGGTACTCTGTACAGAGGGAACTGGATCTCACACAGATGACCAGAGTTTGAATCCCAGCTCTATGGCTTGCACAACTGGTGGGTGTGCTTGTGCACAGGACCGTGGCAGGATGGAGAATTAGTGGAAGAAGGCTGGTGGAGTGGCTAGGCCCTATTGGGTGGGGGTGCTTTCTCCCTCTCTTTCTCTCATGCATGTGCATGTGTCCTCTGGCATAAAAAATAATACTTCAGAAAGATCCAATGTATCCTTACCAAAATACCCCAATGGTAATATCTTGCAAATCTCTGTACAATATTATCAGTAGGAGATTGACATTGATACAGTCAAGATACAGAACATTTCCACCTCAACAAGGATTCCCTCGTGTTAACTTTCATAGTCACAGCCACCTTCCTTCCTACCCCAAGTAGTTGCTGGCAAATACTAAACAATTCTCTATTTGTACAATTTGTCATCTAAAGACTGTTACATAAATAGAATTACACAATATGTAACCATTTGGGATTGGCTTTTTATATTCAACCTGATTCTCTGGAGAGTCCTTCATGAAAGTGTATGTAGCAAAGTTGGGTCTTTTTTTATTGCTGAGTAATATCCTATGGTGTGAAAGTACCGCAGTGTATTTAACCATTGAAAGATATCTGGGGACCAGCAGTTGGCATAATTGCTATGTCGCTGGACTCCCATGTAGTTGACCACAGTTCGAGTCCCGGACCTGGTGGCTTAAACTCATGCCGGGCACATGTGCATGTGTGCACAAGATCACAAGAGGAGAATTGAGGAGAAGGGATTGTGGAGTGGTCATCCCCCTGGGGGGTTATTTCTTGCTTTCTGTCTCTCTGTCTTTCTCTGTCTCTCTGGTGAGTGCACATGCCCTGTAGCAAAAACCTCTCAAAAAAAAAGATATCTGGATCATTTCAAATTTGGGGCTATTACAAATAAAATAGTCATAGTCAGGAACATCATCTTACAGGCTTTTGTGTGGCTGTAAGTTACTTCTCTGGGTTAAATGCTCAGGAGTGCAATTGTTTTAATGCTCTGTTTTTTTAAAGAAATTGTCTAACTTTTCAGGAGTGGTTGTGTCATTTTATAGTCTCAGCAGCAATGTATGAGTGGTCCAGTTTCTACACATTGTCAGCAGTATTTGATTGTGTCATTTTTATTTCAGCCATTCTGATAGGTGTGTAGTAATAATTTGTCATAGTTTCAATTTGCATTTGTCTTGACTCCAAATAATACTAGACATCTCTTCATGGCTTTGTTTGCTATCTGTATGTCCTCTTAGACACAATGTCCCTTCAGTCTTTTGCCTATTAGCTTATTGGGTTCTTTGCCTTTTTTTTTTTTTCCAGTTTTAAGGATGTTTTGTATGTTCAAAGTATTAGTCCTTGGCCAGATGTACAAATATTTACAAATATTTTTTCTCAGTTTGTAGATTGTCTTTTCATTATCTTAATGGAGTCTTTCACAGGGAAAAAGTTGTAAATTTAGATGAAGTTTATTTTATAAATTGTTCCGTTATGCATAATGCTGTTAGTATCTAATCTAAGAACTTTTAGCCCAGCCCTAATTCTTAAAGATTTTAGCTTAATTTTCTCCAAAAGCTTTATAGTTTTACATTTTATATTTAAGTCCAGGCTCATCTTAGGTAGTTATTGTCCCAGTACTAGAATAGCCATTTCTCCAGGAAGCCCTGGTTCCTTTTATTGGAAATAGTATTAGAAATTAGGATCTGGATGCTAGGCATGCTCTTTGTTACTAAGGTGTCATTGCTTCTAAGTTCTCTGCTGACAAAGCAAACAATATATGTTATTGTAACCCTTATACATATATAAATATTTCTGGATGCAAACAGCTAGATTAAGCTAAACATACATTCATACTGATGTCTCCAACAGTAATTTATTACCACATGAATCACTTTATCTCCCTTCTTTTGCTTAATATAAATAAATTCTTTTTCTTTCTCTCTTTTTTTTTTTTTTTTTTTTTTGGAGAGGTGTTTTCGCTATAGGGCGCGTGCGCTCGCCAGACAGACAGAGAGAGACATAGAGACAGAAAGCGAGAAATCACCCCCCACGGGGAATGGTCACGCCGCAATCCCTTCTCCTCCATTCTCCTCTCGGGATCTTGGGTACGCACACACACGCGCCCGGCGTGAGCTTTAAGCCACCGGGTCCGGGACACGAACCGCGGTCAACTACGTGGGAGTCCAGCGACATAGCCATTACGCTAACTGCTGATTCCCAGTAAATTCTTAATCATGAGAAACTTGGCTTCTCTTACCTACCATCTATTTAGGTAATTTATTCAATTCCAGTGTACACATAGAGTGACATCAGGATTATTAACCTGTACCCCAGTAGAAACAATTCTATCAACTAGAGTACTGTGCTTATGTACAGTTTATTTTGCTTTAGTCAGAGACTTCACTCATATCCCAAGTTACTTAGATCAGGGCCAGCAGGTGGCATGGTAGTTAAGGGTGCTAGACTCCCACATGGCCAGCTGAGGTTCAAGTCCCCGACCTGGCGGCTTGCTTTCTCACACTCCACCCTCCCATACCCTTGCACTGTCCCTCTCTGGTCAAAATTAAAAATAAGTAAATAAAGTTAAATGAAATATTTATTTTTAAAAAATTACTTAGGTCAATAACTACTCTCCTACCCACTTTAGTGAGGTGGTTCTATATATTTGTAATAAAATTAGATTGTTTTGTTATAGTCTATATTCCATCTTGGGCTTTCCTGACTTTCCAAATGATTTTTAAAATTTTTTATAAGTTAAGGTTTACTCTTTATGTTCTAAAGTTCCATACATTTTGATGAATGGATAATGTAATTGTAGGTCCACAATTGTATTATACAGAATGTATGTTCTAAAAACATTCACTATGCTTTACTTATTCAACCTTGCCTTTTCCCTAGGAACCACTGATTGTATGATACGTGTAAGTTTGTCTTTTCCAGAGCATCATATAATTAAAAATCATATAGTATGTAACCTTTTCTGACTGGTGTATTTCATTCTCTATAATACATTTAAGATTCAGCTCTGCTTTTCATGGTTTGATAACTCATTTCTTTTTTTATTGTGGATTAATATTTCATTGTACAGATGTACCATATCTTGTTTATTCAATAACCTATATTAGTTGCTTTCATCTTTTTGTGACCCTAAATAAAGCTGCTATAGATATTCATGTGCAGGTTTTTATGTGGACGTAATTTTTCAAACCAGTAGCGTAAATAACTACAACTATGATTCCTGGATTGTATGGTAAAACTATGTGTAACTTTGTAAGACACTGCCGAACTATCTTTCTACAAGTGACTATACATTTTTGCATTCCCACCAGCAGTGAGAGTCCACATAGTTCCACATCTTCACTAGCAACTGGTATTGTCAGACTTTTGTTTTGCTTTGTTTTCTTAGTGATCACAATTAATGTGTAGCAATAGTGAGTTGTATTTTTATCTTAAAAATCTCCTGGAAGAGCCAGAAGGTGGCATGGTAGTTAAGTCACTGGATTCCCACATGGTGGATCATGGTTTGAGTTCTGGATCCAGTGGCTTGAAAATCACAACAGGTAAGTAAATAAATTATATTGGAATACAGGTTTTTTGTTTGTTCATTTGTTTTGACGATGTAGGAGAAAAAGATAGTGTTCAGACTATTCTTCAGACACAGATAACCGTCAACTTCTCTGCTTCTTCACAGAAACAGGATTAGACTCACTACCAAGAAAATCGCTTCGAGGCTCAGGAAAATCCATGTTCGTAAATATTCCCTAAATCCATGGTTCTCAGCCTTTTCAGATTTGATGCCCCTCTTACAACAAATGTTGGTAATGCTCTCTTTGCTACACCAAAGTAATGTTTATCAATAATACAGCCCAACTATACAGTTTTCAAAAATTGATATAATGTTCTGTTATATAAAAGAAACATTTAAAATAAATGATATATTCTGATATCTACATGTTTAATCACAACCACATTAAAAGACAGTGTAGTCAAATAATAATACCTCTTTTTTTTTTTTTTTGAGAGACTTTTACTATAAGGGGCATTCACTTGCCAGAGAGACAGAAAATGAGTAATCACCTTCCACGGGGGATGGCCATACTGAAATCCCTTCTCCTCCATTCTCCTCTTGGGATTTTGAGAATGCATGCACACGAACCTGGCATGAGTTTTAAGCTACCAGGTCTGGGACTTGAACTGTGATCAACCCCCTAGGAGTCTAGTGATGTAATCATTACACACCTGTTGGTCCCAATACCTTCTTCTTAAATAAATAGGTAAGATAATCAAAAATCACAAGACAACAAAAGTTGAATCAGTGGTATCTTAGTTTGTTCAGGTTTCTATATTAAAGATACCAGATTTGATAATAAACATTTATTTCTCACAGTTCTCGAGGCTGGAAGTCCCTGGGTCAGGTGTTAACATGGATTCTGGTGAGAGATCTCTTCTAGGTTGCAGACTGCTAACTTCTCATTGTGTCTTTACATGACTGGTAAGAGCTGGAGAGGTCCCCGGGGTCTCATTTCACAAATTGTTTGAGTCTGTTCTCTGTTGCTTAATGAATAGATACCTGCAATTGGGTGACTTATAAGACTAGAAGTTTGTTTCAATCAGTTTGGTGGTCCAAAATCTAGGGGCCACATGTGATGAAGGCCTTTTTGTTGACAAGGTGGTATGGAGGATAGCATGATGAGATATAGAATCAGCATGCATGAGGAAGGACCTGTATGAGACAAAGAAGTGGGTCATTATCAGTTGATGATAATGTGTTTAATATCCTCAGCTGGACTGGTGGGAAGTGTATTCACATTGGATAAATTCAACTTGCAAACAAAGTGATATATAATGATTATATGTATAAAATAAAAAAGAAAAAAATCATTCTGAATTAGATTGATCCAAGATAGACTTAATGTTTAAACATTTTGAAGTGTCTATAAAATAATGTGTTAACAGGCATTTTCAATTATGTATATAAAAATCTCTTTTCTCTAAACCTCCATAGCACATAATCATAACTCTTTTTTTTTTTTTTTTTGAGAGGTTTTTGCTATAGGGTGCATGTGCTCGCCAGAAAGACAGGGAGAGACAGAGAGACAGAAAGCGAGAAATCACCCCGTAGAGGGGATGGCCATGCCACGATCCTTTTTCCTCCATTCTCCTCTCAGGATCTTGGACACGCACACGCATGTGCCTGGTATGAATTTAAGCCACCAGGTCTGGGACTCGAACCGTGGTTGACTACATGGGAGTCCAGCAACATAGCCATTACGCTAACTGCTGGTCCCCAATGAGAAAGCAAGCTGCCAGGTCCAGGTCTTGAACAGATCTGTCAGCTATGTGGGAGTCTAGCACCTTAAACACACCACCTGCCAGCCCCATAACTCTTTAATGGTAAATATTACATTCTTCCTTACAACACTTTGTATTTTTTTTTCTCTATTTTATTTCTTGTGCATATGTATATGTGCATGAGAGAAAGAGAGAGAGAGAAACAGGAAGCCTTGACAGGGTCCTCTCCTTCTATGACACTACCCTCCAACTCCTCAAGCAACACACATGCATGTTTCAGGTCAACCTAGGATCAAGACTCCAGCACTGTAGAGTACTAGCGTAGCTGGGCCTGCTATTTGTAATTTTGTCTTAATTTATATAATATCTCCATTTAGGGCAGAAATAAGTCTTAGTCATAATCGTATTCACTCTTCTAAAATTGCTTTGTACAGAGTAGGAACCCAATAAATTATTTGAAAACTTGGAGGAAAAAAAAAAAAGAGCATGCATGTCAGTGTGTATGTGCGTGTTCATTCTGTCTATCTCATTCCCTCTCCTTATAAATCCACCAAGATTTGATCATGGGAGCCCTATCCTGATGACGTTATCTAATCCTAGCCTTTCAAAGATCCTACCTTTCAACACCATAATCGGGCTAAACCTTTGTCCTCTGGACACCTGTAACAATGGTTCACCAAATTTTAACACATGGATTTTGGGGGGAAACATTCAAACCATAGCAGGTACTAATCCCATTAATGTGTGCTTCACCCTCATGACTTAATTAATTCCCACAGGATCATCTTTTCTCTATCACTTTGGTGATTAGGATTTTAACATGTGAACGTTTGCTGGGGATACAAACATTCAATTTATAGCAAGTGGTATGAATGGATGTTAAAATAAAAGATAGTAATATTATTGTGCGTAAGAAAAAGAAGGCTTATTTGTATACAATGATAGGGAACATTCCCAGTTGAAGTAGAAATAGCATGCCAAAATAAATTAGATTGTTGAAGTGGAAACAATGAGGATATATGATTCTTGCAAATGAGCTCAGCCTTACAAAAATGGTGTTAAAACTTCCTTTACTATGATATAGGGTATGACAGTGACAAAGTGTCTTTTTATTTTGAAATCAAATTACCTGTTAGGGCATATGTTTTAGTTTTCAGCTAAAAAGACACAGGAGGTTGTATTTTCCGATAGACAATAGGGACTATAGGATGGATTGGAAAGAGTAAGATAAGAAGCTATAGAGCAAGTATGAGAAAGTATGTGGTGAATGACTGGGAGTGGTATTAAAATAGCTGAAAATAGGTAGCACCAAAATGTTAATGTTATTGTGACACCTGAAGTTGTTATTCTTTTACTATAAAACACAATGTATGATGGTAAGGATGTGAAATTTAAAAAACTTTTTATGGTAAAACATAGTGAGATCTCCAGGTGTTCTGCAATTCTGATATTTGGCACCAAGTCACTTAAAAGGAATTCCAACTTTATTATAAATTTGCAATCTGTCTTGTCATTATTGCAGTGATTGTACTTTTGCATCAAACCCCTTTTTAACTAAAGTGCACTTGGAAATATTATATTGCATTAAGTAGAAGGACAACAGAGAGTTTGGAAATTATTCAATGGTTTCAAAATAATATCTTTATCCCATTTAGACTTTTCCGTCTATAACATCCTTTCTTAAACTGCTTTGACTTCTTGCATAAGTATATGTAAATTTTTTCAGTATTCATTTACTAAGGTATCAGTGATTTGTATTTGTAGTGGCTTAGGCATTATGGGACATCAAAGAATTATGCAAGAGAATACTCCTCATACAAGATTTTCCCGTGTGTTTTAGAAATATCCTGCAGCCCTGCATCCTAGTCACTGAATGCCTATGCTTTCTTTCTTTTTTTTTTTTTTTTTTTGTTTTGGAGAGGTTTTTGCTATAGGGCGCGTGCGCTCGCCAGACAGACAGAGACAGACAGAGAGACAGAAAGCGAGAAATCACCCTCCAGAGGGGATGGCCACACCGCAATCCCTTCTCCTCCATTCTCCTCTTGGGATCTTGGGCACGCTCGCACATGTGCCCGGCGTGAGTTTAAGCCACCGGGTCCGGGACGTGAACCGCGGTCGACTACGTGGGAGTCCAGCGACATAGCCATTATGCTAACTGCTGGTCCCTATGCTTTCTTGTCTTTCACCGCAGTCATCAGGCAACCAAAAATGCTCTCATGTTCCCAAGACACCTCCTCCCTCATGGTACCTGCCTTGTTGAGCAGCCAGACTAACTCTGTGGTTCCCACCCTTTCAGGAGGAGCACAGTTCAGCTGCTTGAGTTTGTAGAGTGAAGTTTGGACAAATAGGTTCTGCAATGATTTCCTGATGGCAGGAAAGAGTATGGTATGTGATGAAATGGGAGTTTTAGAGCTGAATTTAAATAAGTGTCATGTTTTGAAAAGATGAGTACAGAAAATGTCCTTGAGCAAATTAGCTATTAGAAAAGAAGAGAGCAGAAAAAGCAGGTCAGAAACAAATTTTTCTCTTGTTTTATTCTTGTTCTTGTTGTTTTAGTCCATGAAGCTAGGTTAGGATGAGGGAATTAGGAAGGAAAAAAAGCTGAAATGTAAGCATGTACCATGCCCATAGCTCTACTGATGCTTCCAAATCTAATCTTCATTAAAGCTCTTTGAGAAGGTCACATTGTCCTTGCTTAATAGTAGAAGAAACTGATATTCTGAGAAATTATGTAACTTTTCCTATCTCTGTGAAGAAAACAAAAAACAAAAAACAGAATCTGCCAGAAAGAGGAACAAGGAAAAACTTAATTGTTGGAAAGGAAGCATACTGGAATCACCCATAATTTTGAATAGGCAAGTGGACTCATGGCTGAGAGCTATCAATATGTTTTGGGGGAAACAGAAAACATCTGTGAAGTGATAGATCCAAGGACTTTGTACTTCCTGCCCTGATCTAAGATCTTCTGCACAACTTGTTAAGAAAACATAACTATTCTTTGTTCCCTAGGGTAGAAACAAAACACATCACCCAAGGTTTAGGGTGCTTGATTCAGGCCTAGCTGTGGCTATATCCCATGAAATAATGGGATCTATGCTTATGCAACAATTAATATATTTCCATTTGGAAGAAGTTCTCTTTAGCTCAGATTAAGGATTCAAAGCAAAGGAAATGAATTTTTTTTTTTTTTTGAGACATTACGGACAGAAAATGTCTAAGTACTTTATGTGCCTTTAGCAAGAACTATCTTTAAATCAATGGGTCTTGAGCTTTAATTCCAGAGTCCCAAAGGCAGTGCGCTAGGACATGCTCTCACCAGCTTGTGAAGGTCAATCGTTAAATTTTCAAGAGTTTCTTCATCTGTCGGTTAAACCATTTATAGTTTAGAATCTGTTTTGAAGAGAATATTTCTATCACAAAAATCAAGAAACCCTGTAGATGAAGCTCCCAGTCCTTCCTTCCACCCAGTGTTAAACATTTATCAGCATACTATAGTCCAAATGTTATAAAATCATTCCATGATAGTCATTGGCATTTACTTGTGCTCAAGGGACCTGGATTTCTCAGGGTTTATTTCTATGACTTAACATCTCTGGCCAAATGACTACCACTAAAAAAAAAAAAAAATCATTAACTTTCTTGCCATAGCCCACTTTTGGTTGGAATGAGGGGTACAGAGTTACTACTTACTTGGGAGGAGATCTCTGCGGCAGATGATGGTGTTGATCAGTTCGCAGCTTTAAAAACCGTGGTCGACTACATGGGAGTCCAGCGACATAGCCATTATGCTAACTGCTGGTCCCTCATTAAGGCTCTTAATATTTCCATTTAGCCTCATTCTTTATTGCCATTGTCCTCTGCTGTCATTGGCAAACATTCTGGTCAATTTAATGCCTGTCCTTTTGTATGTGTTCTTGTAAAATGTGTCATGTACTACATACATCCATTAACTTACTGAAATTTATTTATTTCTATTTTAATCTATTTCATAACTTTTATACTCAGAGCTTTTTTTTTAAAGAGAGATTTTTGCTATAGAGCATGTGTACTTACTAGACACCAGAGAGAGAGAGAGAGAGAGAGAGAGAGAGACAGAAAGCAAGAAATCACACCCCAGGATTGTGGCCTTGCCACAATCCCTTCTCTTCCATTCTCCTCTCAGGATGTTGGTTACACACACACATGTGCCCGGTGTGAGTTTTAAGCCAGTGGGTCTGGGACTCAAACTACAGTTGACTAAAAGGAAGTCCAACAATGTAGCCATTATGCTATCTGCTGGCCTCACTCAGAACAGGTTTTAAGGCTTTGTAATGTGAGTATGTAGCGACCGAACACGCTTCTGAAAAGACTGTACTTGTCAACTTTCCTGTTAGCCATTCCTGAGGATTCCCATATCTCCACTTTATTCCCAGAATTCACCAATGATCTAGCTTTCTATCTCTAGGCGATAGGTGTAGAGTAGTATCTTTTCTTAATTTACATTTCTTTGATTACTAACGAGTTTGAACATCTTAACATATTCTCGCTAGCTTTTTGGGGTTTTCTTTTTTATAAGTAGCCTACGAATATATAAGAGTACTTCAAAAAGTTCATGAAAAAAGTACAACTTTATGTTAGCACAAAATATTCTTGATATCTAGGCCTGTTTCTTTAAAAATACACATTTTCCACAAACTTTTTGAAGACATCCTCATATATTTTCCACAATTTTTCTTACATGAAGTTCATATTTCTTTTTTTTTTTTTTTTTTGAGAGGTTTTTGCTATAGGGCGCGTGCGCTCGCCAGACAGACAGAGAGAGACATAGAGACAGAAAGCGAGAAATCACCCCCCAGGGGGGATGGTCACGCCGCAATCCCTTCTCCTCCATTCTCCTCTCGGGATCTTGGGCACGCACGCACACGCGCCCGGCGTGAGTTTTAAGCCACCGGGTCCGGGACACGAACCACAGTCGACTACGTGGGAGTCCAGCGACATAGCCATTACGCTAACTGCTGGTTCCCAAGTTCGTATTTCTTTACCACACATTTTAGGCATTAATCATGTGTCGATTTCACATCTTTGGAGGAACAAATTTAAGTTCCTTTAGCAACCCGTTCCTAAAACTAGAAGCTCATTATTTCATATTTTCTGGTGATAGTGTTACAAAAAGAAAAGTGTGCCCATTACCTTGATTATGTTACAGTACCAACTATCCCCCAGATCTCTGTGGTTTAAAACAGGCTGCAGGCCTGTGTCTTTGGATGGCAGAATGGTTCTGCTTGTCACAGTTGCTTAGGGACTGATGGGGAGATAAGCCATCACCTTAAGCAATTCTGGCTGCTATGTCACAGAAAAGAGAGAATTCTGGAGGCTCCAGCACCAATGATGAAATTGTCAGCCTAGAAGTGATTATCTATTGCCTGTAAGTCATCTCCCAAGAGTGGTCATGAGGTCTTATCCGGTTCTAAGAAAGTCAGGAAGTTTATCAGCCTGCTTTCAGGAAAAGCAGAGTAATGCAAATGGTCAGCAGAAAGCCCTGCTATTTGCCCTTTTGGCCATCAAGATATGCAAGTCACTACTTTTCTACTTACAGGCAGAACAGTCACTGTTTCCTGAGAGACACAACCTCAGAGTCGCTTTTATTTTTTTTTTGAGATTTTTGCTATAGGGCATGTGCACTCACCAGAGAGACAGAGAGAAACAGAGACAGAAAGCGAGAAATCACGCCCCTCCCAAGAGGGATGGCCACTCTGCAATCCCTTCTCCTCCATTCTGCTCTCTGGATCCTGGACATGTACGTACACGTGCCCGGCATGAGTTCAAGCCACCGGGTCCAGGACTTGAACAGCTGTCGGGTACATACATGGGAGTTCAGCGACATAGCCATTATGCTAACTGCTGGTCCCCCAAAAGTCACTTCTAATAGATGCATCAGACTCAAAGCTCAGCATCTTTCAGTGATAATTCGAATTCTTAACATCAGGTCCAGGTGTGGTTCTTCATTATCTGGAAGTCTATGAACCAAGATGAAGAGTTATTACCTTCTCACATGCACTGTACTCATTGGTAGAATAAGGAACGGATAACTACAATCTCCAATCTTGCTCAAATGGATACTCGAGAGTTAATGGAAGGTAGAAATTCTAAAATCATCATTATATGTTGTGAGGGGCTTTTTATAATGAGGTTGGAGGGATATTTGAAATCAGGACTTGATTTTATTTCCTTGGAGGGACTTCCTCTCTCTTGTTTCCCAGTGTCCTTGCCCATGGTGGGTTTCTTCCTTCTTCATTATCTTCCTAGGCTACGTATGAGAGAGCATTGGAAACAATATCTGCCTTTGTGTTTAAGAAGCTTTCTCAATCTGCCTAAGTGTCATTGTAGATTTTAAACAGTCACCAAAGTTTGGTCTGGCCCTGCGGTTCATTGGTCTACAACTACAAATGGAAGTGGCTTCTCATCTGTTTGATTGCCATCAGCAGCATGTGCCAATAGACTTGTACTCAATTATTTTCAGAACTGGGCTACTTTTAATTAAATGCCCAGCTTGAGCTTAAGAAGTTTTGGTGGGAGAATGACAGGGTTTTTCTTTTTTTAACCAAACCATATTGTCTTCTTGAAACAATGTATTGGGTTTTGTAAACTTAACTGGATCTGTGCTCTGAGATAACTGAGCATTCTGAAGCTTTGAGTTCTAGATATGATTTGGATCTTGCTGTAAAACTGAATTCCTTTTTTATTTTTATTTCTTTAAGGTTTTTGCCATAGAGCAAGTGTGCTCGCGGGAGAGTCAGACAAAGACAGTGAGAGGGAAAATGAGAAATTACCCTTTGGAGGGATGGCCATGCCATAGTTCTGTCTCCTCCATTGTCCTCCTGGGATTTTGGGAATGCACGCACATGTGCCTGGCATGAGTCTCAAGTCACTGGGTCCAGGACTTGAACCACGGTCAGCCATGTGGGAGTCTAGCATCTTAACTGCCATGTTACCTGCTGGCCCCAAGCTAAATTCTAATAAGCCCATGTTGCTCAAAAGCCTCCTGTTTTCATCCTATACAGCAGGGAATGAGAAGCAGTGCTTCTTTTAACCTAAGTCCCAAATTTTCTCTACCTTCTCTGTTTCCTTCCATTCTTGCTTATAAATCAACCAGCTCTTTCCTGAGTTCATTGATTCCCTACTTGCTGTCAGATATAGCCAACGGTGGCTAACAGTTTCTGTTTCAAATTCTTCCCTCACAGATGGAAGTTTATCAAATATATACATTACCTACCTTCAAAGGTGACCCAAGTAACAGTTTTACCAAATGTCTCACTCCTCTATTACATGGAATTCCATAATTCCAGTTTTATAGCTTTATTTTCTTTCCACCTAGCCCCTTTTCCAATGCCAAATAATTTGGAATTTTAGTTATGATAATACTTATTTGTGACATGATTCAGGAAGTCTTCTCTCCAAGATGAGTGATTGATGTACCAGGTAATTGTGAGGTTCTATGTTATCTTCCCCTATATCACTGAAGTAGAAGAAGATAATTAATGGATTTGCTTTTTCTTAAGGCCTAATATTTCTATGTCGGTTACTCAAATAAAACATACTGAAATATCACTGAGTAAGAATCGAATCTAGATGTATTGGGATCCTGTTCAGGGTGCTGTCTCTATTTCTGTCTTTAAGAAATAAATAAATAAGCTTTAAAAATCCTAATCAGGAGCCTAGCAAATAGCATAAAATTACACTGCTGGACTCCCACATAGTAAACCATGGTTCAAATCCTGGACCTGGTGGCTTAAAACTCACACCAGACTCTTGTGCATGCATGCCAAAATCCCGAGAGGAGAATGAAGGAGGACTGCAGTGTGGCCATCCCTACTGTGGGAGATTTCTTGTGTTCTATCCCTCTGTCTCTCTGGCAAGCACACACTCTATAGCAAAAATCTCTCTAAAACAAAACAAAACAAAAAACCCTAACTATCATTATCTAAAATTAATATAAGTTTTTCTTTCCCCTTTGCTACAAATATAGCTATATTGAGGAAATTTCTCATATGATTTGCCTTCTTTCTAGATCCTTTCATACTGGCATAAAGAATAGATGGGTAGCAAGTCAAAATATGCTTATACAGTCAGAAATTATCAAAGAATTATATTGAGATATTCAGGATTCAGTTTCGTGAATATGCCCTATTAAAGGATCTTTGAATAATTGTAGACATTATGTTTTAGAGTATGGATCTGTGGGACTAAGAGTAATGAATGATGCTCTTCTATCCTGGGATAAGCAATAGATTCTTCCATAGGGCTTGAGAGCCTAGGGGCAGCTTCATGTTTGGAGTTTGTTCAGCAGTATTAGTCAGACCCTTGAAGCATTGCCAGGGCACATAAGGTAGGTGGAGATGGTAAAGAAATCTGGAAAAACTAGAGGGCCAAGATAACCCCAAATTAGGCACAGCAGTGACCTTGTTATCAAGAAGACTCACGCTCATTATGGACATAGGTGGTTAACATCTGATCTTTAGGTATAGGAGTACCAACTACACAGAACTGGCAGATGGAAGCAAGTGAACATCAGAGGGAAATGCAGGCCCACTCATGGGAACCATGTGTAGAGCAGTGGTTGGCAGACTTTTCAGTAGCAGCGATATTGTAAATACTTTAGGTTGTGTAGACTGTATGCAGTCTCTGTCCTGCCTACTCTTTCTCCTCTTCCTATCTCTCTCTTCCTATTCTTCCCTCCTCCTCTTCTTCTTCTTCTTCTCCTTCTTCTTCTTCTTCTTCTTCTTCTTCTTCTTCTTCTTCTTCTTCTTCTTCTTCTTCTTCTTCTTCTTCTTTTATTTATCAACCTTTAAAAATGTAAAAACCTTCTTAGTCCTGTAACAAAATCAAGCTGTGAGCCATACTTGGTCCTGGTCCATTGTCTGCCTGTCTGTAGTGTAGTGGAAACTGACCAATCACCGTAGGACCATGGACCACGGACACTGGAAGCTGCAAAGGTGAAAGGTATCTACAGAAAAAACTCATACCCAATGATGGAGTCTTTGTTGGCCAATGTCTACATAAAATGACCAAATTCCAGGCCCTAATATCTATACTGAGGCACCTAGAAAAGACATAGCTCTACCCTTTCTCACAACAGTTGAGAAATTTCTCAGTAACCCACAGAATAAATGAGGAGGAGGCCTGAAAGGGATCTTTGAACAATACAATGAAATGATTTTGAACTTGGCTGCAAATAATTATTGAATTGAACCACTTTTTCTGCTACTGAGCAGGAGCAAAACTCCAGAGCAAAGATAAAACTGATTACAGAGAATTTCCATTGTGTTTTTTTCAGTCTGACTTTCAACTCCATACCTGGTTTACAAAGATATTTGAACAACCACCAGAATATTAGAAGTAATAAATATACTTCTCTCTGCCACTATTGCTTTGAGCTGTCATGAGTTGTCTCAAGATCCCCAATTATTTTTAACCACCATGTGCAACAGAAGTAAAATATATTTTCAAAATGCTATATCTCTTTGACTAAGTTTCCTAGACTTAGAAAATTGGATACTTTTCAAACCCATCCTGACAACACTGAATCTGAGGAAGGATACTATCAAAGTTTACTTCATTAGGAAGAAAGTTACTATCTAGGCTATAAGAGAAATAAAAAACTAGGAAAATTAATTCTGATTATTGCAAACATTCAGGTTTTTAAAACATATCAAAATTTCAGTTATAAAAATAAATTGCAAATGAATCTGTATACCTGATGTTTGTGATTCTTAATGCTAGGATCTACAAGACAAAAAATGCCCTCAAATCTTTGAGCTAGTATTTATGAAGGGCTGATTCCTAATACCTTGTAGTTGTTTGGGTCTAAGATGCTACAGCAATTGCACTCACCATTGAATGGGCAGTTACCCTTTTTTTGGTCACAGCTTTTGCATAATAATTCTGGGAGAGATGTCTTGTAGTTTGGTAGAATTCTAGTCTATGTGGTCTTCACATCTTTTTTTTTTTTTGGCAATCTTATTAAAGTTTGAACATAGTACCTTTTTATTCTACTGGTAGACACATATCAGAGCAGAGTTGTTTTTGGTTTGAGTTTGAGTCAGGCTGGTGTGAGGCTAGGCTTCCTAGAACCCCCAGGGCCAAAATAGACAGGAATTCTAAGACTGGAGTATGGGTGTCAAGAGAGGGTATGTACATCAACTTCTTGGTGGCTCTTACTGTCTTTAATTCCAAGGCAGTGTGAGTCCCCTTGCCTTATCCCAACTTTTTTTTTTTTAATTGTATTTTAAGAATATGCTCCTTTTATCTCTTGGTCTTACATCCAGCAAGTCTATATTTTTGGGATGCTTTAGGAGGTTTCAGAAAGACATGAGCCAGTCATTTTTCAGAAGTGAGTCGACATCTTAGCACAATCCATTGCATTCAGATCATCTTTCAAGGGCTATCATCTTGTGTGCCCAACTCTTCAGCAATAAAGAATGTAGCCATCAATGGTTCTGGACATCGTTTCCAGATTTGGGGCAGAAATACACTTTATGCAGTTAGTTGTCTATATTTCTGAGGATCTTGAGTCAGCAGCTGAATGGAAGTTTCTCTAGAAAATCATATTTTAAGGTCTGTAATGGTGGTAACTTTCCAATTCTGTTAAAAATATTTCCACTTTCCCAAAGGACTGGAGGATATTAAGAATAGTGAGGTTTCTGAATAAAGGACAAAGTCTTTCATAAACCATAAATAATTGCCCCAGTAAAATGTCTATTCTTATCAACGGGTAGGCTAAATATGTTAGGTTGGCCTAAGTAAAAATCATGAAGTCTTAAAGTTTCCTCTTTCTTTTTTATTATGCCACTGTGATTGCTGTGACCTCAACCAATCCAGAAAATAAACACACTATTGCTGCTACATATTCACCTATTGGTGACAGACATTTACAAAATCTAAAATTTATATTTTCTCAACAAATCCCATCATTAACAGTTTCCGTCGGCATCACTTTTACAGACCAAATAGTTAAAATCCATAAATGAGAGACAAAAATGTACCCACTACACACACACACACACACACACACACACATACATGGACATGTACATTACATATACTACAAATATTACATATGCATCTGTATGCATGCACATACATACACACCCTCATCACACCTGACGATACTTATTTTTCTCCCCTAGAATTAGGGGTCTAATTTTATTATTTATTATTTATATATTATTTAATTTATTATTTTTTACTTTCATTATGGACTTTTTTTGGGTTTTTTTTGAGAGATTTTTGCCATAGGGCATGTGTGCTTGCCAGACAGACAGAGACAGAGAGACAGAAAGCGAGAAATCACTCCCCGGAGGGATGGCCATGCCACAACCCCTTCTCCTCATTATGGAGGGTTTTTTAAAACTAATCCTTACCCTTTTTTTTTTTCCTTTCCTCTATGAGGTCTTTGCATTAGAACTTTAGTCAAAGCAGTCTAGTAATGGTGCTGTTGGTGTCTCTTTTATTTGACTGTGGGCCTCTATCTTGAAGGTAGCAATTTTCTTTGGTAAAACATCTTTATGTTTCTGTATGTTACTATAGCACTTCAAAGTATGAACTACTATACTTCAAAAGAAAATCAGTGGTCTGTGTGTGCATGTGTACTGCAATTTAGCATGCCCTTGATAAAGCCACAGGTTCTGTCATTTGAGCTGATTGGGCTTCTAGTAAGGGATTGAATTCCACAAGTAGCTATTGCATGTCTATCTTGGTATTTGTTCCTTCTTAAGATAAAATCCATTAAAAACAAAAAAAATCAGAATTTGCTATAGACATGTCCAAAATATCTGTTCTAGGATAGAGACTTCTCAATATAGAAAAAAAAAAATTAAGATTTTCCTTCATGAGGTAAGAATAATCAAGTTGGAGGAATGAGATTGTTAGATCAGTGGATAGGAATATGACAAGGAGAAAATAACAATGTTTCATAATTCGTTGAATGATGGATGTTTTCAGCTGGCAATGGGAACTGTACTGCATGTGGTACCATCCAGTTTGTAAATGAAGGTGTCAGTTTGGGTTCTTTAGGAAAACATGTCAAGAAGAAGTTAGAAGGGCAAGAACTTTGTTGGAATCATGTCTGTGAAGTATAAAAGTGAAAGGAAGAGAAGTCAGGAGGTCTTTAGACTGTAATGCAGGTCTGATACTAGTGAAACAAATAAGGAAGGAAAATTAAGGATGAAACATCCCAACTGGAGCTGCATCTCAGATACTGTTATTTTTCACCTCGACAGGGAATCCAGAGTTAAAATTGCTACTTAAGGATGTACCACATTGAGATAAATGACTAGTGTCTAATACCAGAGTGACAGAGCAGTCTGCTTGGGCAGAATATTTTCTTGGCTGTAACGTTGTGGCAGATCCCAAAAGCATAGGCCTTAGGAGCTGTCATCTGAGTGCCTTTCTTATAGCAGGTTTTCCCTTCATGGGAGGTCCTAGTGTAACATTGCTGGGACATTGCTACCACAGCACACACTTACACTGTTCAGATCTGTTTCTTCACATGAGTTGCAGAAACAGTTTTTCCATGGGCCTCTCCTTCTGAGTGGGGACTTAGAATTGAGAGGTTGGTGGGAATATCTATTGCCTTGTCATTACAGCTGCTCTTGGGGCTGTAACCAATATGACAATTACTAGCTAGTAGTCTAAAACTCTTCAGATCATATTATAACAGAAGATCTGAGAGTTGATGTGTCCTTAAAATAAAATGGTAAAGGAATTTTTTCTGTTCCATGTGAATACAAGTGTCTTTGATTGTCACTTCTGATGGGGATAGAAAAGAAAACATTTGTTAAATCTATGGTTGCATTCCACATAGCTGAGATTTTACTAATCTGCTGGAACAATGCTGCTACCTCCAGCACAGTGGCTATGAGAGGAGCCACTGTTTGGGTGAGCCTGCAGTGGTCTGAGGACAGTCATTAGGATTCACTTAATTTCTGCAGAGCCAGAGTGGCAAATAAGTGGAGATATGATAAGGATTACCACCCTTATAGCCTCTAGATTTTAGAGGTGCTCACCTCTGCCATTCTTCCTGAAATGTGATATTATTTTACATTTACTATCTTTTTTTTTTGAGAGTTTTATTTTTTTTTTGCTATAGGGCGCATGTGCTCGCCAGAAAGACAGAGAGAGACAGAGAGATAGAGAGTGAGAAATCACCCCCCGGGGGATGGTCACGCCACAATCCCTTCTCCTCCATTCTCCTCTCGGAATCTTGGGCACACGCACACGCACCCGGCATGAGTTTAAGCCACTGGGTTCAGGACTAGAACAGCCGTTGACTACATGGGAGTCTAGCGACATTGTCATTACACCAACTGCTGGTCCCCATTTACTATCTTATTGAGGGTGGGGATATATCAGAAATTTCAATGTGGGCTTCCCCACTGATAGGTAACTACCCACAAGATGACCCAATGTAAGAGTTACACCAACTGCCAAGGAAGTATATCCTAATTATATATTTGAGAACTGGGAAAATAATGACTGTGTAGTTTTGCTGACCAGGCAGATGTGCTGTAAGCCAGTGGAATCAGTTTATTACCTGGTCTTTGCATGAGAAGCTCTAACATTAGAGACTTAATTTTGTTCTATGGATACAAGAACCTGTATCCAAAAGTCTTTGAAATGTCTGGGTATTTGTTTTTCTCCTATGTTCAAGTAAATGGGCATAAATCTCACCAGGAAAGGACTAATGGAATCCTTACAGTGGATACTTAATTGTTACAGGCTCTTACTACATTGACCCTTTTATCATTATGTAATAACCTTCTTCTATCTTGCTATAGCTTCTGACATAAAGTCCATATTGTCTGATGCAAGGCTAGCCATCCCTGTTCTCTTTTTAGTTTCTATTTACACAGAATATCTCTTTTATCTCTACTCTCAGTCTATGAATGTCTTACTGTAAGATAAAGTGAGTCTCTTAAAGGTGGTGTATAGTTGTGTTTTTTTCCCTTTACATTCAGTTATGGCTTTCAGTTGGAAAATTCATTCTACTTGCAATGTACCTAAAAATGTTTATGGAAAAAAATGAATGAAAGTTTCAGATTATTTTGGTGTAAAACTGTTTTGAAATCCTTGCATCTTTTTTTTTTCAAAATATGCATTTCTGGTGAACTTTTTGGAGACCCCATAAGTATTCCAAGTACTTACTAATAGGTAAGAACTTATTAATGTCATTTTGTTAATTATTTTATGATTTTTTTTTTAGATCCTTTGGGCCCTTGACCACTGTTACTTTTTTCCCTTATGATCTGATGTTTTTCTGTAGTGATGTGCTTTACATCTTCTCTTTTCATCCTTTGTGTATTTACTAGAGCTTTTGTGTTGTGGCTACCCTGAGGCGTCCACAAAACATGATACATATAGCTGGCTATTTTAAGCTGATAAAAATCTTCGAGTTTTATCACACACAGAAACTATACTTATTTACTCCCTCTTTTCTCATGTTTTATGCTTTTGATGTTACAATTCACATTTAAAAAGTAATTTGTACCCTTAACAAATTATTGTAACTTTAGTTGTTCTGAATAATTTTGCTTTTACAGTAGATAGATAATTGATTTACCCACCACCATTATAGTACCAAAATGTTTTGGATTTGACAATTACTTTTACCAGTGAGTTTCACACTTCCATGTTTTTTTTGTGGTTCTAATTAATGTCTTTTTTTCTTCAGCTTAAAGAATTCTTTTTAACATTTCTTGTAATGCAGTTCTAGTGGTAATAAACTCTCTCAGCTTTTGTTTGTTTGAAAGCCTTTAACACCCCTTTATTTTTGAATAATAGTGTTGCTGGGTATAATAGTCTTGGTTGGCAAATTGTTATTCATAATTTTGAATGCAGGCATGCATCACTTAATGATGGGGATATTGCCTCAGAAATATGTCATTAGTGGATTTAATCATTGTGCAAACATCATAGAGTATACTTGTAGAAACCTACATGGTATAGCCTACTGTATACCACAACTATATAGCATGATCTACTGTTGCCAGGCTATAAACCTTACAGCATGTTACTGTACTGAATACTACAGGCACGATGACAAGTATTCATGTATCTAAACATATCTGAACATAGAAAAGCTGCAGTAAAAATACTCCATAAAATGTTAAAACAAAGCAAAACAAAAACAAACCCACCTGTGTGGAGCACTTACCCTGAATGGAACTTGCAGACTGGAAGTTGTTCTGTGTGAGTCAGTGAGTGAGTGAACGTGAAAGCTTAGGACATTTCTGTACACTATTGTGGACTTTATAAGCTCTCAGGCTATACCCAGTTTATTTTTTAAAATGCTTCTTTCTGGTACCAGCAGTTGGTGTAATGGCTATGTCGCTGGACTCCCATGTAGTCGACCGCAATTTGAGTCCCAGACCCGGTGGCTTAAACTCATGCTGGGCTCATGTGCATGCATGCCCAAGGTTCTGAGAGGAGAATGGAGAAGAAGAGGTTGCAGTGTGGCCACCCCCTGCGGGGGGGGGGGGGGGGGCAGTGATTTCTTGCTTTCTGTCTCTCTGTCTCTGTCTTTCTGGCGTGTGCACGTGCCCTATAGCAAAAACCTCTTTCAAAAAAAAAAAGTTTCTTTCTTTAATAATAAATTAACCCAGGGACCAGCAGTTGGCGTAATGGCTATGTTGCTGGACTCCCATGTAGTCGACCACGGTTCGAGTCTCAGACCCGGTGAGTTAAACTCATGTCGGGCACGTGTGTGTTTGTGTCCAAGACCCTGAGAGGAGAAGGGATTACGGCATGGCCATTCCCCCTGGGGGGAGAGGGGTGTGATTTCTCACTTTCTGTCTTTCTGTCTCTCTCTCTGTCTTTCTGGCGTGCACATGCACCCTATAGCAAAAGCCTCTCAAAAAAAAAAAGAAGAAGAAGAAGAAGAAATTAACCTTAGCTTACTATAACTTATTATATAATCTTAAAATTTGTAAAAAACTTTTTGACTTTGTAATAATAATTTAAAACACAAGCATATTATACAGTTGTACTAAAGCATTTTCTTTTTTATATATTTATTCTGTAAGCTTTCTGCTGTTTTTTAAAATTTTTAATTTTTAAAAACATTTTTCTTAAAAACTAAGACACAAACATACACGTTATCATAGTCCTGCACAGAATCAGGATCATCAATATCACTATCTCCTACTTTCATATCTTGTACCACTGCAAGGACCATGGTGAACTAAACAATGTGAGACTAAATTAAACACAAGAGAAAATGATGCAATTAAGAGATGCAGTAAAGGGAACCAGCAGTTAGTGTAATGGCTATGTCTCTGGATTCCCACGTAGTCGACCGCGGTTCGTGTCCCGGACCCGGTAGCTTAAAACTCACGCCGGGCGCGTGTGCGTGCGTGCCCAAGATCCCGAGAGGAGAATGGAGGAGAAGGGATTGCGGCATGACCATCCCCCCTGGGGGGTGATTTGTCGCTTTCTGTCTCTCTGTCTCTCTCTGTCTGTCTGGTGAGCGCATGTGCCCTATAGCGAAAATCTCTCCAAAAAAAAAAAGAAAAAAAAGAGAGATGCAGTAAACACAAGATATATGAGGTTTCTGGCATAACATGACACACAGCTTTACAGTAAACTTCTTTTTTTTAATGAGTAGGAGTTCACTGTTTAAAAATGATAAAAATACATAAACAAGCAACATGGTCAATTATTATTATCAAGTATTATACACTGTACATAATTGAAGGTATGACACTTACATATGCACAGCAGTAAAGTAGGTTTGTTTACACCACAAACACAAGAGAAATGCATTTTGCTATGATATTACAAAGGCTATGACACTACTAGGCAGTAGGAGTTTTCCAATTTCATCATAATCTCATGGGACCACCATCATATATGTGCCATGTGTTGACCGAAATGTTATTGCATGGTGCTTGGACTGTATGTCATCCCACTCCTTTCTGGTCTGTAAGATTTCTGCTGAAAAATCTGTCTATAATCTTATGGGAGTTCACTGTTTGTTTGCCCCCATTTAAGTTTAGTAGCAGCAAAGATGTCAAATAGCCACTGGAAGCGTGTGCTGCAAGCTTCATCTTGAGGGAAATGGGACCTGTACATTCTCTCCCCTTTTTTGGTGCTGTTCCAAGGGAGTTTAGTCCCTAGGAGTGTTTGCACACTCATTTACAACTACCTCTTCATTCTGTGGTATAGATAGACTCACATTTGCTTGGTTCTCTCTGCTCCCAGAACTAAGAGGTTTAGGATGGAGTCCTTTGGGAGGTGGTTATAAAAGTTGGGCACTTGATGCACGACATATACTCCTTCCAGGGAGAAATGGGAAGCTGCATTTTGAAAGCCCCTTTTCTGCACCATTCTGAGTGATGATGAAGCTGTTGTAAGTGCTTATGTGCCCATATGAAACTGCCATTTTTTCTGTGATCTAGATAGACTTGCATGTATCTAGTTCACTCTACTCCCAGAGGCAGGGGGTTTAAGATGCATTCTCTCAAGTAGAAACTGTAAAAGTTGAAGTGCTCAATGTGCAGACAAACTTCTTTCAGTAGGGATTCACAGATCTTGAGTTGTCACTGGGGTGAGCATGGCAGGAAGGCTCAGGAAGAATCCATCTGCTTCTCAGGCTGCTGGAGGGCTAATACTTGACTTCCCTGAAACTCCCCCGTGCAGATTACTTGGAAGCCAGGCCACCAAGTAGCCACTGAAAGAGTGTCATAAACTCTTCCTGGGGTGAAACTGGGGGCTCTGATTTTTAAGCCCCTTCTCTGCACTTCTCTCGTGTAGTAATGTTCCTGGCAGTGATTGCATGTCCACATAAAACTGCTACCTTTTTCTTGTGATCTAGAGACAGTCGTATGCCAGTCCCTTCTGCTCCTAGAGCTAGAAGGTTTAAAATGCAACCTCTTAATAGCAGCTCTAAAATTTGGGGTACTCAATGTGTGGTCGGTCTCCTCCCAGGAGGGATTAATAGTCCTTGAGGTATCACTGGGGTTAGCTTGGGGAGAAGGCTCAAGAAATGCCCACCTGCCTCTCAAGCTGGTGGTGGGTGGGTTAATATTTGTTCCTTTAACTCCTCAAGGCAATTTAGTTAGAAGTCAGGCATCAGAGTAGCCACGGAAGAGCGTATCCTTCCAGGGAGACGAGGAGATGTGTTTTTTAAGCCCATTCTCCTCATTGCTCCTGAAGAATGAAGCCCTGAGGAGTACTTTTTTGTCTATATACCATTGCTGCTTTTTTCCCTGTTGTCTAGAGATACTTTCCTGTGTCTAACCCCCTCCACCCCCAGAGTGGGTGAATTAAGAGCCAAACCGTGGGGAACTATAGAGTTAGGTGGTACAGATGAAGTTCAAACTCTACTCTTTACAGGGAGAAAGTAGGTAACAGGGACTCTTGTCCTGATTTTATGGTACAGTGCACGGGGCTGGATTTGTGCCTGAAGGTACCTCAGCCTTTCCTACCTATTCCATGTGATGTTCCTCCATTGCCCAGTAGATAGATCAGGAGTCTCTTAGCTGGTCCCCGATTTTCTCTCAGAGGGAATTTATTCATGAATGGATGTTTATTTGGTGTTTCATGGTGGAGGGAGGGTCAAGCACACCCTATTCTGCCATGTTGCTGATGTCTCCCCTCACATTTAGCTTTTAACTTGTCAATTGCCCTGCTTTTTTCTCCTCTGTAGTTCTCAATGCACCCTAGCAATAGCTGGCCAATTGTATTTCACTTGTATGTATTGTTATTCCTATTATCTTTTCAATGTCTAAATCACTCCCCTAGTGAGAGTATTCTTCCATACTGATGGGTTTTATTTTTTCATCCTAAACAGCAAAATGTTTAGGAATTGGACTTCCACCTTGTGCCAGATGGTAGCTTGGCCCAATTCCACTTAGGATGAGTGGTGTCCTCACACCCCATCTTATTACCTATCTTGGACCACTTCAGGAACCAATTGTATTAGGTCGTATCTCCCAAGAAGCAGTTATGAAAACAAATAAAAATGCATGGATTTTATTGCCAGTTATATCTGTGAAACATAAAGGAGAAAGTATGCATAAACAGGGAAAGCCTTCAGACTACGATGCAGAGCCACGAACATGGGCAGGGAAGGAAAGGGGCTGGACAGAAAGAACATGAGGCTGGGGTTTAGCTTTAAGTGTCTCGTTTTGGCTGACTGGGAGCTCCAGAGCCCAGATCACCTATCCCAGGAGGCTTTCCTTGGCCAGAAATAGCTGTTCTCTAGTATCCGCGTTGTTTAAGTCATTGGCTGGGAGCTGTCTGGAGAGAGTTGTCCTTGGCTCAAACACAGGACAGACCCTGAAGGTGCTATAGCCAAGGCTGCCAACGGGCCACACTTGTCATTGCAGGTTTTCTCTTAAAGGGAGTTCTGAGCAATGGACTCTCTTGGACTTTAATGCTGCCACATTAGGTATGGGTTACACGCTAGGCATTTTTACATTTCGGCTTCTTTATCTGGAATCACTTTCCATCTGTTTGAATAACATTCATTAGAATTTACATAGTAAAGTTCTCAGGTCTTAAAAAAATTTTTTTTCAATGCCCTTTTTCTCAAGAATATCTCTAGGTATAGATGACCAAATTTATCATTTCTCCTTAATTTAAGTGTATAATTTTACTGCCTTCTGCCTTCCATGCCTTTCTTAAGAAACCATTGTTCTGATTGCCACCCCTCCCCCTTTTTCAGTAGACTGTCTTTCATTTCTCTCTGATTATTTTACAATATATTTTTCTTCAATAGTTATGATATGCTGATATTCTGTTTTATTTTAATTTGATTTTTACTTCATAGGAGACTTGGGCTGTTAATTTTTTTTTTTTTTTTGAGAGGTTTTCACTATAGGGCGCGTGCGCTCGCCAGACAGACAGAGAAAGAGACACATAGAGACAGAAAGCGAGAAATCACCCCCCCCCCCCCCCGGGGGATGGCCACGCCGCAATCCCTTCTCCTCCATTCTCCTCTCGGGATCTTGGGCACGCATGCACACGTGCCCGGCGTGAGCTTAAGCCACCGGGTCTGGGACGCGAACCGCGGTCGACTACGTGGGAGTCCAGCGACATAGCCATTACGCTAACTGCTGGTTCCCTTAATTTGTTTTTGATAGAGGGTGCATGTGCTCACCAGAGAGAGACGGGGGATAAGAAAGCCCCCATGGGCATTATCAAACCTCAGTACCTTTTCCATCTCTTCCTCTATTCAGGATTTCAGGCACACACACATGCATGCAGTGTGTTTTTCAGACTGCTGAGTCTAGGACTCAAACCACAGGGTTCTAGTGGCGTAACCACCAGGCCACAGAGTCAGCTTGTGGAGTCTTGACTTTTTAATACTTGCAAAATATCTTTATTAGCTGTGTTCTTTGCCCTAAGGTTCTCAAGAGCTTTTGGAATTCCTGTTCAACCTACGTTAGACTTTTCCTTCTATTCTCAATGTCACTTGTCTTCTTTTCGTGCATTTGAAAGTTTCTTCAAATTAAACTTCCATTTTAGATAGAGTAAAAATAAAATGAAGATTTCTAATTCATACTTGCATTTTTCATTTTATATATTGTATTCTTTTTTTTTTCTACATAGTCTATTTGATGGTGCTTTAAATCCCTTGGTTCTTGTTCTTTAAGATCTTTTGTTTACTGTTCATTTCAAGAATCTCATTTTTTTAAAAAAGTGCTTATTTTGACAACTTCAATATGTGAAATCTTTGTGAGTCTACTTCTGTTGCTTCTTACTCATAGTATGTTTTCATTATTTTGTGATTTGTATTTTGGTATGTGTGTGATGTTCAATTTCCTTGGAGATTTATCTGTGGGAATTCTTGTGTTCTAGGTTGCTGTAAATTCCTCAGAAACCTGATATTTTCTTTTCTCAGTAGCCTGGGGTTATGACTATTCCAGGACAATTTTAAATTGAATTCTGTGCTTGGAATTTCCTTGAACCACACAGGTAACTTGAATTTAGACAGCAAACCTGAGGGCTACTTTATGATTATGTTTTCTCAAGAAAGACTTTATTTTCTTTTTCCTGCATCTACAACTAAGTTTGAGAAAGTAATGTTCCCTTGATTTCATCTTTCTAGCAATGTTTTTTTCTTTTTTCCTTATGTCCTAAATGAATCAAAATGTTATACAGGGATCTCCCATTAGATTCTCCATCTAGATGAGCCATAAAATGTAGTTCCTCTTCCTCATATTCCTCATGAAAAATAAGCTCAAGAACCTCAGCAGAGACTGGCAGGTCACAAGACTGATTATCACCTGCTTATCACTTACCATTTCTACTTTCAAACAATTTAGGGAATTTTACATATTTCTTAGTTGTATCCCAGCCTATTAACACTTCATTAGAGATGTTTTTGCTTTATTTACTTTTTAATTGGCAGAGGGTACATGTGCTCATGAGAGAGAGACAGAAAGATAGCGAGAGAAGGAGAAAGCATCGCCCCCTCCAAGGAGATGTAGTCACGCTGCAGTCTTCTCTCCTCCATTTCTTCCTCTTACAGGGACTTGGGTACACACACACTTGATGTGTTTTTCATGTCGTCAAGGAGGGATTCAAAACAAGGTCTGCCATGTGGGATCCTGCTACCTTAACCACTTGTCTATGGGACCAGCCCTATAAGAAATGTTTTTTATGTTACTATTTATTCATTTAGATTAAGTTGAAAGGGGCTGTTTAGAATATTTAATCTATTATACTCCTGGAAATATAAATACTGGCAAATCTTTATCTGTTATGTTTTTCATGGAATCCCATATTCTCTCCCAAGAGTTTCTTACTGGAAAGTAAAATGGCATGTTCTGGCCCCTGGGTACTTTAACTAATAGTAATGTCAATATTTACCCAAGAATATTTTTGTGAGAAAAGCCCAAGACAAAACAACCTATTTGTCAACAAAGATATTTTTGTTTTCTCTAAACCAGTTCAAAGTGTGCTTTTGTTATATAGTATAATCTTTCTTTTGTTGTTTTTATAGAGAATTTTGCTATAGGGCACGTGCGCTCGCCAGACAGACAGAGAGAGACAGAGAGACAGAAAGCGAGAAATCACCCCCCCAGGGGGGATGGCCACGCCGCAATCCCTTCTCCTCCATTCTCCTCTCGGGATCTTGGGCACGCACGCACACGTGCCCGGCATGAGTTTTAAGCCACCGGGTCCGGGACGTGAACCACGGTTGACTACATGGGAGTGCAGCGACATAGCCATTACACTAACTGCTGGTCCCAGTACAATCTTGATGCTAGCAAAACTTTTCCCCCTTTCTGGCTTACTATGTTCTACTTCTATGTCTCCATGTTTCTTCATACTTATTCCTCATCTGCTCCCTTCCATCACCACTAGAGTCAAAATTCCAGGCTCTGTTTTTGTTTTGTTTTTTTTGCTTTGCATTGTTTTGTTTTTCTTTTTAGGTCAGGGTCTCTTCATATCACAGTCCACGACCCCTGGCTCTTTTCTATTTTTATTACTTAAAACAATATATATTTTTTTAATTACCAGAGGACATGCATGCTTGCCAAAGAGAGACAGAAAGAGAAAGAGGGAAAGTGAGAAAGAAGCCCTATTGGGACCAGCAGTTAGTGTAATGGCTATGTCGCTGGACTCCCACGTAGTCGACCGCGGTTCGCGTCCCGGACCCGGTGGCTTAGACTCACGCCGGGCGCATGTACATGCGTGTCCAAGATCCCGAGAGGAGAATGGAGGAGAAGGGATTGCTGTGTGGCCATCCCCTCTGGGGGGTGATTTCTCACTTTCTGTCTCTCTGTCTTTCTCTGTCTGTCTGGCAAGCGCATGCACCCTATAGCCAAAACCTCTCCAAATAAAAGAAAAAAAGAAAGAACCCCTGTTTATGGAGGATGATCATGCTGCAATCCCTTCTCCTCCATTGCTCTTTTGAGAATTTTGGGCACATGCACACAGGCACCCAGTGTGTTTTTCAAGTCGCTGGGTCTTAGAATCAAACCATACAGTCAACCATGTGGAATCCAGCCACCTTAAATACCTCGCCAGTGGCCGGCCCTGAAACAAAAGCAAACGAACAAACAAAACATTTCTTCTCTGAGTGAGAAAGATAGAGAGACCCAGCACTCCAGGGAGGTCTTGATTCCATGATCTACACACCCCTTCTCCACCTAACCCAGCCTGGCTCATGGGCACATGTGTACCCAGTGTGCTCAGGCGGGTCTCCAGATGAGAACCTGAAACCTTCTCATGAGGGTCAGCCTCTCAGAGCGTCCCATGTTATTGCAGCCCTACTATCTAGCACCTCTGGTTCTTTTTCAGACAGAATTTCACCATATTGCCCAGACCAACCTCCAGCTTGTGAACTTCCTGCCTCAGCCTCACTGGATCGCTGGACTTACAGGCATGCCACCATGCAGGCCTTTAGGTTGGACCACAGATCAAACCCGGGCTTCCCATGGGGTCCCAGCCTATAGAGCATAACTTTTTAGCAGCATGTGCCACCATTGCTGGACCTCCAAGCTCTGTTTTGAATTCTTAAATTGGTGCAACATTTAGTCCATTGAGAAGTACAAAGAGTGCCTTTCTAAATTTGCCATTTATATTTATTATTATTATAAAAGATGTTGAGGACTAAAAAGTTTTCACTGATTGCAAAAAATGTCTTGTAAAAAGAGCTTAGGCCTCAATTCTCCACCTGTGTTGTAAAATCCAGTTGCCCCACCACTGTCTGCTAAACCGTGGTCTTGATCCGACCTGCTTACTTCCTCCAAAACACTCATTTTGAGCACTCGTTATGTTGCAACTTTAAATAAATGCTTGAGTAAATTCCTTATCCGTTTTTTGTTTTGTTTTTGATAAAATTTTTTTTCCTAGTCTTTCATCCAACAAATATTTATTAGTTTCCAGGCAGTGAGTTAGGTGTTAGGTTGACAAATGTAAATAAATATGACCCTTTTTCCCAAGGATAGCATTTAAATTAGTCTTACAGAGAACAGTTCCCATGCAACTTGAGACATTCATCACACCCCATGGTAACTAAAGACATATAATCCAAAGTCTGGGTAAACTAGCCCTCTACACATGAATAAGAGAAAAGAAGAAGGAATCTAAACTACCCTGAGATGGAAGTCCGAGTTTCTGAGCATGAGAAATTCTTATGACAACAGAAACAGAATACATTCCTACAAAAGAAGACATCTGATCTTTGCATAAAGTTGGCAGTTTTTGTTTGTTTGTTCTTTGTTTTGAGAGGTTTTTACTATAAGGCGCGTGTGCTCACCAGAAAGACAGAGAGAGACAGAGACAGAAAGTGAGAAATCACCCCCCAGGGGGGATGGCCACACCGCAATCCCTTCTCCTTGATTCTCCTCTCGGGATCGTGGGCATGCATGCACATGCACCTGGTGTGTTTAAGTCATCGGGTCCGGGACTCGAACTGCAGTCGACTACATGGGAGTCCAGTAACATAGCCATTACACCATCCTCTGGTCCAGTTGGCAGTTTTTTTTTTTTTTTTAAAGGTTTTTGCCATAGGATGAATGCACTTACAGAGACAGAGAGAGATGGTGAGAGGGAAAGTGAGAAATTACCCCCCAGAGGGCATGGCCATGCCACAATCCCCTTTCCGTCACTCTCCTCCCAGAATTCTGGGTATGCATGCACATGTGCCTACTGTGATTTTCAAGCCACCAGGTCTAGGACTCGAACCACAGTCAGCCATGTGGGAGTCTAGTACTTCAACCACCATGATAGTTGTAAACCCCAAAGCTGATATTCTTTATACAATAAATGATATACTTTTTGAATGTTACAGTTTAGACTTGCTTATGCATAGTTCCAATCCAGTAATTTAATATAGGAGAAATAAGACTCATAGCTCTACATTACACTAGCTTGTACCTATTTTGCTACTTTATAGACAAGGGAAGGCTAATCTGTGCCTACTAGAATAGAGTGCTGAGGTTTCTCTGTGGTGGCTGTAACTCCCTTATAAAACCCTCCTTGACCTCGCTGGTGACTGTCTGCACTTCCATTCTGCTAGCTACACTATAATTTTATTCCACCTTACTGGGGAACAGGTAATAAAAACAGAGTAAGACTGGGGACAATGGCAGGATGTCTTCCCAGTTCTGTGATTTGAAAAAAATTTTTTTTTGTTAAAGATAAAGTTATTACTCATCAGAGAATGTTTATATTTTGCAAAATTCAGGGCATAGCTACTTTGTTTCTATGAACTAGATGCCAGGTGTCATTTTTTTTTTTTTTTAAATTTATTCATTCATTTATTTTAATTTGACCAGAGCGAGATAGAGAGAGAGAGAGAGAGAGAGAGAGAGAGAAAGTGGGAAAGCAAGCCACCACGTCCAGGACTTGAACCATGGTCGGCCACATGGGAGTGTCCAGCACCTTAACCGCCACGCCACCTGCTGGTCCCCCAGGTGTCATTTTGTTACTGAGAAAACGGCCCTCATATAGAAGATTGGCTTAAAGAGTCATTGTGAAATCACAATAATACAAGAGAAACTTGCATTCGAGTAGGCATTTGAGTGTCTACTATATGCCATGGTCTTTTATAAGGAAATCACATTTGCCGATAGAGAGTAAAAATTGTCAATTTTAAGAGGGAAAGTCAAGAATAGTCTTAATAGTATTGAGAAGTGGAACTGGTTGGTGGTGTAGTATTTTGTGAGACATCCCACATGGAAAGGTTTTGGGGGAACCAGCAGTTAGCGTAATGGCTATGTTGCTAGACTCCCACATAGTCAACCGCGGTTCGCGTCCCAGACCCAGTGGCTTAAAACTCACGCCGGGCGCGTGTGCATGCGTGCCCAAGATCCCGAGAGGAGAATGGAGGAGAAGGGATTGTGGCGTGACCATCACCTCTGGGGGGTGATTTGTCGCTTTCTGTCTCTATGTTTCTGTCTGGCGAGCGCACACGCCTTATAGCGAAAACCTCTCAAAAAAAAAAAAAAAAAAAAAAAAAAAAAAAGAAAAGAAAAGAAAAGAGAAAAAAAGAAAGGTTTTGGGAAGGTTCTTGTCTAAGAAACACGTGCACATCCATGGTCTTGGGTGGGCTGAGGCTGGGAGGGTATATTGTAGCATCAAGACTTGTCAGTCAAGACCCAGTCCAGGGTTCTGTCTCTTTGTCTATCTGTCTCTCTCTCTCATGGAAAAAAAAAATAAACTAAAAAGAGAGAGAGATGTTATGAGAGTTAAGCTATTTATTGAATCTCCCTGGAACTAGAAAATTCAGGAATATTGTAATCAGCACTTGAAATATCAGGAAAATGAGAGCATAGTTTTGTTTCATTGGATTCATTTTATGGGTCAATAACCTTGCATATGTTCCTGTTTAATCTTCTGCACCACCCTGTGAGGTTGACGTTTTCTGTCTCACACATGAGGAAACTTCAGTACAAAAATCAGTCCTTGCCCAGGGTTTCACTTTTGATGGTTTTAGTTAACCCATAATGAACCACAATCCAAAAATACTATTTATTTATGGAAAGTTCTATAAATGAATAATACATACATTTTGAATAATTTTATTGCAGTATATTGTTGTAATTGTTCTAATTTATTAGTAGTATTGTTGTTAATCTCTTTCAGTGCTTAATTTATACATTATAGTTTATCATAGTTTTGTATATAGGAAAAGACATGGTATGTATAGGGGTCAGTATTATCTGTAGTTTTAGACATCCACTGAGTCTTGAATACCCTCCACTGATAAGCAGGGCTGACTATATGATGAGTACAGGTGACTCATCAATGTCAATACAGTGACAACAAAGGACTTCCACTTCTGGGAAGACTGAGTTGAAGTAATCCTCCCTTTTCTTTTTGCTAAGTACAATACAGTACAAGAACCTGGGTATTATATATATATATAAAAATATTGTCTCTGAAAGGTAGGAAAAAAGCCAACAGTCTAGGAACCCTAAGGCCCAAGGAGCAATAGAGTGAACCCCCTGGATTTGCTTTTTGTTTTATACATCCCAGAGCTGGGGCTAAAGAAGTCAGCAGTCTGGAAATGCCAATGGGTATAGACCAAAAAGACCCTAAGAAAGCCCTGTCTCTACTAAAAATAACAGGAAATGGGAAACTCTGAAGACAAAAAAAAATTTAGATAACAATTTCTCTAATCTAACCAAATCACACAGAAAAACTGTGGTGAAGAGCTTCGATATCTACCCTCTGGAAGCTATAATAAAATGTTACCTCCCCCACCCCACCCACACACACACTGAAAGGGTATCAGAGGAGGCTGAGTAGAGAAGTTGAACTTCATCACTCATAGACACACAAAGAACCCTGCCTACTCTAGGAGTAAGTGGAGACCATGTAGAGCCCAGAGGCTGGACTTCCATCTTCATTTTGTAGTAAGGAAATAGTATCCCCCACCACCTCCCCTCACATACACACTTCCCCTGCTTCAGCTGTGTCAGATAACAAGGCAGCTAAAATATATGTAAAAAATAAGATCTGGAGGGACCAAAAGATGGTGTAATGGATACGTCACCAGACTCCCATGTAGTTGACCACAGTTCCCGGACCCAGCAGCCTAAAACTCACACCAGGCGCTTATGTGTGCATGCTTAAAATCCTGAGAGGAGAACAGAGAAGGGATTGTAGTGTGGCTATCCCCTCGGGGGTGATTTCTTGCTTTCTCTCTCTCACTGTCTCTCTGGCAAGCCCCCACACCCTTATAGCAAAAGTCTCTCTCAAAAAACAAAACAAAACAAAACAAAAAAAAAGCTCTAGAGGGACCAGCAGGTGCTGTGGTGGGTTAAGGTGCTGGAATACCACATACCTGATTGCAGCTTATGTCCTGGACCCAGAGGCTTGAAAATCATACTGGGTGCATGTGTGTACATGCCCAAGATCTCAGAAGGAGAATGGAGGAGAAAGGATTATGGCATAACCATTCCCTCCAGGAGGTGAATTCTCACTTTCCTTCTTTCTGTTTTTCTCCAGCAAACACATGCACCCTATGGCAAAAACCTTAAAAAAATAATAACATTTGAAGTCTCAGAAATTAAAACCTTTCACTCTGGAAAGAGAACAAAAAGCTAAACTATAGCCCGAGAGAAAATATTTGTAAACCAAAGTCTGACAAAGAACCAGTCTCAAAAAATATAAGCACTCTCAAAACTCAATAGTAAAAAGATAACCCAACTAGAAAATGGGCAAAAATCTGGAGCAGACTTATTACTCTAAAGCATATGCAGATGGTCAAATAAGCACATGGTGCTTCCACATTATGAAGCACCAGGCAAATGCAAATTAAAGCCACAACACGATATCACTATGTATCCATCAGGATGGTTAAAGTAAAAAATTACTGACAATACCAAATGCTGGTAAGAATTTAGACAAACTGGATCACTTACATTGCTGGTGGATCACGCATGTTTGTGGTAGGAATATAAATGGTAGACATCTTGGGAAACAGGAAGTTTATTAAAAAACTAAGCAATTACATTCCTGGACATTTCTACCACAAAAGTGAAAAATTAGATTTACTTCCTTAGAAACCTGTACATGGATCCTTAAGGCAGCTTTATGCACGATAGCCACATACTGGAGACAACTGTGATGTCCTTCAATGAGTGAATAGCTAAGCTATGATACACCCACACCATACAATACTGGTCAGCAAAAGAAAGGAATGAACTATTGAGGCATGCAATAACCTGGATGAATCTACAGAAATTGTGGAGCTAAAAATACCAATCCCAAAAGGTTATACTGAGATACCATTTACGAGACATTATTGAGGTACATTTATATTGATACCATGTAATGCAATGCTTGAAGCCATATGAATGACTAGGGTGCAGTTCCTGGGTGGAGTTGTACACACCTGATGTGCTTGTGTGCCCATAATCCCAGAAGACTGTAAAAGGCTGGAGGAACAGGGTATCACAGTATGAGACCCTGTTGAGGGGATTTTTCTCTCTCTCTCATGAAATAAACTAATCTTTTCTCTTTTTTAAAGAAAAGACATTGTTGAAATGACAAAACTATAGAGAGGAATAGGTTAGTGATTGGCAGATAGAGGCTGATGTGGCTCCCTTCAATAGAAGGATCCCTGTAGTGACAGAAATATTCTTGACTCCAACAATATCAATATCCTTGTTGTTACAAGGTGTATTGCATCCCTCAAAATGTATAGGTTGAAGTCCTAACTTTCAGTGACTCGGACCATTACCATACTTGGAGACAGGGTCTCTAAAGAAGAAACCAAGTTAAAATGAGATCTGTAAAGTAGGCCCTAGTCCAATATAACTGGTTTTCCTAATAAAAAGAAAAGCAGAGATTTGGGAATCAGGAGATGGCATAGTGGTTAGGGTTAGGGTCACTGAACTCCCACATAGTTGACTGTGGTTCGAGTCCCAAACTGGGCAACCTAAAACTCCAAGATCCTGAGAGGAGAAGGGATTGTGGTATGACCATCACCCCTGGGGGTTGACTTCTCTATTTCTGTCTCTCTGTCTCTCTGTGTCTCTCTGATGAGCACACACATGTGCCCTATAGCAAAAATCTCTCTCTAAAAAAAAAATGATGGAGATCTGGACACATAGGTGTACCAAGGGAAAACTCAGTGAAGAAAAAGGGGGAAGGTGGTCTTGTATTGTACAAGCCAGAGAGAGAGAGACCTCATAAGGAACTGACCCCAAAGACACCTTCATCTTGCTCTTGTAGCCTCCAGGAATGGGAGGAAATAAATTTGTGTTGTTTAAGCCTGTAGTACTTTGTTACAACAGCTCCAGCAAACTAATACATGCATATATTACAGTTTAAAAGATGTTATCTTCCAGGGAAGATACACAAAGAAAAGAGGGGATACTTTGTATTATTTCTTACAACTATGTATGAATCTTCAATGATCTCAAAATAAAGTTATTTTATAAAAAGTAATTCTGAGATGTAAATGCAGGTCTGTCTGTTGCTGAAACTTGTGGTCAAAACTGACTCAAATTTTCTTATTCATTTCTGTGTCAAAAGACTGTCAATTCTGAGACCAAATCAATAACCCGAACTATAAATTCAGAGTCAGGAGACTGACAGGTTAAAACGGGCACTAACCTACAGACTTTATAAATGATAGGTGAAAATGTAGCATTGCGTTGGGTTTTATGATTTTCTTTATCGTGGGTTAATACCTTCTGACTGTTTTCTTTTACATAGAAAAAGGAAGAGATCCACAACTTAGAGTAAGGAGCCTTCCCAAGTGGTGTTGCTTTCATCTGAAAGACCTCAGCAATCTTAAAAGTAATTAATACCACATAGTGTCAATGCCCACCTCAAATGTAGATGGATTCTGGCTAGGTGTTTGGGCTGGAAAGAGAGGTTTGGAGCAGAGACTTGTCAGTTAAAAGAGAAGGGCTCACCTCAAATGTAGATGGGTTCTATGTGTTTGGTTTGGAAGGACATTCAATGACTTTCCAAAACTTACTGCATAATTTTGAGCACACCCCCCTCAGAATGATTAGGGACATAACTGCTTTAAAACGGTATTTTGGGTACCATATAACCCCAAGATTCAAGCCAGCTACATAGAGTCCTCAATTGAAAATAAAATAATATGAACTAAGGAAATTGTGATTGTTCCCATGGTTTTGCTTTTTGTTTTGTTTTGTTTTGTTTTAAGTCTACAAAATAACTCCACTGGACTTGTTTTTTTATGTGGTAAGGGATTTTTGTAAGGATGCTCAAGAGGTAATTTTGACTTTGTGAATGTTTTGCTTTATATGCTGACTTTAGAAATTAACCTCCTCATAAAATCCAATCCCACTTTGCTATTTTGACATCTCTTTTGTCTGAAAGTATTCATTAACATTTCACATAATTGCCCTGTTTCCAGAGAAAGTATGTAATTTTCTACAGAATGAAAACTTCATAATACATATCCAATAAAGTCCACCTTGCCTGCCACTAGTTGATGCCTTCGTCTTCTTATGAGCTCAAAAGAGAAATTTTTTTCTGCTGTTGTCTTGTTGAAGACTGTTGTCCATCTGCACCGTTAAAAGTTGACCACCATCCATGGCCGCCTGGAATGTGTACTGTTCCCCAATCATTGCTGTTTTCTCACTTGTGAACTCCTGGCTCTCTTCTGATAGTGATTATTGACGAGTCAGCATATAAGATTTTAAGCATACTGATTAGAGTACTTCCACAAATTTATCTTTACACGATAATCATGCCAATAGCAACCTAATCTTAGTAATAGTTTCTAAGACTAAATGTTCAAGGATGGATTGTCGGGATGGAGAAACAAAACAAGCCACTCTGTGAGACTGCACAGGAATTTTTTGGTAATTCACACATGCAAAAACGTTGAGATGGTGATGCAGAAGCATTTGCAGCTTCAGTTCTATACTTCTTATTCCACCATACTCCACCACCACCTCAACCCAAGCTGGAACTTTGGAAGGGAACTCAGGGGGGCCACACCTGGCTTGTAAATGTATTTGACTCCCAAGTGCCCCATCATCACCAATCTTTTTCTAACAAGGGCCAGTTGGGTTGGTGAGAGAACCATATTATTATCTCAATCAGTAACAGCTTAGACAGAAGACATGGAGGGCCACAAGATGCTGTGAAGCCTTACAAAATAAAGCTGGTAAGCCTCAATCCTATAATCCACCCCTGGCATCTTTGTGGCCTGTATAATTTCACATGTCCATTTTCCCCAAGCTCTGGAGGGTCAGCTACCAGAAGATGGCTTGCATTCCCTACTGGTCTCTCTGAAGTTTGTGGTTACTTGCTCTTCAGCCATGGCCCCCTGATGCCTGGAAGCTCTTAAGAAATCATCCACCAGCTAATTGGGACTTTTCTCCTGATAGGAACAAGAGTCTGCTTTCTGCTCCTCTAGCCGTCAGATTAGTTGTGGACACCAATGTGAATAAAAATCCTGGACAGGACCACATTAGCCATCATGGATGACTCCTGAGAAGAAGACAATGAGCAACAGGATACATATTTAGTGGGTACTTGCCCATGTAAATCTCCTCCATCCAGAGGAACAATAGTGACTGTTTTTCCCTTGGCTGATTTAGAGAATTGTGCTGGAGGGAATAACACACATGTGGTCCAATGGACAAAGCTACAGGGCTTATGTGTAATGTAGTTGGGACTCCAAATGACCTTATTAATTGACCAATGACCATAATATCTGGTAGCATTTTGTCCGAGAATTTAACAGCATTAACAGAACCATTTTAGATGATCAGGAAACTTCTCACTCTGTAGTAAGAAATATCTTTATTATTTATTTATTTATTTATATTTGTGATTCTTTTTATTATTATTAATTTATTTATTTTACATTCTTTCACTGAACATCACTACAGCATACAAAATGAGATTACCCATCCAGAATACACCGTAAAGTGGCTTAATCATACATATTATCATCAACAAATAATTTTCCATTTTTTGTTTCTTGTACATATGTATTTTTTCTCCCCTATTTCTCACCCTCTGCAATTTCCCATCCTCCTCCCCATCCTGTCTCTGGTATCTGCAGTTGCTTTCCATTCATTTATTCTTTCCCATATTTCATTGATTCACAAAATATCTTAATTAATCTAAATACTTTTAATAGTAAGTTCAGCTGATATATACAAATCTGTGAACACATGTTGACTTTGGGCATGAAACCATGTGGGTAGAATGAATATTCTAGTAGCACCTAGCTGAGGCTATTTAGCTTACTGTGTTCATCAAGTAGGTATTTTTTAAATATATTTTTCTTAATTTCAAGAAAGGCAGTTTTAGCTTTAATAAATCAAAATCAAAAAATGTTAAGAGAACTTTGCTTAATACTTAAAGTCAGGAATCAGGTTAGCATTCTGTTTGAATAGTAGATACACTATTCACACTGGTACACTGTTAATAACTCAAGAAAAGACAAAAATCCTTAACTCTGGGAAACGAAGCATAGAAGATCAGTAATGTTCCTGCTAAGAAATACCTTACCCAACCTTAGGGCAGTTGCCACTTTAGTTCCTATTCAAGTATCTCCTCTCCTGGTTTGATCATTCCAGGAGCCCTCAACAGCATCTGACACTGACCACTGCCACCTTTTTTGTTTTTTAACTCTGGCAAGAAAAAAAATAAATAAAATAAAACATAATCAAGGGATTCTTTTTACTTCAACTTTCAAATGCCAATATAGGGCCAACCCTTTAATTACATCCTTCAAATTTAAGTTTCTGACAGCCTTAGCCATAACCTTTGTCCACTTGTGTCAGGTGAGTGATTGAAAAAGTGCATGCAACTGTGCTCTAAGAGACCATTCTTTCTCGTTTAATCAGTCTGGCTGCCTGGCGATTACATGGCACGCCGGACTGTTGCCCGCTGTAACTACTAGATCTGCATGACAGAGAGCAGTAGTGCTGGTTCTAAGTTCCATCTGTGGTAAAGTTTTGTAGACTCCTAAAATTTGTTGTTCAGTTGGTGGGACTGCCTACCATGGGAACCAACACCAAGATCAGCATTCCCTACCTAACTTCTCATCTGGCCCCCTGAAAATGGGGTTATAAATAGCAAGCATACTTAGTCCCAAGTCTATAGTCACATCTTGGAAAGCTTCCTCTGTGGTCCAGGATAATAGATGGGAAGGAATACCCCCTTCATTCAGCCTGATCACTCTAATGCTGGTTCCTGTCCAAGGCACTAAGTCTGCTAAGAGCCCGCAGTCATGTCCGGATCCTGCCGTGTATCGGTATTGCATTAAAGCAGACGAACTGTAACCGAAGCCGTTTCAACATTTCGGCACCCTTTCACGTGATCCTGTCCCCACCAGTGTTCCACAAATGCAGCAGCTAACTGTCCCCTTCTATTTTTCCCTCTTAAGTTAAACAGTGAGTTTGACTAGCTCTGCAGATGAGTAATCTGCGGTAGTTGTTTTCTGACTGGTAGCTCTCTTTTCCCAGTCATCACTGGGCTCACTAGTGGTTTGAATTTTAGTTTAGATGAGGGACAAGCTTGTAGTTCTCATTTTTGTGGTTCTTGTTTTGTCATCAGATGAGCCCTTGACCCATGGATCCCAGTGCTTGGGAATCCAATTTTCCTAAGAGATAGTAATGTAAAACTTACTAAGTAGCAGAGGCTACCCCTGCCTTTTAGCCACTTTCCCAGCTATTAACTCCATTTGTTCCCTTGTTTTATTTATTTATTTACTTATTAGTCAAAGTTCCATATTGTATGGACTGTTATACCATAATAGAGTAAAAAAGGGTGGGGGGAGAGCATTGCCAATCATATATATATGTGTGTGTGTGTGTATGTGTGTGTGTGTGTGTGTGTGTGTGTGTGTATGTGTGTGTATACATATGTGCATATACATACACACACACCCCTAGAACAAAAGTCAAAGGTGCACAACATAATGTAATGTTCATTGCTGCAAATGATGAATTTGGTAATATTCTTGATTTGATTACCACATGCCGTATGCATGCTTTGAAAAACTACATTGTACCCCACAATAATGTATGACAATTAAATGTAAATAAGAAATTATAAAAAGAAAATTTAAATTTAAAAAAGCTCCAAATTGGTGGAGCAGATGGCTCTTACATCTTTTTCTTTTTTTATTATTTTAATTTATTTTATACATTTAATCACTATACATCACTTAGCTTGTAAGTTGAATTTACCCAACATGAATACACTTCACAACAATCCAGTAGAGGATACAAAACACATTATCATCAACAGATAATATTCCATTTCTGTGTCTTACATCTCTTTCTTTTATTTAAATTTAATTTTATTATTATTATTATCATTATTTTAAACATTCAATCGCTATACATCATTTGGCTTGTAAAGAGAATTTACCTAACATGAAATGCACCTCAGACCAGTCCAGTTGAGGATACTTTACACATTATTATCAACTGGTAATAAACCATTTCTGTGTCCCACAGATGTCTTACTTCTCTATTTTTTCTCCCTAATTTTCTTCCCTATACTCTTCCCCTCTCCCACCCTCTTTCCATACTGTATGCACTGTCCATAACTATTTTCAATGGTTCTATGTCCTCCAAACTTTCAGTCTCTACCACAGAGTGCAGAGTCAGTATATATTAAGTGGAGACAAACACTGCCTCTCTTTCATAGCCTCGCTTGTTTCACTCAGCAATAAATCTTCCACATTTACAACCTTTTCTAAGGCAAGAACCCCTTTAGTTTTTTCCAGTTTTGCCTGGCTTAATTCCCTTTCTGTACTCAGTTGTTCATCCCACAGCCAGAGCACGGTCACTGCAGTTGTAGCCTGCTGTTCTCCTTCCTCCACTGTCATCTTCCTACTGCTTTGGCAAAGCAACCAAAAGTCCCTGTGGCACTCTCAGGTCATCCCTACGCTCATGTACCAGCCAGAAGCAATAAGAAAACCTAGCTAGCAACAAGAAACCTAGCTAGCTATAAGAAAACCTAGCTAGCAACAAGAAACCTAGCTAGCTATAAGAAAACCTAGCTAGCAACAAGAAACCTAGCTAGCTATAAGAAAACCTAGCTAGCAACAAGAAACCTAGCTAGCTGTAAGAAAACCTAGCTAGCAACAAGAAACCTAGCTAGCTATAAGAAAACCTAGCAAGCTCTAAGAAAACCTAGCAAGCTATAAGAAAACCTAGCAAGCTATAAGAAAACCTAGCAAGCTATAAGAAAACCTAGCAAGCTGTAAGAAAACCTAGCCAGCTATATGAAAACCTAGCTAGCTCTCCACACAAGGAAGCAGCTGGGCAGCCTGGGATTTCCCTCACTGACCATAGGCTTCCCTTGCATATTTCCCACACTGATCAGGGGTTTTCCCATCAGCACACTCACGTCTCTTTCCTGACTCTCCAGTCTTTCAGCCAGGTTGGAAGCTAATAACCTCTCCTCCAACTTCTATATCTTTGCTTCAGCTCCTTATTGAGCATCTGTTACTAGCTTCACAACCCATAATAACAGCCAGCCTATTACTGATACAGCTATCTCTATTTCATGCTTTGAAAGAAGTGGACTTGGCTACTCTGTATTTACTATAAATATCTATGCACATATGTGTATGTACATATATATGTATATGTGTACAAATGAATATATGTTTCTATATACATGAAATATATACATACATATATATTCTTTAGAATAGTATGAGAGAAAATAAGTACTTTCACAGTGATAAACATTTCAGTTAATATACCTAAAACCCAGAAGCTGGGTCTTAGTTTCTTCATGTCTATAACTTGCACACAACATGTAAATGTGTCATGGCAAGGAATCACACAATGATATACTCTGGCTTCCTGATTTCTGATATATGTCAAATACTACAAAATGATTCTTATTGCCTCTTATATCAGAAGCACTGTGACCAACTGATATGATAAACTGTACAAACTTTGAACTCTGATTTAGATTTAGATTTGTCCTATCCAAATCAAGAATCATTTAATATTTAGTAACTGGTTTTTCTTAATCCTGTGCTGGCATGCTGATAACAATATGGTACTTTAAGATATTTCATTTATTATTTTCTCAATATCCTTATTATACTAAAACGAGCAAAAATGAATGGCTGTATACCATCTTTATACAATTTTGAGGCAAATATATATGTATATATGTATATGTCATTACAACTGGTAAATATTGCCTTTGCTATTATAAATCTCAAAGCTATAAAGACATAATTCTGTTTCCTTGATTCAGTGAGGCCGTTTAAATAAGTTACTAATATACCTAAAATAAAAATATAAATTTTATTTTTTATTAGAAGACAAAGGATAAAAAGGAACCAGTCAGGGAGCTTTACAAACATGGAAGCTTTACTGAAATAAAGACCCTAGAAATTGTCATTGGGTAAAGACAGTAATTTCAGCTCTTCCAAGTCATCTGTAGAAGAGCAACATGTGTGTTTTTCTTTATATTTTCATACACGTCCTTCAACAATCACTACTTTAAAGGTGACCGCAATGTCCTGTTATTAAGTACCTAATTGTGCAAGGCACAGAGTGTAAAGAGGTTATACTTAGCTATTCAAGCATTAAATCCTATAGCCCTTGAGACTGGAAATGGAAACAAATATGTAAGTGCTAAATTTTAGGTCTGGTGTTTAATAGTGTGATAAGAATGCACCAGAAAATTGAAAAACCATGTTTGCATCTTGTTTTAACTGAGGTTCTCCCAAGAATCAAAGCCTGAGATAAGTGCTCTGTGCCAAGTACTTTATTTTGAAATGGAAGCCCAGCGAACAGAGGGTAGAGCCCTGAGAAGAGTCAAACAGGAAGAAAGAGGAACTAACCCAAGGGTGCGCTGTTCAACTGGCTATCCTATGGTCAACTGAGGCTCAGTCCTGGTGGGGAAGCTTTAAGGAACCCTGCAGGAGAGCCTTCAGAATTGTCTCACAGAGACACAGAACAGGGGGACAACCCAGCCCACACAGGCTGAAATTAACACCAGGCATTTTTAATTCTCTCCCTTTCAGGAGTCTCACTGGAAAGCAGAGAATCCCGAGGACAGTGGGCAACACAGAAACACAGTACTAAGATGAGGTGCTGTCAAGAACACCCATTTAACACTGGTTGACTCAACAATGGCCAGATCAAAAAGGAGGGCTGAGGAGACATGAGGGGGCATGGCAGATGCTGGATGTTAGACCCAACTCTGACACCTATTCTTCAGGTGCATTACCTGTTTACTCTTAGCTCCTATTTCATCATCCTTAAAGAGGCAAGATGATTATCTAGCCTGCCTGTTTCCCAGGGTGATCATTAAGAGAGTGGTAAAAACACTCTGAATCGATTTGAAGAATAACCCACTGAAGAATTTATTTATTTATTTATTTATTTATTTACTTATTTATTTCTTTTTAGAGAGGTTTTTGCTATAGGGTGCGTGTGCTCTCCAGAAGGACAGAGAGAAACAGAGAGACAGAAAGCGATAAATCACCCCCCAGGGGGGATGGCCACGCTGCAATCCCTTCTCCTCCGTTCTCCTCTCGGGATCTTGGGCTCCATGCACACGCGCCTGGTGTGAGTTTAAGCCACCAGGTCTGGGACTCGAGCAACATAGTCATTATGCCAACTGCTGGGCCCAAGAATTTTAAGTTGCTAAGTTGCTGAGGTTATTCTAGACCTGAAACATGTAGAAGTATCAGGAAAACAGAACAAAGAGGAGGTCACAGGAAGTATCCAGAAGGCCCTGGAAAGCATCTGTACTAATATGGAAGCCCCGTAGCATCAACAAGGAAAGCAGGACTTACACAAAGAATGGCGAACACCTTGTTTAGCATCTTGGAAAACAAGCATGTGAGTTTAACACACCACATTTTCTGCCAGCTGGGATAATAGGAGACTGTTTCTTGCTAGAACTAAATATTGATTGAACTGACTAATACATGAGGACTATAATGCCTAATCTGTCTCTCGGGCTAATTTAAGATCTTCTACATTTTAGTCATGTCTTTCCACCTCCCAGCTCTAGAGTTCAAGTTCTTTCTTCTGCAGTGTTTTGACAATTGAAAGACTCCAGTTGGACTGTTAATTTCAGTCCTACTTGATCTCTGGGGATTCAGCCAGTAGCAATTCTCCCATTCTCGAGTTACTTGACAGTTACACTTTTATTTCTTCAGAACTTCTGCAAATTTAATAAATGTTAAATGTCAATGTTACTTGAAATTCTCCTCTGAACCTTAGTATAGGTTCATATGCTTCATAGACACATGTGGGGTTAGCAATATTTCATAAACTATTTCTCCTCCCATTAACCAGAAGGTATGATGGAGGAACTTTACTGAGAACCCGAACTAACAACTGAACCTCTGTGAGCAGCACCTTCCAGGCTTCCCTAACATGGGATCCTAATGGCTCATCCAGACTCCCTTCCTTGGAGAAGTTGTGAAAAATGCATTGGAAGGGAAATATACGTAACCTAAAACTGTTGATCTAGTCTTCAATGGTGGAATAAATTTTGTAGTAACTTTCTCTATGATGAGATCCTCAGAGCAATGCTCCTCTCTCAGCCATTGATATTCTTAAAAACTTTGATTCTATTTTTACCCTCAGCTTGAACAATCTCTGCATAATAAGTATCTTCATATGTACATTGATATTTCATCCTAAAACTTCTGAAATCATCAGAGAATGTCTAGTTCTGCTATTTTAAAATTCCATGAAAGCTTGCTCTCCCCACGTGTACAGTTTAGGATCTTAGATATTGCCCTGAATCTACAGTAGAGTGGCTGTGATACAGCAGAAATCACATGGACCTGGAGTTTCAAAGGAGAAAGTTTAAATGGCCTGCATCATTTAAGGAAGACCTAATTGATTTTATTTTATAATTTATTTTATTAAAACTGAGCATGGGTGATTCTAGTAGGAGGCTGAGGCTTCCAACCCAGTGTCCAGTGGGCAGTAGAAGAAAGAAGTAGAGGAAGAGATGGAAAAAAGAGGGGAGAATGTCTCCAAATGCCCCTTACCTCTCCACCGAGTGTCTCAGAGTGGCAGGAGGGGAAAGTGGGTAGGGTGAATAGTGCGTGGAGGCTAGAAAGCCAGGCAGAGCCAGATGATGGAGGGATCTGTGTACTGTGGTAAGGCTTGGATGGCCTCCTTTGAACCAGACTGAAGAGTCCTGTTTGTTGTCCTCATGAAGTACTTTTTAATTCACTTTATAGTTAGTTTTGTTCCCATGCATTCAACAAGCAAATGCTGACTGTCTGCTATGTGTTAGTGTATGTTTGGTACAATGCTAATCGCTGAGGATACAAGGCTGAGTAAAGCTTAGCTCCTTGTATCTACGGCATGTGTATGCATGTGTGTGACAGGAGACAGAGACAGAGAGAGGAAAGAGAGTATGAGTAATTGAGAGAGATCCAACCATTGTAATAACAAGAAGCGATATGACAGCATGAAGTAAGGGCACTGCTAAGCTCTCCGCATGGAGCTCAGGATAGTCTTTCCAAAGATCTTTCTCTGAAGCTGAGTTTGTTAAGCTCGATTGTTCTAGCAACCAGAACCACAGTGAGAATTGTAGGTGTAGATGAGCTATGACTTTGTGTAAGTTTATAGTTATTTCTCAAAAGATGGGGAGCACCCTCTGCAACCAGCTGCATGATTTTCCTCACCACTCAGCAGCAGACTAAACAGGGTCTCTGTGGATGCGAGGGCCAATAGTGCAGTCCCACCAGCAACTTGCCTGCAGCCACGCTGGTGAAGCTATGCTGACGCGCAGAGCTCCTGAGGAAGCGTGCACTATAGTCCCATGGCTGTCCCGTAGTGCACTATAGTTCATTCATTAGCTCTTCCTTCATTCTCTGCAATGCACCTTCTGACTTCTGGACTTCGGAAATCTGTACTGACTCAGATCTGGGTGGAGCTAGTTTGAAAGAGGGAGTCATAGGAGATTCTGGGTTTCCTTGTTCTGGCATAGTAAAGTAATCAAATATAACTTGGACTTTACTCTCTGAAAGACGCACAGGACAGGCATAACCCCCGTTTCAGACCTGAATTCGATACTTATTCTAATGTACGACTTACCGTTCAACTAATAGAGAAGGTACGGGTTTCTGGTTAAGGTAATGCTTTCTAAGTTGTTTATACCAAGAACTTAAAATTAGGAATGAATGAATGAAGTGTTTTGGGTTTTTACTTGCTACTTACTTTTTCTGTCAGGAAAAAATTTGTGACTGGTCTTTTAAATAGATTTAGTGCAAATATATATAGTGTGTATGTGCAAAACCAAATAATAGAAAGTTTTCTTGAAGGATCATGCTATATATCTGAAATAAGAGAACTTGGGGAAAATGAAGAAAAATCTTAATGTTCTGGTAAGTTAGTGAAAGGGCTAAGAAATGTTTGTTTTGAAAAGAAAATATTGTGTGACTTTTTAATTCTGAGGGTATGTTCTTACTTATAATTACTCAGTTGGGTATACTACAGAGATTTGTTAGTAGACCCAAAGATATACTCTCTGTACCCACTCTGTGCTGGGGGAAAAAATTTATAGGAACAGCTTTCTAGCAGAAATATCAAGTGACTTGAATTCTAAAACAAGAAACTTAAAGTCTCCTAGATATTTCTACTGTCTGAAGGGAGAATCATTAAGCTTGTCTCATTTTTAATGTCTAGGAAAGAATTTTAAAAATTAAGATTTAATTCTTATTGGATTCCTATTGTCTGGGATTTGGGATGATAGGAAAAAATACTAAAAGATCCTTTAGCTTTTGTGTGTTACTAGTACCTGAGAAATGAGTTTCACCATTTCTTAAAAACTTGGAGGAAATCATTTTTGTTCAGAATAGCAAACTGGTATTGTATTCCACATTTATAAGTTTGTTTTAATTAAAATATGTAATAAGGTGCAGTGGTCAAGATCACTGTCTCCAGAGTCCAGTAATCCTCGGTGTGAATACTTGCACCTTTGTTAACCAGTCTGAGTCAGTTTCCTGATTTGTGAAATGGAGTAGCCAGGCGCTTCTGGGCTTGCTACGACTGTTCAGGAAAATGTATTTAAATGTTTAGTAAGGTGCCTGGTATGTAAAAAGTGTTCAGTGAGTATTATTATTATTTCAGAATATAGATGCACAAGATAGCCAAATAATGTTTTATATTCTAATATTGAGTGCTCTAACAGTTTAGTGGGTTTTTTTGTTTGTTTGTTTAAAGAAGTATACTGAGGCCAGCAGACTGCTAGCTAAGTCACTGGCCTCCCACATGGCCACCTGTAGTTCGAGTCCTGGACTGGTGGCTTGAAAATCATGCTGGGCATGTGTGTGTGTGTGTGTGTGTGTGTGTGTGTGTCCAAGATCCTGGGAGGAAAATGAAGGAGAAGAGATTGTGGCATAGCCATCCTTGCTAGGGGATCATTTCTCACTTTCCCTCTCACTGTCTGTCTCTTTCTGGTGAGCGTATATGCCCTAAAGCAAAAATCTCTACCAGAAAAAAATATTTTATTTAAGTTTATTTATGATGATTATTTTTAAACTTGACCAGAGAGAAAAAGAGAGAAAGTAAGAAAGCAAGCCACCAGGTCTGGAACTACAAACTGTGCTCAGCCATTGGGAGTCCACTGCCTCAAACACCAGATCACCTGCCTGTCCAGAATTTGGTGGATCTTTAAATAAGACAATTCCTGGATGAAGGCTCTGCCCAACTTTGACCAAGTGACCCATCAGCATGCTCTGTCCGTTGACTGGTTCAGGGAAAGGGGCCAATTCCTGGGTTTAGTTTTCCCCAGACACGTAGAGGAGACCACAGTGATACGACTATTTACCAGGAATCCTGGGTGGCTCCTCCTTAGGAGGCGGCCAGTAAACCAGGTGTACGTCATATCGTGAGGCACTAAAGAAGGTGTTTTGCATCCCAGGGCTATCAAATCAACTGCAAATTCCAAAGGACTTGCCCAGGAGTGGAGATTTTGTTCTGAACTGCTACATAGCAGCAGCACCTAATTTGAGACTTGGAATCTGTGTAACTGATTTTGGGCTGCAGACAAGCAAACCTCTCACCTACCTGTTAAGAAGAAATTCTTCTTCTTTAAGAAGCTACACAGCTGTGGCCTGGGGACTATCAAAGAGCCCAGTTACTACTTAAGTCCTGGGAAGATCAAAATGCCTACTCTGGAAAAATCCTGTCTGTTTTAGTCTTCTCCCAGGTAAGACTGGCCTTTCAGTTATCATTTTCCAGGGCTCTGAGCTGACTCCTGTAAAGAAAAAAAATCTAGGATCCAAGTCCATTCTACTTAACTGGAGCTATAAACATGTGTCATCCGAAAAACAATACTGCCACTCAGCTTTTCTATAAGTCTGGTTCTTCTTTCCAACACAATATTAGCTTCCTAACATACAAATACCTTTCCCTGATACTCAGGTTTGATGTTCATCTGCTCAAAATCCCTCTGGCCTAAACTAAAGTTTCCAGTGTGTATTTTTGGCCTCTTTCTATCCCACCATCTTCAAAATATGTATTAGGTTGTCAGGACAGTCATGATGTATTTTTCTATGCTCTTTGATGCAAAACTGTATTATGACTTTCCCAACAATTCAATATTTCTCTCTTGAGCTCAGACTTGACTTTTAGAGGCTTGCTTTTCCCTGGATGTCCAGGTCTCAGTGATAAAGCCCTCTCTTGCATCTCTCTACTAGAGATAAGGTTGCAGTTAGCAGGTGCAGCTTCTTCTAATAGCTGTACTTTCAGAATTTTTCTCTGTAAAAGTAGTTAAATGTCCCTTCAGGGGCTCAATTTAGAATTCTGGGTAGTGGGGGCTGTTCTTCATTAGTCCATGATCTTAGAATCTTACAGTCTATAATTGTAATCACTCCTTGCTAGCTATTCATAGTTCAAACTACTGGTCCCTAAGCAATACATTGTGAATATTAACTGGACATAGGCAAATGTGCGCTTACATCTTACTTTACAGCTTTGTTCCAGGCAGGAGGTCTACTCCGTGGCCACGCAACTTCTTCCCTACACCCCATTTTTGAGAAACAGGGTCCTCTCTAATTTCTCCTAGAGACATCACAGAAAATTTCTGAAGAAACGTCTGCTTTCTCTTGCTGTCCCGTTCGCTCTCTGCCTTAATTTTAATCGCTGGAATGTCCTATCAATGATACAAAGTCAGCATTTCTAAGACTGACTTTGATAAGATTGCTATGTAGAATGGTAAGATTTAATGTCCACTTCTAAAGTAATCACATTAATTGCTAAACATTGCTCTTTGAGATTTACAAATTGGCAAATTATATTACTAATCTGATTACATGTATACTAAACTAATAGGTGTGTAGTTGTTACTGAGATCAACTTGGCAACAAGGAAAAGAAACCTGTTCAGTCTTTCTAAAAAATAAGCACAAGGAGTTGCATCGTTTTTGGAGAGGACCGGGGAAGTATATACTAGCCTAAATGAAACAGCAACAATGGATGGAGCCAGAACTCGGAAATCTGAAAATTGTGTGTAGTGGCAGAGACTAAAGGAAGGGTCCTATCAGGAGAGAATGTTCTTGGTTTGAGATTTCAGGGGTAGAACAGAAAGTTCTAGGCAATGAGGGCAAGAATCCTATGGAAATGATAGGCTGAGTGGAGGAGGGTGACTAGTTGTGAATTCTTGACTTTTTCAGATTTAGATTTGCCGATCGGGACTTAGTAGATAACAGAGCAGGAAGAGAGATAGAAAGCAGAGACACATGGTCCTAGCCACCAAGTATCTGTTAAAACATTTCAGATCCATAAAAAGTATAAGAAATAATGCATCCATACCCACCCCATCCAACATAAATACAATTCACACATCCTAAGTACCCTCCTACGTAGGAGAAGGGTTATTTCAGATGAAATCTAGATTCTCAGTGAGATAGAAATTTCTAAAGCTCCAGAAGCAGTGACCTGCAAGAACAGAGTGGTACAAGGAGATTGCCCATTTATTTCCAGATGCAGTTGAGGGATGAAGATGGGAAATAGTAACCTTTTTAAGAAAAAGGAGAAGGAGGGACCAGAGTTAGCGTAATGGCTATGTCGCTGGACTCCCATGTAGTCCACCGTGGTTCGAGTACTGGACCCAGTGGCTTAAACTTACGCCTGGCATGTGTGCGTGCGTGCCCAAGATCCTGAGAGGAGAATGGAGGAGAAGGGATTGCGGCGTGACCATCCCCTCTGGGGGGTGATTTCTCGCTTTCTGTCTCTATGTCTCTCTCTGTCTCTCTGGCGAGTGCATGTGCCCTAGAACAAAAACCTCTCCAAAAAAAGAAAAAAAAAGGAGAAGGAGAAAGGTACTTTGAGGAAAAATTCCATTTCAGCTGACTCTGGAAGGCAACAGTGATCTAAGCAGGTGATGGGTGAAGCGCAGTGTAATGAAAGGGGTTCTCAGAGGGCACAGTGAAGAGGTTTGAGAGGAGCGGGTGAAACAGCACAACCTAAGAAAGTGTGGGAGAAGGTGAGTGAACCAGCGTCTTCTTCCCCAGCATAAAGGGCCAAGTTTTGGAAAGGCAAGAGGCAGGGTGGGAAAGAATGGCTGACTGACTTCAAGAACAAGCCAATATGGGGGTTCAGTGCATTTCTTTGTGTCAGAGAGATGATTCCACCTTGAGCAACTGGAGTTAAAAATTCAGGTACAATGATTTATCAGACTGGAGCTTTCAGAAGATACCAGTTAGCAAGTGGGAGGAGCCAGAGTGATGGGAACATAACCAGGTGAGCCAATGATGTGCAAAATGTTTGCTGGGGCTTCTGAGAAATGTGCTTCTTGTCCTATCAAGATGTGCTTATGGGAACCAGCAGTTAGCGTAATGGCTATGTCGCTGGACTCCCACATAGTCAACCGCGGTTCGCGTCCCGGACCTGGTGGCTTAAAACTCACGCCGGGCGCATGTGCGTGCGTGCCCAAGATCCCGAGAGGAGAATGGAGGAGAAGGGATTGCGGCGTGACCATCCCCTCTGGGGGGTGATTTCTCGCTTTCTGTCTCTATTTCTCTCTCTGTCTGTCTGGCGAGCGCACGCGCCCTATAGCAAAAACCTCTCCAAAAAAAAAAAAAAAAAAAAAAAAAAAAAAAAGATGTGCTTATGAAATATCTGTTCTTTTTATCTGGATTTGGTGGTGTGTGGGTATCAGGCCTAACATTTCTGCAGGTTTGTTTTTTGTTTGTTTTGTTTTGTTTGTTTGTTTTACCACAGGAGAAGCCAGGTTAGAGCATGCTCACAAGAGGCAAAACAGCTAAGGGACTTGGTGGTGGGAGTCCAGGATCGAGCGGGCCCAAGGCTCCCAGTGCCTCATTTATGTTACTCAGAAAACTTCCTTTGTTCTGTAAGCCAGTTCTAGGATTTCATTGTTGTTGTTATTGCTGGCAACCAAATTCTAAATTCTTATTCTATTTTAATAATCCTATCAAATTTATCTAAATGTGCTTAGTCTTGGGATTGCGAGTAATTAAAAATGACTAATGACATCAAACATTTAGGTTTAACTTCCAACACAGCTAGCATTACAATTATATGAAAGGAGAGAACATCCTTTCACACTGGAAAGGAACGAGGGGCATCACACATCCATAAGTATTTCTTCTGATTCATGTCTTCTGATCTTAGAGTTAGTTTTTTTAAAAATCTGGATGTGAAGAGACCTAGGTCCTCCATACCAATTTTCCCCATTGGATTTAGCTTTTTATTTCATATGCAAAACAACTTTATAGCCTCAGCGTGCTTTGTAGATTACATTTCTAATTCGTGTACATTCTGATGCTATTAGTCTTGCATGCTCTGACACAATTCTGCAAGTTGTCTTTGAAAGGCTTTTTACTTCTTTTTTACTGTCCTTTTGTTTTGCCTGTGAATTCTAGAGACATGACTGCAGAAATAGATGATTGAATACCAAAAACATACAAGCTCTATTTTCCCACTTTTATTCATTTCCTTTTTTGAGGATTCCAAATACCTCTATTGTTTTTAAGACATTTGCTTTCTTCTAAAGTGATCTTCTTACAGTCTTTTTTATAAAGTCATTTTTTTTACTTCCTATTCATCTCAAGAAAAATGACCCATATATTTCTCCCACCACAACCTGAAGCATTCTGTGCTTCCCTTCCCTTCCCCAGCTATTGTCAAATGTCCCTGTCTCTTATATTCTTATTTTCCTCCTCAGACTGATTTAAGAGACTGCATTGTCTCTTGTTCCTTTTTTGAATCTATATTTTGGGGGTGGGGATGGGGTAGAGGGCAGATGCTCTCACTGAAGAGAGAGAGAGAGTGAGAAAGCACCCCTGCCCAAGAATGGTCTTGCTGCAATCCCTTCTCCATCTCTCCCTCCTTTCGGGCTTTTGGGCATGCGTCCACAGTTGGTGTGTTTCTCAAATAGCTGTGTGTAGGACGCAAACTGCATGGTCAGCCTTGTGGGATCCAGCTCCCTTAGTTACCATGCCACTGGCTGGTCCTCCCTTTTAAATTCTGAGGTTGTCCTGTGGTTTATATCTATCTGACAAATGGTTGTAACCTTTTCATAGGAAGGTTTAATTTCTGTCTCCCTCAGTTTGGGCAGCCTCAGGGTTGTTGGGCAGCCTCGCGGTCATCACGCCTCCTTCCCAGGCATCTAGTTCCCCCTTCTCTCTGCTTCCTACCATAACCTTCTGTTTGTTTCTCTTGTGCTTTCAACTTGTTTAATCAAAACTCCCATTTACTGAACATGTCCTATGAGCTCGTTCTGTGTGTTTCTGGTAGATATTAAGAAGTAAAGATAATTTAATCCACACAGCTGGGCTGGGTCCTGGGCTTTGTTCACATTGCAGAAGAAAGTTGAGATATGCTAGGTTTAGGAAACAGGACAGGTAAGGGTCAGAGCTTTGACTTTGTTGTTGCTATTTACATCCAATTCACACAAGAATGTACACTTACGAACTGCATAAATCTGAATTTTCTAGTTGGGAAATAAACATATGAAGATTTAAAATTCTCCTTCATGGTATATAAATGGGGTTGGAAGAGGGAATAGCTCATTTCATTTTTGTTTTGCTGCACGAGGAAGATTAGTTACTAGATAACAGGTCTGAAACAGGAAGTACCAGAAAAAAAAGAAGCCTATAAATGTTAAACTCTCCAAGAGTCCACCTGCCTTTTTTTATTCTACTGACAGTACACTGAGTCAGATGTTATTTTATTAACCATTTAACATATTCTCCACTTTTGTCCCTGCTGATTGCACTTTGATTTGTTCAGATTATACTTTGTACTTGTTGGATGGCCTTTGCCTATGCATGTGTGTGTGAAAGTTTTATGGTGCTGTCCAGTGTCTGTAATGATTATAGGGCTCTTTCAGCTTTCTAATTGGGTGTGTGTGTGCCAGCTTCTGACATTCAGTTCTGTTCAAAGTGAGTTATCTACCTTTTTGTCTTTGCTGAGTTTGTTTTCATTTACCCAATTCAAGTTGCAGCCTCTTCCTTCGTATTTTCTTGCCACAAAGGCTTTCCTTTGGTCAAAAGTCATGCTACTTTAAAGCAGTGCCTTTTCCTACTCTCACTTCTGGAGGCCTAACTCCCATGGAAGACATTAGGTAACAGGGTCCTGAAGTCTGGGGGAGAGGAGATAGGAAAGAACAGGATAGGAATTCTTTGAGGGCATTTAATAAAGATATTTCCTTCTGGTCCTGTCTTTTCCAATTTGGGCTGGCTCTTTCCATGAAAATAGTACTAGCTGAGAGTAAATGAAAATCATGGAATTCGTACATCCTGTTGTTTTCTGTAGAAAAATAAAAGATCCTTCTATTTCTTCTTCTTGCCTTCACTTCACCTCCTTGTTGCTTACTTGGGGAAAAAAGTGAAATCTTTTCATCCCTTTTTGATATTCAACTGCTCAGTTAGGGTAGGTCTGGGTCCTGAGTGTTCTGTATCAACTTTTCCTGGGAAGTGGGATCTTTCTTTCTTTCTTTCTTTCTTTCTTTCTTTCTTTCTTTCTTTCTTTCTTTCTTTCTTTTTTAAATAAACAGATTCTATCTGTCTTTATGTCAGGAAAATACTCTTATGTATCAACTGCTCAACTTGATGGGTTCTTGACTTCAGAGGTCAATATGAGTCATCTTTTTATTGCATTTATGTTTCATAGCTAAACCTCATCTAATTGCATTTGTGTCTTTCTTTATTTTTTCTTCCTTTTTAAAAATTTTTTTAGTTATCTTTTTTTTTTTTTTTTTTTGGAGAGGTTTTTGTGACAGGGCACATGCACTTGCCAGAGAGACAGAGAGAGACAGAGAGATAAAAAGTGAGAAATCACCCCTGGGGGGTGATTTCCATTCTCTTCTCAGGATCTTGGGCACGCACGCACACGCGCCTGGCGTGAGTTTAAGCCACCGGGTCCGGGACTCGAACTGCGGTTCACTACATGGGAGTCCAGCGACATAGCCAGTAGGCCAACTGCTGGTCCCAGCATTTGTGTCTTTCATCTAAGTCATCAAGAGTGCTCAGACCTTCCTCCGCTATGGTGATTGGCTTTCAGTGATCTCTTCCATACTTTGCTGACTGTATTTCATTACTAGTTCTCTCTAGAAATTTTAACCTGTTTTGTTTCCTTAGATCTGCTCTTCTGGTTTCCTTTTACTCTTTTGTCTTAGCTTGTTGTTAGGTACTTGTTTTATCGTATACATATTCTGTGTATTATCTCCTAAAGGATATAGATCTGACATAAGTGAAAGCTTTCTTTCTGGTAAAATAGTTTCATTTTCTGTTTAAATGCATACTATCCCCAAACCACTCTCCTCTGAGGACTATGGTATATACTGCACAGTGTATGATTTTTTAATTTTGCTCAGTGTCCGGTCACATTGCTCTGATATGGTATTTGTGATGGCCTCTGCCTGTTTTTAAGGTTTTTGCCATAGGGTGTGTGTGCTCACCAGAGAGGAGAGAGAGAGAGAGAGAGAGAGAGAGAGAGAGAGAGAAATCACCTCCCAGGGAGGATGGCCACACTGCAAATCCTTCTTCATTCCCTTCTTGAATTTTAGGCATGCATATACATGTGCAATGTGTAGTTTTCAGGCTGCCAGGTCTGGGACTTGAGCCGTGGTTAACCATGTGGGAGTCCAGTGCCTTAACCACTATGCCATCCATTGGTCACTGTGTTCTGATTTTGTTTTTGTAATCCTGACAGTTTGGGGGTTAGTGGTCAGAGAATTTGCAGATTCTCAATTTGGTTTTGTCTTGAGTTTTTCTCAGGATTAGACTGGAGTCCTGGGCTGTGGGGAAGAATCCGACACAGGTGTAGTGTGTTCTCAACATGTGTTAGGAGATCCATGAGCGCAACATGCCTTATCATCGATAATGTGTACCTTGATCCTTTGGTTAAGCTGCCATCTGCCAACTTTTCCCCCTGCCAAGTTACTATTTTTCACCTTTCCACGTTGGTTGTTGGAAATGAGCAACTTTAGCCCACACTCAAGGGGAGAGGAATTAAACTTTACTTCTTAGAAAGGGTAGTAGTTACATATATCCTTTGTAATTATTTTAATAGGAAAAAAATGTTGTGCAACCATTTATTTATGTTATGCACATATAATTTACCAAGCTATAATCCAATAGTATAAGTAATTTTGCTACTTAAAATACCCAGTTTGAGCTATTAGGGGCTCTTTGAGGTTGATGGCTATGTCCTGTAGACATACTGATTTTCAATTTTATTAGCATTTTCTTACTTTCCCTTCTCCATAACTCCACAAATTTGTATTTTTATACACGTCTTATTTACCTAGATCAGAGAAGATGATTTTTTTTTTTTTTTTTTTTTGGAGAGATTTTCGCTATAAGGCACGTGCGCTCGCCAGACAGAGAGAGACATAGAGACAGAAAGCGAGAAATCACCCCCCAGGGGGGATGGCCATGCCGCAATCCCTTCTCCTCCATTCTCCTCTCGGGATCTTGGGCATGCATGCACACGTGCCTGGCGTGAGTTTTAAGCCACCGGGTCCGGGACGCGAACCGTGTTCGACTACGTGGGAGTCCAGCGACATAGCCATTACGCTAACTGCTGGTTCCCAGAAGATGATTTTTTTTAGAAAGATTCTAGGCTAAATTATAAAAGATACTATTTTATGCCCAGTTTTGATATTTATTTATAGGAAAAATAAATCAGACACGAATAAAAAGCAGGTATACATTTTACACATTGGCTTCAGGGGAACAAAATACAAAACAATATACAAAATTCATCAAAAGTGTCTTAATACACTTGTGTTATTTTCATCAATCATTATTGTGCTGAAGTTAATGACATATTGTTTCCCCCCTTACTTGTTGGAAAAAATCAGCTGGTTTAATTGTAAATTTTTTTGAAATTTCTTGGCAAGTCAGAGTAATTCATTTGGATTATCAAGAGAAATTTTTTATAGTATAATGATCTGAATTCTGATTGAAATGAACTGATCCCACATCCCTGTTGGCAGTGAGAATGAATTTGCTTGTTTGTTATGATTATGGATTCCATTTCCCAGACACAGAAGTGGATGCATTCTAGTGCATCTTAAGACTGATCTAAAAACTTGGGAGACCATTTAAATCTATTTGTATTTGGGGAAGATGTGAGTCCTTGTAATTAATTGACTCTGTCATTTGCTACAATATATAAATTCCTTGACAACAGCACCTTTTTAAAAACACATTAAACAGTCATTATCTTTAGCACAAATGAAGTTTCAGAAACTGTGCTAATATGCCTTTGCAAAAATGCTATTTCTTACATAAGCTTTTACCTTTTCCCAAATTATTTCAGATTTGGTAGAGGGTTATAACTTATGTGATTTATTTTCAGATGGTTTCAAAGCAATATAGTTGAGAACACTTATAGAATTCTCTTGTTGATTTCCTTCACTTTACCAAGTGGAAACAGGGGCATATGTCCATATATAGAATACATAGTTGGGAAATTGTTCAATTCGTAGCATATTTTTCTCCAGGTTTGTGATTTGCACATGGTAGAAAACAACACCTGGAAGGCTTGTCTTTCTGTGTTTCTTAATGAGCTTGTAATCACTTTGTTAAACCCCTTGGGATGGCCTTTGTCTAAACTGTCTCTTGAGTAATCCCAAGCACTGATGCAAATTGACAAATAATAATTAAAAACACATGTAAATGTGCTAACTAAATGTGGACCTATGGTTAATGCTTAATTATGTTATTTAGTGCGTGGTGAAACATTTAAAGTGGTGGCTAACGTTTTGAAAATATCAAGTACTATCAGATGTTAAGTGCTATTTACCCAAATAGAAGAAAAATACAGTGGGAATTCAAATGAAGAGAGCATCCTGTCTAGCTTGCTTGGGTCAAAATTATGAATAGGATGGAACTCAATTCTTGATGCTGCCCTCAAAAATCATGCACTTTCTTATTCTTTCGCCAAGATTACTTTGGTGTTGGGAGGGGCATGAAGAGAAGCATTGCTTTCAAGATTGGCCTTTTCCACAGTTTGAGAACTGGGCACTGAGCTAGAGAACATGAGGACTATATAAATTGATCGTACTAATGCTGACCCAGTATAAATTTGATTATTTCTATTTTAGTCTAAAGAGAGTCTGTGTCTCCCAACTGTGTGATAGAGACAATGATGAAATGCAGCTTCTTTGGTGAGTGTAACTCCCTTAGACAGTGTGGAAGTGCGCAGATGTGCTACAGAGGTTGTTTCTACTTGCATATCAGCTCCTGTTCTCTTCCTGCCTGTTCCTACTCTGTATCACACGGAGCCAGACTCCCAGACTCCTTCGTCCTCCGGCTTCTGTGTAGGTTTCACTTACAGAAGGCACAGACAGAAAACCAGAGGGGGGGCGGGAGGAAAGAATCCAGGCCCTTCCCTCATCCTTACTTCCTGAGGAGTCCTGGCAGAGGCTGCCTCTCTTCTGCATGCCCTTAGGGCCTCTTTTTCCTCCTAGACAACCTTGACTACTAACACTACCATCTTCCGTTGTTCTTCTAGCATCTTCCTGTACTGCAATTCACTGGCTTGCTTCACTCACCTCTATTGCTTCTCAACTGTCATTCATGTGGCCAATTTTTCAAAGACCTATGGTTGTTGCTGTTTCCTGATTGGTCCTTGGAAACTACTAGCTATGTCAATGGACAGGTGTCACTGTGAGCAGTAATCCCTGCCCAGATCTCTTGCTCTGGGCAGGTACACCCAGACCCTACCCTTTGAGTGTTGACTGCTCAGGGCTCATGGGTGCACTCTTCTCCAGAGACTAGCCTATTACTGACAGCAGACTGACTGTGGGACACAAAACACTTCCCCCTCACTGCAAGGATGAGGAGGTCTGTGGTGCCACTCAGGCTCTAGTGCTCCTCATGCTGTCGGAGAGTAGGCTTCAGCCAAGCCCATCTTCACTTGGCCACTTTCCCTTGTCTGTCCTACTTCCTCATTTCTTTACAGCTTTCTCTTGAAATCTCACCCACAGTAACTTAATTGCATGGTAATCCCCATCTCTGGCTCTGTTTTAGGGAACCCAGACAAAGGGAATAGATTTTACAGAAGGAATAGAGAAATTCTGTTAATTTGGTGAGTCAGTTAAGTGGAGGTTGTGAATGAGCTTCAACTCTGTCCCCACCAGTTAAAGTAGAAATAGTAAGAATGAAACAGACAACAGCTAAACATCCTTAAGGAATGGAAAGCCATTGAAGGACTTAAATTTTAAAAGTAAGGAGAAAAATTGTGCCATACTAAATATTAAGAAGGTCTGGAGAGGCAAAATTTTATGGCAAAAAGATAAGACTGTGCTTTTAACTGTTTGGTGAAATCCTAAGTTTTCAAAAATACAAATAGATAGAAATGGAAATGATAGAAATGAAAATACAGGAGGTAGCAGGTGGTATACTGGTTAAGGCACCTAACTCCCACATGACCGACTATGGTTCGAGTCCTGGACCTGGTGGCTTGAAAATTGATCCAGGCATGTGTACATGATTTTCCAAAATCTCAGGAGGGAATGGAGAAGAGATTATGGAGTGGCTATCCCTATGGGGGGGATTTCTCACATTCCCTTGAACTATCTCTATCTCTCTTCTCTCCAGTAAGTGTACACACCCTATGGCAAAAACCTTTGAAAAAAAAAATGAAAGTATGAATCAGAACTAAAAATATAAGGGGACTTTAGAAAGCTTGTAGAAATAGAATTAAAGTATGAGGCTTTTATGTTTTTGTTTCCATGCAAAAATACTTTGTGATCAATGCACAGTTTTTCATAATATATCTTTTCTGTGGACTTTCTGAAGACCCCTCATATTCAATACAGAGAAAGAGTCTGAGGAATGTCTATGGAATGGCATTCCATATCCTTATGAGCACCTACCCTCATCACCAGGAGCAAAGCAAATCCATGGTCCTATACTGTCCCTTAAAAAAATAAAAATCTTCATTCCCAGAGCCCTAGTCTTGCCTTTTGCTATTTTGTAGCTTCCTTCCCTTTTTGAACATATTTTTTAAACTGGTTACTTCCCAATTTTAAAATAGGAGTATTGTTGGGGATTGTGGAGGTTGGCAGGAAAAGGAAAAGTTTACCCTGGCCCTCTGGATGCCTTACAGCTGGGGCTGGCTGTCAACCCCACACCTTTCTCCATGTCTTCCGCCACCTACCCCTGTCAGGACAAGATCTGGGAAGACAGCAGAGGGAAGGGAAGGTGGCAGAATGTGAGCACATATTTGTGTTCCTACAGAGCTAGCATTTTACTTCATCAGGTCGTTGTGAGAATTGGAGAGACCTTTTGTAGCCACTACTACCCTAAATCCTCCATTTCACAGGTGAGAAAATAACTTAAAAATTACTGTATTTCATAGCCTCTACCTAGGAAATTTAGGAGTTAAAAGTCAAAATGAGGCCTGATCCCAAAGCCCCCGTTCTGGCACTGGTAGTGACAGCAAGGCAGGGTGTCCCTGCTAGTAAAGGAAACTGCCGCTCTGAGTTGGAATTTTTCCCCTACTCGACTGAATACAAAGGTTGCTGTGCCTACCAAGCAAGATGCCAGGCTCTGTGCCAAAACTTCTTTTCAGCATTCAGAAGAACAAACACTCTTATTTCCTCAGATGGGTTGAAAATGGCGCTTTTGTACTCGTGTTAAGCCTTTTATTAGAAGCACTTGCCCTGTGGAATATAAGTAAATTCAAGGTGGCTCACTGAGTGTGTGCCAGGGGTGCATTCTCTTGCCTTCCTTGCCCTCAGAAGCACCTGGGGTTTAGACTCCAGCCCTGGGTGTTCCATAACAGTGGGGTGTGTACTGACTGAGTGTGCTCTTCTGCTTTGGAGACAAGAAAGGCAGCCTGTCAGATGTCACAGAAGATTGCCCCCTGTTACTTAGAATGGAGGTGACAGTCTTACGTAGCTCCAGCATGCTCCCAGGGTGCTTCTTGGCGCTATTAACCTTGCCTTTGCCACTTGACTCTTTCTTAGGTGATCTACTCGGCTACTCAGTGTTTTCTGCAGAGGCTGCAGGTGCAGGGGAAGGCACTTAGTCATGACTGTTCCTCACCCTCTGTGTGGTTTGGGGCAAGTCCTTTCATTTTAGTTGCAGTTTATTTATCTGTCACATGAGAGGATGAAGCTGGCTAGGACTCCAAGAAGCTTTCTGCTTCGAGGATTCTAATATGTTTGGGTAGGTGAGCTAGTAATCATTTATCTTGTGGGCAAACTTTTCCTCCTGGAGGAGATAATAGAGCTCTGCAGACACCATGAATGCTATATACCTTATATGAGTAATTAGGCCAATTAGGGCTTATTAACCTTTGTATATTTTGCATTAAATCCTCTTCATTAGAAAATAACACAGAATTTGTAGCGTAATTGATATTTGTTGCGGTTTAAAGTATTTACCAAATTAGAGATAGCTAGTCTAATCCATTAAGAAGGTTAAGAGCAGACCTACATAAGTTTCATGGGAAAAAAGAGACTTAATGCTTCTTCAAAATCTTATTTTGAGAGGGCAGATAATACACCTAAGTGTACATGGTAGTTTTCTTATGGTTCCTTGTTTGTTTTTGAACTAAAATGGTATGCCATGCATTTTCCTTTCTCTTGATTTTCAAATACCTACCTGTCTCTTAAATCTACCTCTGCTCACAAGCATGATCTATTTGTTTAGTTTGTGTGGGGTTGATGTTTATTTGGATCATCTGAGGTAGAAAGAGGAATATATTTAATCACCTAACCTTTACAACTTGGAACATATGAAATGCCAACTTTTATTTCAGGAATAGGTAAGCTATTGCATTATAAGACTTATTTATTTATTTACACTTCATGCCCTTCTGAAAAGGAATTTGAAACAGCTTATTATAATAAAGAGAAAAAAAATGAAAGAGTAAATATTCCAACCAGAAAAGTCAACATAGTTGTCATGATGGAATATGTCCAAGAATCTTGGAAACAGGGTGAGGCCAAGAACAAATAGTACAATCATTTTTTTTGTTGTTGTTGGTTTTTCATTTTACTTACAATGATTTTATAAGTGGCTATAGGGTACCTATGCGAGAGATAGAAAGAGAGAGAGAGAGAGAGAGAGAGAACAAGCAAGTGAAAAAGCAAGCCACCAGGTCTGGGACTTGAACTACAGTTGGTCATGTGGGAGTCCAGCGCCTTAAACACCATGCCAGTTGCTGGCCCACTTATAAAACAATCTTCAATCTCAGAGGAAGGAAACACATTCCTCTTGTTCAAAACTTAAACCTCTTAGAAAAAAATAAATGAGTGACGTTGCTTTAATTCATGCAACTTTAGTGTCTGTTATGTAGCTAGATACTGTGTCAGGTGCTGGAGGCAAAACTACATAGATGTGAGCGCCCTTCTGAAATTTGTTCTAGCGGGTGTGATAAATGAAACCTATTTATATATAAGCAATTACATATCATTTATGGAAATAGTAATAATTTCTAAATTTGATGAAATGTGTCTGTCTTAAAATCCTTTCCAGACTTCTCAGTCTGAGACCATAAAGATAAAATGGGCATCGGTCAGTCAGGGTAAGAGAGTTGAGAATGGGGTGTGTGGGCTAGAGCCTCTAAACAGAGGCAGTGTGCCTGGGGGGAGAGCAGTGCAGAGGAGCCTGAAAAGGCAGGAGGAGCCTGGGAAAGCAGGGAAAGACAGCTAGGGCAGCCATCTGCCAATGGCCAACTCCTTGATTAAGTCTGACTTTAGCAAAATAAAAGTGCAGGGTTAAGTGGATAGCTTTTATTTCTTGAGTAATATTGGTCTTTTATATTGAAATTACCACACTTAGTAAATTGTATAATTTAAGACCTATTCTTTATTTCCAAATAAAATCTGGCAACTCTATTAGTTCTCCAAAATTGTTTTTGGCAGATTTAACTGGTCCATGAAATGGAAAAAGCTGGGAAACATTGGTCTACAAAGACGTGCAATAAATATGATTGGAAAGGCATGAGGATACTGACGGTTTAGAGTCAACATGTAATTTAGTGATAGCATTTCTTCATGGGACTAAGTTAAGGTCTCTGAGTACAGAAACCATGGCTTTCCTGGACTGAACAATGTCCTGGGGCATCTGGCTCAGGGGTGAGTGGAAATTGAAATCCAGTCCTGGCTCCTTTCACCAAATCATGTACCCTGATATAGGCCACAGTCTGCCTGAAAGAAAAAAAGCTTTTTTTTTTTTTTTTTTTTTTTTTTTTTAGTATTTATGGTTGCTCACTATGATTGTAGCAGCACTCATTCTTCCAATGGTCTGGCCTAACCCAAGGATAGAACTTAACGAGTCTGTAGGTGTGAATATATGGTATGGAATTGACATTTCTTTTTTAATGGATAGTCCTGTTTATTACTCTCTCATGTGCATGTGGAGGGTGGGATGGGAGGACTCTGAAGTGCCAAATATTGCTGATTGATGAATTAGAAATTAAGCAGGCAAGTGGGTGCGTAGCTGTGAGGAAGAAGAGAATATCTCAATATCTCAGCCACAGGGATAGATAGTTATTTTACATAAGTAGTAAGTAGGTTTGCTGATAAAATCCTGATGAGTCATGTCCTTAAAGAGCTGAGGTAGTCTAGGCCATGGGTCCCCAACCCCCAAGCCATGAATTTACACTCATCCACGGCCTGTTAAAAACTGGGCCACACAGCATGAGCTGAGCGGCAGGCAAGCCAGCTAAGTTCCATCTGTATTTACAGCCACTCCCCAACACTGAGCCCCGCCTCCTGTCAGATCAGCTGTGGCATTAGATTCTCAGAGCAGCCTCCAAATGGAACTGTCTAGTTGCATGGAAAGCCCAGGGTTCCCATTGATTTTGCATTATGGAGAGTTGTATAATTATTTCATTACCTATTACGACGTAGTAACGATAGAAATTAACTTCACAATAGATGTAACGTACTCAAATCATCCTGAAACCACCCTTACTCCCCGAACTGAGGAAAAATTGTCTTCTATGAAATGTCCCTGGTTCTAAAAATGTTGGAGACCCCTGGTCTAGGCTTTAAGGAGACTGGTTCTTAAAGTACATATTAGATTTAATTGTAGCCAATTTTGAATTTAGTCCTTATTGGAACATTGCTTTTCTTCAGACTTCATTATAAAGCAAAGTAGAAGTGGTTCTGGTCAAAGAGGTTTTCAGGGAAGGTAGAGCCAGTCATCATCAATGGCCATGGAGAAAAACCCTAAGTGAAAGTTCTGCTTTGACTAACATGGTCTTCTAAATATTCCTACCATGATGAATTAGTTACAGAATGCACCCCTGGGTTACAGGGTAGATTGACCTGGTTGATGTAGTTCTTTTATAATTGACCAATTATGTTGGAAACTGTGAAAACAATGACATTGCTTAGCTAATGTTCAGTCTAATTCCTGAAAATAAGCAATTATTCAAATTATTTCTATTTTTCTCTAATAGCTTCTTTTTTTTTTTTTCTTTTCTTTTCTTTTTCTTTTTTTGGAGAGGTTTTTGCTATACGGCATGTGTGCTTGCCAGAAAGACAAAGAGACAGAAAGTGAGAAATCACCCCCTGGGGGGGATGGCCATGCCACAATCCCTTCTCCTCCATTCTCCTCTCAGGATCTTGAGCACGCATGCACACGTGCCCGGTGTGAGTTTAAGCTGCCAGATTCGGGACTTGAACCACAGTCGACTACATGGGAGTCTAGTGACATAGCCATTACACTAACTGCTGGTCCTGCTTTTTATTTTTATTATATCAATTTATGTTTGCTGCAGAAAAAAATAGCAAATACAAGAAGAAAAGTAAACATCCACAACACAATCACATATAGAAACAGTAGTAACATTTTGTTCATTCTGTCAAGTATTTTTTCTCTACAAATATTTCGCATTTGTATGTACTTGTTGTGTTGACCCTGCCTCTTACAATCTTGTACTCTCACCCCAAGTCAGGTGAGAAGTTTAGTGTATGCAACATAATTTCTAGAATTCCATTTAGTTTTTATTCACAGTGTCTTAGGAAATGCCTTCATAAGTGGTTGGATGTGGGGCTGGTGGGTGGCATGGTTGTTAAGGCACTGGACTCCCACATGGCTGACTGTGGTCCAGTCCTGGACCTGAGAGCTTGCTTTCTCAGTTTCCTTCTCCCTCTCTTTCTGGTCAAATTAAAAATTAATAATAGGGGCCAGAAGGTTGCATGGTGGTTAAGGTGCTGGATTCCCACATTTGAGTCCCAGACCTGTTGACTTGCTTTGTCACCCTCTCTCTCTCACTGGTGAGCACATGTGCCTTAAGAAAAATTTTAAATAATGATAACAATAAATTAAGTTAAATAATTATTTAATAATAAATAAAATTGAATGATTCTTTAAAAAAAAAATAGATGGCTGGATAGGAGAAGGGGAGTTTAGGATCTGAAGGCCCGGATAAGAAGGAAGCAAAGTCCCTAAAAGGAATTGTAGTGTTAGCGAGTAAAATCAGTTTTTCTCCCCTATTCCAACTATATCATGTATTTGACTTAAAAAAAAAAAAAAGACAAAGAATAGGATCATGCTATATTTACATGGAAACTCTCACCTACTTAAACTGTATAGTTGAGAATAGATTGAAGTTGATTTGGCCATTTTACAACCACCAGATTCTTTATTATGGCTTCTAATGCTTAGATTATTGATGAGAGCATTCAGTCTCTACTGGATGATTTGTCTCAGTCTGAACTCTGCTGTGCATACTACAGCAGCCATGAGAAAACTCAGGCCTCCTGCCACGGGGAGCACGACTGATGGCGATGCAAGCTGCTGAGCCTCTGTATCTATTGCCTCATTCACATTGGAGTCATGCTTCCGATGGCTGCTCCCACCAACATGGTGCACAGTCAGGGATGTTAGTACAGGTTCTTAGATGTGAGATGTGGCTCCTTAGTTGGGTGACTTTGACAGGAAGCCTCACAATGAATCTGGCTGAAACTTTCTTGGAACGTCACAGTCACAGTTCCTCCCATCTTCTTTCCTTCCCTATGTCCTTTAGCATGTGCCAGACTCTCGGGTTTTCCCTGCCTTCTCCAGGTACCTCCTACTTTTCTCTCATGATGTCACCCCAGTAAATATCCTGCGTTACCTGCTCAGGAAGATCCCAAATAATTTAACATACTTTTAGCAAGCAACATTAAAAATTATAAAACCTGTTCATGCAAGCTTGTCTTAGGTACTCGAATTTCTGTACGTGACAAGGTAACTAGAAGCAGACACTAAAATATTCTAGTGCTACCTACTCTTGTGGGCATAGGCTTCTACTGTACCCCTGTTCAAGCAAGAGCTGATGTGTTTTTATCTGTATCCAACAATAATAAAAACAAAATATTTTTAAGCATCTCTTACACTACTTAGCAAATCTTTGAATACCGATGGGAGTTACTTATCATTAAAGCATTTATAGTAGCTGCTTCTAAAGTACTGACTCTTGGACTGAATCCTCTGAACAGCATTCTTCTAATATCAGGCCAGCAGGGGATATGATGGTTACAGCACTGGACTCCCACTTGGCTGACCAGAGTTCAAGTCTCAGACCTAGCAACTTGCTTCCCCCCCACCCCGCCCACCCTGTGCCTCTGGTGAGCGCATGTGCCCAAATCAAAATTAAAATGGTAATAATAATAAATAAAATTAAATAATTCTTTAAAAAATATTGACTAACCATTCTTGGGGAGTAGACTAAAACTAGTACATGCACACTTTCATGTAGTCTATGCTCAAGTATTTTAAGGTAGATTATAGTGTAAAGTGAACTTTACCCATGTTAGTAAATAGTATCATATATCCTGAGTCATACTGGCTAACTGCATGAATACCTCACTTATTTTAAGCAATTCTTCAAGACTGATTTTTCCTTACTTTGAGCTGATTTGGTATGTTAGCACTTTTCTGATTTGGTATAGAATTATTTCAAAAAGCATGCCCACTTAATGATACACAAGCTTCTGGGTTCCCAACTTTTTTTTTTTTTTTCTTTTTTTTTTCCCTGCAGAGCATTTAATAGTTAGCCTTTCTTTCTTTCTTTCTTTCTTTTTTTTTTTTTTTTTTGCTATAGGGCGCATGCGCTCGCCAGACAGACAGAGAGAGACTGAGAGATAGAAAGCAGGAAATCACCCCCCAGGGGGGATGGCCATGCTGCAATCCCTTCTCCTCCATTCTCCTCTCAGGATCTTGGGCATGCACGCACACGCCCGGCGTGAGTTTAAGCCGCCGGGTCTGGGACTCGAACCGCGGTCGACTACGTGGGAGTCCAGTGACATAGCCATACGCTAACTGCGCTAACTTTTCACAGGATATTTTCTAGAAGTAGAATTATTGAGTCAAAAAGTGCCCAATTTTAAGGTTTTTGATATTTGTTGTCAAGAAGTCATCAAGAAGCTTCTTCAAATTTACACTCCAACCATTACTGTATGAGTGAGCTTATTTGTTTTCCCCTCATTTTCTGAATGTGAAACTATATGCAAATATGAACATAATCCGAAGGGGGGAAAAACAAACAAAGCAGCCCTTGACTTTTCCACTAAGGTTGTGAAATAGAATCCTCCTCTGCTTGCCACTGTCAACGTCTCTCCAAGCCTCTCTTCCTTACAGTGACTACTTCAGAGTTCAAGGTTAAGTATTCCCCTAATTGTCTTTGCAGTTTTGATAGTTAATGATAGCATGAGTATATATCTATGTATATATAATATTTCTAAGGATTTCTTTTTATTTTAAAAATATTGGTGGCAAATAACAAAGCTCACGTGTGAAGAGAGTATGGTCACTACTGTTAGGGGAAAGCTTCCAGGACAAGATGAACTCAACAGTTGCTGCATCTTGGGCATCTGCATCCTGAAGTTTACAAGAGGACATTCTGGAGTATTCAGAGGGAGAGGCCATGAGTGAGTCCTAGGACATCTGAGACTCACTACAGTCTATTATTTGGAAGGACTCTGATGTATTAATAAATTAGGCATTAAACACATGACCAGTGGAAGTAGAGCGATCTGCCCTGGTTTTCTCTTTTCTAAGCTCATCATGGCCTCACTCCAACGTTTAGCTGTAACTCAAAGCAGAACACTTTGGTGGAATGAATTAAATGCACACAGCCTATTTAGGCAGGGAGACCTGGAAGAAAGAGCAGGAAACTTATTAGCAAATTGTCAAGCTCACCAGATTTTTATCCAGGCCAGACTCTCCAGGGCATTCATCCAGGTGCTTAAAAAAAGGTCCTAACAGCCTGCGGCATGTCTGTCTAGACTCTCACTGCTTCCGTCTGGTCTAGTTTCCAGCTAGCTTTTTGGGATGTCTGTTCACTATTTTCCTGGGAATTCCTCTGTTCCTCCTATTTGAAATTCCTATTTCCTGTATCACATCTTCCTCTTTGTTGGTTTATACTTTCATTTCAGTGTAGTACATTTTCCCATAGCTTCTTGAAAAAGTGAGGATAGGTAGTACATTTATTTTTTTGAGATTGTGCATGTCAGAAAATGTCATTCTGCTCTCACAAGTTTGAGAGTTTGACTATAATTCTAGGATACAAGTAATTTTCCTTTAGAATTCTGAACACTATTGCATTTTCTTTCTGCTTGCAAGTCATGTTGTTGTAAAGTCTGAAGCCACTGCAATTTCTGATCCTTTCTGATTTCTTTCTTTCTTTCTTTCTTTCTTTCTTTCTTTCTTTCTTTCTTTCTTTCTTTCTTTCTTTCTTTCTAATTGCTAGAGGGTGCATGTGCTTGAAAGAGAGTGAAAGAAAGCATTCCCCAAAGCATGCCAACAGTCCCTCCTCCTCCGTTTCTTCCTCCTGTCAGGATTTTGGGGATATATGTCCACAGCCTACAGTGTTTTTCAAGCCACTGGGTCTAGAACTCAAACCACATGGTTGCCTGTGTGACATCCAGCTCCTTTAACCACTGTACTATGGTGCCAGCCTCTGAGCTACATTTTCTTCCTGGGAGTTTGTGGAATATTTTTCCCCTTGTGTTCTGAAATTTCAAAAAGGAATGTTGGTGTTTTAATCTACTACATCTATTCAGTAAGCTTTTTATCAGTAATAACAACTCACTTTCTATCACTCTAGAAAACTTCCTCAAATAATTTTGTTTTCTCTCTATTTTCTCTTTTCTCTAGATTTTTTAGAGTAGTCACTTGATTTTCTGCCTCTGTCTTTTTACTCTGCTGTTTAGGAGACTTCTTTTATTTTCTAACCATTCTAATGATTTCACAGCTGTTCACGTGTGCTCAACACAATTCCAAAGTGTGTATTCTGTTCTCTTAATTTTTTATGACTTCCAGCTCTTCTTTTACAGATGTAGTATTTTCTTATCTCTCTGAGGCTGTTAAGTCTTTTTTAATTTGAATTTGTTAAACTCTAACCCCCCACATTATTTATTTACTTTACTGTATCTTTTGTGGGGCAGGTTGTTTTAATATCTATCTTCTATGATAGAAACCTTCCTCGTATATCTGATAATCACTGAGTATCTGCTTAATACTAAAAATAGTATTAAGGATATTAAGGATAGAGAATCTAAAAAGCTCAGAAGAGTCTTTGGTAGCTCAGACTATGGGCCTTGCTTATTAGCTCCATTTACCATGAGGTAATGTAGGCTGAGGAATAAAGTAAGTCTTTATTCAGCATTAGTTATACTTTTTTTAAATGTTATTTATTCTTATTATTTTTTAATTTGCTATAGGGCACATGTGCTCACCAGAGAGGGAAAGTGAGAAAGCAGACTACCAAATCTGGGACTTGAACTGCTGTCTGTCATGTGGTAATCCAGTGCCCCAATCACTATACCACCTGCTGGCCCCACTTTAGTTATACATTTGATAAGTTAATCTAATTCTTACCTTAACCCTACCTGTGCCTGGATCATTAGTCCAGATAACTCTTGCTTTTAGTTTCTCTGGGTCAAGCCCCTAAATTTCTTCCAGAGCAAGACATCGGCTCAGTTAATTGTCAGTATAGACAATTACTCGGCAAAAGGAACGAGAGAAGAGGATTTAGAAGGTTTATCAAATATTTTTTTCTTAGAAAGAAAGAGTTTTCCTATAGAGCAGATGTACTCTCCAGAAAGACAGAGACAGAAAGCAAGAAATCATCCCCTAGGGAGATGGCCATGCTGCAATCCCTTATCTTCCACTCTCTTCTTGGGATCTTGGGCACACACGTGCATGCACCTGGCATGAGCTTTAAGTCACCAAGTCCGGGAGTCAAACTATGTGGGAGTACAGTGACGTAAACATTGTGCCATCTGCTGGTACCTATTTCTTAAATACTATGATAGGGGACCAGTAGTTGGTGTAATAGCTATATTGCTAGACTCCCATGTAGTAGACTGCAGTTTGAGCACCAGACCCGGTGGCTTGAACTCATGCCAGGTGCGTGTGCGTGCATTCCCAAGATCCCAAGAGGAGAATGGAGGAAAAGGGATTGCAAAGTGGCCATCCCCCTTGAGGGGGTGATTTCTCACTTTCTGTCTCTGTCTCTCTGGCAAGGGCACGCACCCTATAGCAAAAACCTCTCCAAAAAAAAAAAAAAAAAAAAAAAAAAAAAGAAAAAAAATACTATGATAGAGTCTTATCCCATTTATTTCTTATTAACATATAATTATTGTACACATTTGTAGAAATAAAATATGATTTTCAGTACATGAATACTATGTAATAATTAAATCAGGATAGTTTATCTGTTGTCTCAATTATTTGTCATTACTTTCTGTTAGAAGCATGCAAAATCCTCTTATCAACTGAGCTATACAGTAAATTGTTGTTAACTATGTTTTCTGTATTGTATTTTACAACACTAGACATTCCTATTATTTATCTCTAATTTTTTTTTCCATTAACCAACATCTCTCTATTACCACCCACATTCTTCCCAGCCTCTGGGACTTCTACATGGTCCTTTTTTTCAATTTCCATGTAAAAGTGAGAACATGTGGTATTTTTCTTTCTGTGCCTGGCTTTTTTCACTTATATAATATTCTCTAGTCTTGCCCATTTAACCCCAAATGACCAGTTTGCATCCTTTAACTGAATATACACTATTCTGTGTGTATATTGACACACACACATCATGTTTTCTTACCCATTCATCTGTTGATGGGGACTTAGGTTGATTCCATATCTTGGCTATTGTGAATAGTGCTATAATATCAGGGTGCAAATATCTTTAGGACATATGTATTTACCTTCCTTTGGACCTATGACTCGTAGTGGAATTGCTGGATTGTATAGCAGTTCTAGTTTTAGCTTTTTGAAGAATTTCCATACTGTTTTCGATAATGGCTATGCTAGTTTACATTCCTACAAACCGTGATAAAAGAATGCCTCATTATCCACATCCTTGCTATTTGTTAATTTTTGTCTTTTTGATAATAGCCATTCTTTTTTCTGGAGAGGTTTTTGCTATAGGGCACGTGCGCTTGCCAGACAGAGAGAGACGTAGAGACAGAAAGCGAGAAATCACCCCCCAGGGGGGATGGTCACGCCGCAATCCCTTCTCCTCCATTCTCCTCTCGGGATCTTGGGCACGCACGCACACGCGCCTGGCATGAGTTTTAAGCCACCGGGTCCGGGACGTGAACCGCGGTCGACTATGTGGGAGTCCAGCGACATAGCCATTACACTAACTGCTGGTTCCCTGATAATAGCCATTCTAATAGGCATGAGATGATCTCTCACTGTAGTTTTGTTCTGCATTTCTTTAAGAAGTCATGACCTAAACATTTGTTCTTACTTGTTGGCCATTTGTATGTTTGGGTCATTTGCCACTTTTTTTTTTTTTTTTAAACTGGGTTACTTATTTTTTGGTTTGTTTTATTTTTTGCTGCTGAATTGTTTGTGTTCTTTGGATATTCTGTGTTTTGATCCCTAGTCAGATGGATAGTGTATAAATATTTTTGTCTTCCATTCTGTTGATTGTCTCCTTTGCTGTATAGAAACTTTTCCATTTTGTCTATTTTTGGTTTTGCTGTCTGTGCTTTTGAGGTTATATTCAGGAACTCGGCTTGTGCCAATGCTCTGAAGTGTTTCCTCTATGTTTTCTCCTACTGATTTCATAGTTTCAAGTTTTATCTTTAAGCACTTAATTCATTTGGAGTTGATTTTTGTTTAAGGTGAGAAATACGGGGCCTAGAATACTACTGTGTATGGCTATCCAGTTTTCCAAGTACCATTTATAGAAGGAGCTGTCTTTCTCCAACAGACATTCTTGGCACCTTTGTTGAAGATCAGCTTGTGTTTAGATGTGGATTGATTTCTGGGCTCTCTGTTCTGTCCCATTGGTCTGTGTGGTTTTTGTTGTGTGTCTGTTTACTTATTTATTTATTGCCAGTACCATGTTTTTGTTGTTGTTGCTACAACTTCATAGGCTTGAGTTCCAGGTCACAGCCCTCCTGCTCTCTTTAACTGGGGTAATAGCTGCAGCTGCTTACATGGGCCTGGTGGAATTTTGGTAGATTCTCAGAGATGGGAAGATTTGAGGGCTGCTAGTCCTTGGTGCGAGTTTCCCTCCAGCAGTTGCTTTGATCTCCAAGTGGCACTGTTCTACAGCAGTATGGGTCCTGGGAGGTAGGTTTATCCAGGGCTCATTTTTTTGCTCATTTTTTTCTAGCTTCCAAAATTTTGCTATTTTTTTCCTCCTGTTTTTCTGCTTTATATATTTATTTTCTAAACCAAATATTCTTTCTATAAGTTTTTTTATTGGTTTAAGGAGGTAAGAAACAAACTTAGATCCTTGTATTGAAATTGCTGTCTTAATCCAGAAATCATTTCTTTACATCTTGACAACAATGAATGCTATCTTTCCATTTATTACTACATACTTGAAATGCATGCTAAATTCAGTTCTAATTGCTCTGGTAACTCACCTTATCCATATTATTAGATTCTGATTTAATCAACTGTTCAGATAACTAAAAGCCTAAAGTGCAATTTCATGATTTGTGGCAGATTCTTAAATTTGGTCATTTGGTTTACTCTAAATTTACTTCCTATTTTTAGTAGCACTCCATTGTAATGCAAATGGGAAATCTTCTAATGTTCTAGAAACACTAGAAATGAAAATAAATTATCTATACCTGTTTCTACTCCATTTGTATGAGGGAAATGGAAAGATAATCAATTCATGGGTATCCATTTAAAATAAAAGCCACTTTTCTTCCCTTTCTGGTTATGAACATTTGATCTATCTTTTGAACAAATTTAACAATGATTTATAAGTCTCAGTTAAAAATACCAGACTTAAATTAAGATTTCTAAATATCCTTTTTTTGAAAACAAGGATTTCATCAAATATTCACCCTACTTTGTTTTCATAGTTAATTTACAAGTTGGTGAAACTTTTTCATATTAAAAAATAATATTCAAAAGTTATTTTCCAAGTAAAAGCATATGAAAATTAGCTCCTTTCAAAAAAAAAAATAGCATAGTTTTAGTCTCCCCTCTTAAAAGTAGTAGGCCAGGTTAAATTTATTATGGATGTCTTGAAAAATGATCTGTATGAATATAAGCATGTATACAAGTATGTGAGTTTTTCTTTTGTATAAACAAGAACATATCATTTCCACGGCTTTTTACCTCATTTAATTTAAGTATGTGTTTCTGAACATTATACCTCATCAGTACATTTAGATTTCCTTTACTCTTGTATTATTTTTGTGGAAATAGAATAAATTCAGAGATGTGCCCCAAAGGTACCCATAGCTAAATGAATTGGCACAAAGCGGAAGCCCCCCGAGGTGGGTGCACGGTGAGCCAAGCAATAGCGCAGGCGCAGTTCCGGCCTTTCAGCTTTTCTCTCTGTTCCGTCCAAGTGGGAATATTTCCTTCCCTCCTAGAGGAAATCGTGTCCTAACGTCTATGGTAATCCTTCCTTTTTATTTTCTTCAGTGGTATTGCTTACATATACATCCTTAAACATTATAGGTTAGTTTTGCCTATTTTTAAAAATTTTTGGTAATTCAAGTTAGGGAGAATGAATTATTTTGTCTGATTTGGTGCCTTTTATAAATTCTATCCTTTTTTCCTCCCCAAATTCCCTTCTTTCTAGGACCCACAAATTTATTCTATTTTTTTTTCATCTATTACCTTGAAAGTTACACATTCTTCTACAGTTCTTTGACTAGTTCACTGTAGATTATGGCACACATCAGTGATTCTTTTTTTTTTTTTTTAAGAGGTTTTTGCTATGGGGCGTGTGGGCTTGCCAGACAGACAGAGAGAGACAGAAAGACAGAAAGTGAGAAATCACCCCCCAGGGGGGATAATCACGCTGCAATCCCTTCTCCTCCGTTCTTCTCTCGGGATCTTGGGCACTCACGCATGCACACGCACCTGGCATGAGTTTTAAGCCACCGCGTCTGGGACTCGAACCGCGGTTGACTACATGAGAGTCCAGCAACATAGCCATTATGCTAACTGCTGGTCCCTACATCAGTGATTCTTAAAACTTTATGTTAATTGATCCAGTACTCTATGAGCAATGATGTGACCTTTAACTCTTTTTAGACATCTCAACTCATTTTAATCTCTTCTAAATTATTGAGGCATGATTGTTATGCTCTTTGTCTTTTTAATTTTTTTAATTGCTGAAGGGTGCATTTTGCTGTGAGGTATGCGGTTGTTTATTCTGTTAGATTTGTAGGGCTTTTGGAATCTGTGATTTAGTGTCTTTCAGTTTGGGCAAAATCTCATTTATTTTTCTTTTTTTTTTTTTTTCTTTTTTTTCTTTGGAGAAGTTTTCGCTATAGGGCGCCTGCACTCGCCAGAGAGACATAGAGACAGAAAGTGAGAAATCACCCCCCGGGGGGATGGTCACGCTGCAATCCCTTCTTCTCCATTCTCCTCTCGGGATCTTGGGCACGCACGCACACGCGCCCGGCGTGAGTTTTAAGGTCTGGGATGCGAACCATGGTCGACTACGTGGGAGTCCAGCGACATAGCCATTATGCTAACTGCTGGTTCCCAAATCTCATTTATTTTTTCAAATAATTCTTGCATATTCTCTTTTTCCTTTTCCTAGGATTCTACCTTTTCACTGTATCTATTTCTTATCTTCTTTTCTAATGTTATTATCTTTATGTTTCTCTTTGCTTCACTCTGAATAATTCTTTCTGACCAGTCAATTTTCTGGCTCCTTGTTCTCTGTATCTAGTCAGCAATGACATCAGTCTATTTCATTGTTGATCATTTCAGTTACTATTTCCCAGTTTTTGTAGTTTCTATTTGATCTTTTTTTTTTTAAGAATTCTTTATTTAACTTTATCTATTATTATTATTTTGATGTGCACTCACCAGAGAGAGAGACAGAGAAAAAGTGACAAAGGAAGCCACTAGGTCTGGGACTGTAATCAGGGCCGTCCATGTGGGAGTCCAGTGCCCTAACCACCATACCACCTGCTGGTTCCCTGTTTGGTCTTTTCAAATGATTTTTAGTTTTATGCCAAAATTCTGTCTTGTATCCTTGAATGAAATAAGTATGGCTACTTTAGAGTTTATGCCTAAAAATATCCAATATCTGAAATGTGTGTGAGATATTTTTTCGGTTATTTCTGTCTATCCTATTGGTTTCTTGTCTCTGAATACCTGGTTATCTTTTATTGTGTGTCAGATATTGTATTTGTAAAAATGTTGAAAATAGTTTTCAGCTCAGAATAATATCTTCCTCTGAAAAGGATTTTTTTTTTCCAACCTGGGATCACCTTTATCTAATACCATCCACACAGCATGTAGGGGAACACTAACTCTATACAAGATGCAATGGTGGGGACCAGCAGTTAGTATAATGGCTATGTCGCTGGACTCCCATGTAGTCGACCGCGGTTCAAGTCCGGGACCTGGTGGCTTAAACTCACGCTGGGCACGTGTGCGTGCATGCCCAAGATCCCAAGAGGAGAATGGAGGAGAAGGGATTGTGGCATGGCCATCCCCCCGGGGGGTGATCTCTCGCTTTCTATTTCTGGCGAGCGCATGTGCCCTATAGGAAAAAACCTCTACCAAAAAAAAAAAAAAAAAAAAAAAAAAAAAAAGATGCAACGGTGATGTTCATTTTGAATGATACCAAATTCTAAAGAATACTTCCTATGGTAAGTGGGGATGTTTACAATCAGGTTTCAAGATAATCTGTGCAGCTATTTAATACTCACCATATGCCAGACAATATTTTTATTTGCTTTCCCAATAATTTTAAGGTAATTCTTCATTTTGTTGAGAGATTTATACTAAAGGGCACGGGGCTCGTCAGAGAGACAGAAAGTGAGAAATCATCCCCCAGGGTGGATGGCCACGCCACAGTCCCTTCTCCTCTATTCTCTCAGGATTTGGGGCACAAGTGCACATACACCCAGTGTGAGTTGTAAGCCACTGGTCTGGAACTTGAATCATGGTCAGCTACATGGGAGTCCAGTGACGTAACCATTACTTCGTCTGTCGGTCCCGTTAAGGTAATTCTTACAACAATGATTCTGAGGTGGATCCTACCATAGTCTCTATGTTACAGATGTGTCATTGAAGCAGAGAGGAGTTAGGTAGCTTGACCAAAGGAACACAGCTTTAAATGGAAGAATTTGGGCTTCGACTCAAACTAGTTGGTTCCATAGTCTCTGATCTTAAATTATATGGCAAAGTGAAAACTTTCTTTAGGGGAAAAAATGTAGGTTATTGTTTATGCCATTTTCTCTGAACCTTCTCAGCTTAGTTCCTGGCTGCTCTGAATGAGTTAAACCAAATGGCAAAACCAAATTTTTAAAGTTCACTTTTTTTTTTTTTTTTTTTTTTTTTTATGAGACACAGAGTAAGAGAGTGATAAGTACCCACCCTCAGACTCTTCATGCCACAGTCCATCCCCAGCCAGCCCAGCTCACGGCTGCATGTCCAGTAAGTACGGAGAGACCGGGGACACAGACCCAGGCCTCTTCCCAAGTAGGTCCAGCATTGCAGGCCACTGTTACATATGCCATGGCCGCTGTCTCTAGAAGGCAAGAACCATTAATAGGATTGTTGAACTTGAGGATTTGTCAGGGGAAAGCTTTATTTTGGCCACCAGTCTAATTAAAGAGTGATTTGGTAAGAGATGATGCTGTTTGGACCAGGAGATGGTGTAAAGATGGCATCACTGGACTTCCACATGGCCGACCCTGGTCCAAGTCCTGGACCTAGCAGCATGAAACTGACACCAGGCACATGTCTGTACGTACGAAAAATCCCAAAGGGGGAATGGAGGAGGAGGGATTGTGGCGAGGCCATCCCCCAGGTGGTGCTTTCTGTCAGAGACTTTCTGTCTCTCTGGTGAGTTTGCATAGTCAATAGCAAATATCTCTCTTTAAAAAAAAAGAAAAAGAGGGAGAGATGATGCCGTTGAGGTGAATTTAGACTTTGTGTATAACAGGTTGAGCATTCCTTATCCAAAAATCCAAAATCTGTAATGTTTCAAAATATGAAACTTTTTGAATGCCAACAGGATACAACAAGTAGCGAATTCCACACTTGACCTCATGTGATGGGTCACTATGAACACACTGCAATATAAAAGTATTGTATAAAATGACCTTTAGGCCATGTGTATAAGGTATATATAAAACATAAACGAATTTTTCATTTGGATTTCTGTCCAATCCCCAAGTTAGCTCATAACATACATTAAAATATTGCAAGCCCTGGGGGGAAGGAAAACCCCTGAAATCTGAAGCCCTTCTGGTCCCAAGCATTTAGGATAAAGGGTACTTAACCTGTACGTTATTCTGGGCACTAGTAAGTATTGCTACTAGGTGGGGGAGGCAGTTAGGTGTGGCATTTTTGACTTTGTCTAATGATTATAAATTTTAAGACACAAGATATATTTGTTACTCTGGCAGTGATACTGGGGTGTTAGATGAAAACCACATTTGTTATATAGGGAAGGACTCGCCACAAGGCCCTAGTTTGTGTTGTCATTGCTGCAACTCAGAATTGGGAAGAAGAGGATCATAGGTGAAATGTGGTGTCTCTAAAACTGCTTTGCATTGGGAACAGCAGTTAGCGTAATGGCTGTGTCACTGGACTCCCATGTAGTTGACTGTGGTTCGAGTCCCAGACCGGTGGCTTAACTCACGCCAGGCGTGTGTGCGTGTGTGTCCAAGATCCCGAGAGGAGAATGGAGGAGAAGGGGTTGCAGTATGGCCATCCCCCCTGAGGGGTGATTTCTTGATTTCTTGCTTTCTATCTCTCTGTCTTCCTGGCAAGCACACACGCCCTATAGTAAAAACCTCTCAAAAATAATATATATATATATATATATATATATATATATATATATGTATATATATATATATATGTATGTATGTATATGTATATATATTTTAAAAAAGACTACTTTACATTGAGAACAGCAAGGATGGGGAAATTGCATCTTAGAACTTGAAGGTTTTGCTTGATTCGTGTGTGGGATTTGTTTATTGTGTTTCTTTTCACAATAACTGCTCGGGCTGCTTCAGCAGGAACAGTTGGCTCAGTACCCAGTGTTTGGTTAGCTAAGTTAGGAAGCAAAATGCCACACACTGTAGAGAAAATCTGCCCTAAAATAAATGTAGATCATTTAGTCAAATTGCTATACTCTCAGCACATTAAGGCTTCCTTGGGAAAAAGTGCCACAGGAGCTTTCTTAAAAGCACAAGTAAATTGCACTTTTTTCCAGGGAATCTGAAAAGCATGACCTGACGTGTGATTCAGGATCAACCAACATGACCTTGGATGCCATAAAAAAAGAAAATGACCCGAGTAGGCTATGAAACTGATCCTACAGAGGGCTTTTATGAGTTAGAACTCTTGCCTGCAACTGAGAAAAATTAGATTGAAACCAGCTTAATCACAGCCATCATGATACGGAAGAGGAACAAATTAGTCTTTGGTTTGACTATATTTCATATTAGTAAAAATACACACTTGCTGGATTTGGAAAGGTTCAAAATGTTTTCAGCAATTCCAAATATACTTTGGAGGCTCTCACTCAAAGGACAGGAGGGAAAATGTTGGCTTATTCTTGGAATAACTGGATAGTGCTAATCCACACCTGATTAGATCCAGAGGCTTAAAAAAAAAAAAGAAGGAAAAAAAAAAACCACCAAAAATGAAAAAACAACAGCTACTCTTACACCATCAACCGTTTTGATCTCTGTTCCTCTCATTGTGGGCTCATTAACTCCTACTCTGCACATGCTTCTCTCCTGTTACCAGAGAAAAGACACCAGCATCTTTCACTCTTCCTAGATTACTCAGGCCTGGGGCAGGTATTTATCAGTATCTGCTACTGCATTAACAAATTACTATAAAACTGAAAAACTTGAAACAATAAAACACTTACAACGTCCCATATTTCCTGAGGGCCAGGAATCTGGAAGGGGCGTAACTGGATCCAGGTCAGGACCTCATGCAGTTGCAGTGAAGATACTAGCTAAGGCTGCAGTCATACTGAAGGGGCTGGAGAACTGGCTTCTGAGCTCATTCATATGACCATGGGTAGGAGGCTTCAGTTCCATGTCATATGGATCTCTCCACTGGGCTGGTCACACAGCCAGCAGCTGATTTCCCAAAGAATGAGTGATCAGAGAGTGAAAGAACCCAAAATAGAAGCTATAGGACCTTCCATAATCTAACCTCAGGAGAGGCATGTCATAATTTCTGCTTTGTTCTGTTAGCCACCTAGACCAGTCCTGCGACAACATGGGAGTTCAAATCCCAGGAGATGGGAGTGATTGCTAAGGTCCATCTTGGACTGAGAATGGCAGCCAGGAGCCCTGTGGGTGGCAGAGCTCCAAGATGTCCTCAGGTTCTCCCCCCACCCACCCCCAGGGTACATGTTGTATTGTTCCCTTCCTTGAATGTGGGCTGGGCCTGTGACTACAACTGGAGAGGCACTGCCTTCATTAGGTTACAAAATATTACAGAGGTGAAGGGATTTTGTAGATGTAATTAAGGTTCCATATCCATTGATTTGGAGTTAACCCAAAGGGATATTATATTGGGTGGGCCAACCTAACCCAGTGAGCTCTTCTACAGCCAGTCAGAGATTTAAGACAGTGGTCTCCTGCTGCAGTGTGGCATGTGGGCAGCTCTAGTCACTGAGGGCCACCATGTTACAGCTGCAAGGGACTGAATTCTGCCAACAACCAGCTTTAAGGGGACCCCATCCTCAGATGAGATTGGAGCCCTTGCTGATTTCTCGATTGCAGGCTGGCAGAACCCTGAGGAGAAGACCCACCTAAGCTGTGCTAGGTTTAAGACCCATAGAGCTTAAGCTATAAATATGTGTTGTTTTAAGCTGTTACACTTATGGTATTTTGTTATTCAGCATAGAAAACCAATGTAGGTGCATACTTGTGAAAGGTAAAGGTTAGGTGGGTGTCATCTCTGTCAATTTCTCCTCATATCGTGAGTTAGGGGGAAGAATCCCAAGGGAAGAGAGGTGTCCTCAGAGGAACAAAAGGAAGAGGGGGCTGGTAGGCAAACCAAACAAGGGCCACCACGCTTAGTGGAGGGAGGGGCAGTATTTTCAACCGGGGGTCCTTAGCTATTTCAAAAATGTGAATCATCAAGCAAACAATACTCTCCAGTAATATCTAAAACATTGTTTTTGAACGGTGGAAGTTGGCCCATAGCCTAGTGGTTAAGGGAGCTGGATCCCACATGGCTGACTGCAGTTTGAATCCCAGCCCCAGTGGCTTGAAAAACACTCAAGACATGTGTATGTGCCCCAAATCCTGACAGGACAGAGAAATGGAGAAGGGGCTGTAGCCTGATCCTACCTCATTAAGAGATTTTTTTTTCTCTCTCTCTACCTTTCTCTTGCTCTCTTTCTTTCTGCAAGTGCATGTGCCTTCCATCATTTTTTAAAAATGTAACTTGTGGGGACCGACAGATGGCATAATGATTACATCCCTGAATTTTCAGGGTCTTTATACTAGATTACTCCAAGATTTTTCTATCATTTTCTTCTTTCTTCCTCTGCCTTCTTCCTTCATCCCTCCCTGCCATTCATCTCTCATGGCAAACACAACAGGAGCTTTAAAAACTAACCAAAGAAAACATACAGACCGCTCTGTAAGGGCTTTGTGAGTGCTGTGTGAGTGTGGTGGCGAGTAAATCAAGGCTTCCTGAAAGATGTGGTCTTCCTGTGTCTCTTGAAGGTATAGACACGATAGTCAGCATCTTTCAACTGTTCAGGAAACAAAGAACATCAGTTTTGAAAGGTAAGTTGGAACTAACTGAAGAGTTTGACTCAAGCAATCATGATTTTAATTGTACAAAGTAATTGCATAGGATACATTTATACAAAAATGGAAAGTACTTATGTGGGCAAAATTATCTCCGGCTGATGGGACTAGTGAATTTTAATTTTTTGGGTGTGTTTTCTGCCAGACTTTTTCAAAAAAGGAATCATTGTAAAATTCTGACTTGCATTATAAATTTCTTGTGAGAACTTTCCAGAAGATTGAACATTAGTCCAGTATTAAAATTTGCCTGATAACAAATGTACATGTACAAATTCTTTCTTTCTTGCCTCTCATTGGACATTTAAATTGCTCCCAGTTCTTCACTAACAAGAAGCCTTGTCTGTGTACCTAGTGCCTCTCTAATTATTTTCTTGTAATAGAGGTCTAAGAGGAGCCTTTCTGGGGCAAAGTTTATGAAAGCCTCCAATGGGGGTGGGTGCCCAGCTGAAATGGATACCTCTGGAATCAGGCCCTCATTCTCAGTTCTTGACCCTAACCATTCTGGTCCAGGAAGGAATAAAGCCCCTGAATTCAAGCTGGTCCTACATATATATAAGTACACACATATATGTATGCATATATATATACACATATATATACACACACACATACATCTACACATATATAAACACACATACATATCTATGCACACACATTTAGACACCTGAAACAGAGGCAAAGATGGGTCATCTCAAGTAGGGACCGAGGGCAAAGATGTCTGGCTTTTGCAGGTGGTGTTTTGATGTTGCACTGCTCCCACTTCTGTCCTTCCCAAAACTGGTTTCTGCAACCCTTCGTTATGTGTGCAACCTCAGATTCATTCCCACCAGCTCATATTTTACTTATTATTCTGGATTCCTTTCTGTTGTTACCAAAAACAAAACCCCTAAATGACAGGGGGTGAGCTGCACACAACAAATGCCTAGAGAAAGGTAGTGTGGAATCACCACTGGACCTTCCTGGGTTGTGAAAGGCTTAGGAAAGCTCCCTCAGTGTTCTGCTGCAGAAACATAAAAGCTCGTGGTAAGCGAGAGCTAAACAGATGATCATTCTGTCTCCCCCAGGCAGCAGGGATCTCCTCGGGTGTGAATCTGGGTTACTGTTGCTAAAACGAATGGAATAGAAGCTAACAAGTTCTATAGATGCTTCTGGTCCAAAGTCACACAGTCATTGAGTGGGGATGGTAAGATTCCAATCTGGACAATCTTATACCACAGCTTTAGGTCTTTTCTTTTTCTTTATTAGAGGATACAGGTACTCACCAGAGAGAGACAGAGGTATAGCCTAGGTTTTGTTTTTGTTTTTGTTTTATTTTTGAGAGGTTTTTGCTATAGGGCTCAGGTGCTAACCAGAAAGATAGAGGACAGAGAGAGACAGAGCAACAGCAAATAATCACCCCCCAGGGGGGATGGCCATGCTGCAATCCTTTCTCCTCCATTCTCCTCTCGGGATCTTGGGTACACATGCACATGCGGCCGGCATGAGTTTAAGCTACTGGGTCCAGGACTCAAACTGCGGTCAACTACATGGGCGTCCAGTGACATAACCATTACGCCAACTGCTGGTCCCAGGTTCTTAATCATGTCTTTATACTTTGTTGCCAGTGAAGCCTTATATATACATAAAAAGAAGCTAATGCCAACTGCCCCTACCCATAGAGATGCTAGATTTAGCAAGTAAACATAGTAAAATTCCCAGTTAAATTAGAATTTCAGATAAAGAATGAATGATTTGTTCTAGCATAAGTGAGTCCCACATATTGCATTTATACTAGACAAACACTATCAGTCGTTACCTGAAACTCAAACACATCCTGTGTCTTTAGTCTGGCCATCCTATGTGGCCATGCCCATTTTTGTCTTTTCATTGTTGTGCTCTCAGAAACAAAAAAATAAAAATAATTGAATGTGGCACATACCTGTCTAAGAGGACATTCAGGGGAAAAGAATGAAACATTTTCAGAAAAAATTTCGGAATCTCAGATTTTGCTGAAATCATTGCTGTAGTACTTGCAGGTGGTCACATTCAGTGAGCTTCCTTAGGCTAGCTTTCATTTCGAGTTTGATGGCCTGGTGAGCACAAACCATGGCTTAATGCTGTTCTGTAGAGGTGACCATGAATTTTTCTCCTCTCCTAGGCTGTCGGCTTACAAAGGCTGTAAGAATCGGGAATACTGGCTTGGATTTACATGTTGACATGTAGTGTATGTGTGATTGGAGTAAGGGTGTTCGACCTACCTACCTCTCATTCAGTTTTGCTTCAGAGCCCAGAATCTTCTTTCCATGAGAAACAGATTGGCGAGGCAGGCTGCAGAATCTTTGTAGGGCACGTTACTGTTCTTTGTAGGCCAGGACTGCAGTGGGAGGGTGGGTTCCCTGCACTAGCAGAGTTAGGAAGAGACACACTGAAGGCAAGTGACTGCAGAATCCATGTGGGTACAGACAAATTCCCAAAGTACTCAGTGCTTGGGAAATGTTCAGATAAATAGAGACCTCTGCTTAGATTAAATATGCAACTTAGAGACCAGCAGATGGCATAATGGTTACGTCACTGGGCTCCCACGAAGCTGACTGCTGTTCGAATCCTGGACCTGGTGACTTAAACTCATGCTGGATGCATGCATGCCCAAAATCCCAAGACAATATTGGAGGATAAGGGATGGCAGTATGGCCATTCCCCCTGGGGGGTAATTTCTTGCTTTCTATCTCTCTGTCTCTGTCTCTCCAGAGAGCACATGGGCCCTATAGCAAAAAATCTCTCAAAAAAAAAAAGTGCAATTTTTGGGACTTGATGCACCAGCCTTTAAGTTCTGTGCTTTATTGTTCCTTTTTGATATAAAAAAAGAAAACACACAGTATCGTCAATGTGGTATATGGCTGGGCAAGGAGACTGGATGCAATAAGGTATGAATATCCATGTTCACATCTTTTAAGCCTTTGAAAATAGCTTAGGATGTGGTATTGCTTTGGACTGATTATTTTGAATGCAGAGAGTAGATAAGTAGCTGCCACTTGCCTCTCCTATGGTGACAGTCTTTATTAAAGAGATCGGGGAGCTAATTTGGGGATTCTGTAAGTTGCTAAGGATAGGCATTCCCATTATATACTCAGAGAGAAATATGTTAAATTAGTCCCACACTAGTATGAGTCAACTTAGCTAATCATAGGCAGAGTCTATCCAGGAAAACAGCATCTGCTTTGGGTACTTAGAACAGAGAGAATTTAATCCGGGGAAGCAGGTGATAGAAGAGCTGGGAAATTGAACAGAAGATGGTAAGGAACCCAGGTAACAGAAGCCACTTCCATGCTGGAAGGATGTGATGCTACAGGATCCCAGGGGTGAGGTCACCTTGTGAAAGCTGGAAGCCAGGCAAGTCTGCCTGTCAGGAGCCTGAATCAGGGAAACAACAGAGCTGGTGCCAGAGAAACTGCCCGACATATCATTACTCAATCAGGTGGTGATTCTCATTGTCACTGCCGCCCCATGTGCCATCTCCTTACTGGAGCAAATTAATGCAGTGGCTAAGGCAGAGCTGAATACTGGATGACGCCTGTGGCAAATCCTAACAGGAGAATTGCAATTATAGCTGCTTGATTTTGGAGAAAGGTTTGGCTTCTTTAGCAAGTGCTTATTATTTTTCAGCCCATAGCCAAGTGCTCCATGTGTCAGGTTTAGAGACCAACCCACATCTCTGATACAGCCTCTTACCTAGCGAGCACGAATGAGTGTCTAGTTGGATTATATTTAACTGCTCCCATTATGGAAGGGAACAACATTCCCTTTTCCTGCTTCCTCCTACCCACGCCTCTGCCAGAACTACGGACTGCAGAGTTTCTAAATGTTTCATACACCATCTTGTTATTCTACCCAAACTGGCTGTGAAGGGAGTCCTTGATTGGAAACAAAGAATGAAGGTAATGAACTAATTCAAATGTAATGCCTTAGTTTATGTTTCCTATTAATGAAGCAGTTAGCCTTATGACATGGGTGGAATGGCCTCTAAAGGCAGCTCTGTAATCTCGCAGGGCATCTTCTTCCCAATGCCAGTGCTACTCTGTAGAAACTAGGGTCTAGGGTACTCTCGAGGTTCTGTTTCACCATAATTGGAAGACATAGATCTAGCCCCAGGGAGTGAGAAGGGATTAATGTGTCTAACAATTATAACTAATTAACCTCCTCTCTGCATTTTTACTCACTGTCTCTTTTAGTATCCACCATCTCTCATTAGTATCCAAGGGAGAAAGGTTGTCATCACGGAATACAGTGTGATTTTTCTGATTTGGAAGCTAAAGCTGATTATTTGGACTCTTAATACCAGGGGACGAATGACAGAAGTGACATACTGTGTTGGCTGAGAGGATGGACCCTGTTTCAATGGGGAGATGTGATTACTGTCATGAAACTGAATCTAGGAGGAATATGAAAGGAACTTAGATGGTTCCTTTCTTTCTCTTACACACTCAGTGGGAAAGGTTAATGCAATATTGCCCTACTGTGGGCAAGACTGAAACAGCTCAAGAATCAAGATTAGGCTGGTCTGGTGGCATGATGACTAGATCTCACATGACCAACTGCGTGGTTAAAATCCTGAAACACACCAGGTGTGTGCATGCATGAACCAAGCACGGACAGGATGGAGCGATGGAGAAGAAGGGATTAAGCATGACCATACTCTGCTGGGGGGGTTCTTTCCCCCTCTCCTCCTCTCTCTCTGGCTAGCATATGTGCTCTCTGGCAATTTTTATTTTTAAATCAGCGTTTTGGTTATCTCATTGGGAAAATAGCTGCAGGGCAGCAAAATGTGAGCAGAATATATAATAGAAAAGGGTAGGCATAAATACCAGCTCTGACTTAGTGATAAATGGAAGAAAGCAAGACCTGCCTCCTTGCTTGCTGTGTCGTAACTTAGAACAAAATATCTTCTCATCTTTTCTCTCCATATTTGATGTAGAGCATGTTGTGCTAAAGTATGCCTTCAGACCATAGGTTGGAGCAGAAGGTAAGAGGGAGTGGTCATCATTTACTCAGTACTAGGGTAAGGGGACTGCAGGTTGATGCTAGGACATAAGGTGTTCATTAGCGATTCATGATGAACGTGATAGAGTAATTTTTAATTGTCTCTATTTCTCTATCAAGTTGGTATTAAAATTTCTATGTCTAGAGGCCAACAGGTGGCATGGTGGTTAAGGAGCCAGATTCCTACATGGCTGACCATAGTTCGAGTCCTGGACCTGGTGGCTTAAAAGTCATGCTGGATACATGCATGCCCAAAATCCCGAGAGGAGAACGGAAGAGAAGGGATTGTGGCCATACTCCCTGGGGGGTATTCTCACTTTCTTTTTCTCTTTCTCTCTTTTTCAGAGAGCACATGTGCCTTATGGTGAAAGTCTTAAAAAAAAAAAAAAAAAGTCTATTATTTGTAATAATAAAAAATCAAGGCTTGTATTTTGTTTGTTTTTAGTTTGACTTTTCTAGCAATTCTTTTTACTTCATTTTCCCAAAGAACTTGTCCAAGGCTCATTAGAAATGAAAGTTGATTACTCCCTTACTTCAGGTATTCTGAGAAGCACTGATCTCGATGTGCAATGGCCTCGTGAAATATATTGTCACTCTCAGATGCAGCAGCTGTGTGTAACTGCTCTGCCCACCCACTGTGAAGGAGGTAAGCCAGCTTGCCTTTGTTCACTGAGTGCGTGGTGATGGTAGGTGGAGGCATCTTTGACTATAAGGGGGAACAGGGAGAGAAAGAGTGTATGTGTGTGTGTGTGTGTGTGTGTGTGTGTGTGTGTGCTGGGCAGCCGGAGGGGGACATCTGAAAATAGACCAGTGAGTTAGGTGTGCAGTTTACATCCTTGTCACCGTGTCTCCCTCTCCCAATCCCCAGATGTCCTAGCCATAGCTCACTTTCAAAAGATTATATATATTTATATACATAGAAGTATGTAACCAAAGCTTGATTTCTCCAGGAGATTGGAGAATACAACAGACTTTCCCAGGTAGAAGCTGATTAGAACTGCCTATGACATGACCTAGGATGTGATCAGGGTTCCCGTTGTTGATTTTCCTGGAACTGTCTGGGCCTCTGCTCTTCTTTATGGATTGCTTGTTCTTTCTTCTGTTCTGAACTTGCCCAGTGCCATATTAAATGTCCTTCTCGCTTTAATCGAAACCTATTTGTTGCTTGTCAATCGAATCACTTTAAGTAATACAAAGGATGTTGCCATTTTAAGATATTTGATAAGCACCACCAGATTACTTTTCAGAGCGTCGAACACCATTGAATGCCATCAGCAGTGGTGTAAGTAACCAGCTCCGAGTATCTTTGCCCAATTGGACGTTGTGCGTGTGCAGAAAGACACGCACACAGGTGGGTTGATACATGTATGTGTATATTATATACCTGACATTCTATTAGGTTGGAAACAGGACCTCATTTAAAATTATTTTCATATCTTTGAAAATGATTGAAGCAGAACTTTGGGAAAGATGAGGTAACAGGACATTTTTATATGCAAGTTATAGAAATCAAATTCAAATTAGTTTAAGCAAAAAGGACTCTGTCAATAGACATAAAGTAGAAAGATACTGGAGTCATTTACAGAACTGAATTAAGAGGTATGGAAACCAAGCCATGAGGACATGCTTGTGGGGCATTTAGGCCTGCTCTGTTGCACGTGCCTGTTCGCCATCCACACTCAGCCTTTCTTTTTATTCTTCATCATTTCTTGCTTGCTTTTTATGGAGAAGTTCTCTTCAAATGGCTAGAATTATTCTTGCCAGCAATCCCAGATTCATTCTCCCAACCTGCAAGCTAGCGGAACAAGGTCTTGCTCAACATCCAGTAGAGGCCTGACCTTTCCTGGATCACTTACAACCCGTTTGGATTATCCACGCCTGGATGATTGGCCCACACTTGGCTGGAATGGTAATCCATTTGTGACCAACAGTAATTAACAGTTTTCCCAAGAATGAAATTAAACAATCAAGGAGGGTTGCCCGGAAGGCACAGCTGCTGGGCAGACATAAATGTCCCCTGTACACTGAATGAGAGCTCTTGATCTTTTTAGCAGATTACTATATGTTAAAATCAATGCTAGAAGAAGAGTACAATGGCAATGGTGCATAGGTAGGGTGATCATGTAGTTTATCATCCGCTGGGACACTTTTGACAGAGAAAGAGGCTACTATTAACAATAAATACGTATGTATCCTATCACGAGAGCTGAGCAACTGGAAGCAGAGGGACCATTTGGAATTGTTGCACTAACCTCTTCCTTGTGGTCACACAGATCTATTTATAGTAGTTATGGCTGTGAAAGCGTATGTGGCTTTAGGATCACCATCAACCACTTACAGAGAGAAAATAACCCTTTAGATTCAGGGCTAAGATTGAAGACCCAATAGTATCCATGAAAAAACTTCTCGAGGTAATAAATGCATACAGTAAAGTGGCAGGATACAAAATTAACTTACAAAAACCTATAGCATTTCTATATACAAAGAACAAGCAGACAGAGACAGAACTGAAGAATGTAATTCCATTTACCATAGCCACAAGACGTATAAGATACTTAGGAATAAAACTGACCAAGGAAGGCAAAAAGATTAAATCTAGAGTCCTGGACCCAATGCCTTAAACTCACGCCGGGCATGTGTGGGTGCATGCCCAACATCCCGAGAGGAGAATGGAGGAGAAGGGATTGTGGCATGGCCATTCCCACTATGGGGTGATTTCTCGCTTTCTGTCTGTCTGTCTGTCTCTCTCTCTCTCTCTCTCTCTCTCTCTCTCTCTCTCTCATTCTGCAAGCGCAAGTGTCCTATAGCAAAATCCTCTCAAAAAATATAAAAAAGGATTAAATCTACAGTTGGAAGGAGCAGTTGGAACCTTGATAGTTGGTTCTCAGGGCCACAGCCTTGGGGGGCAAATCAGCAAATCGCCATTGTCACCTGTGAGGTTTCATGGTAGGGGGTGAATTAGAGGCCTCAAGTTAGTAGCCCAATATACTGAGTCATCAGAAAAAGTCATGACATGTTTTTTCTATGTAATAGAGAACAGTTTAAATAGTTAGTTTTAGACTAAATAATTTAAAGTCTTGACTTGGCCATTTGCTGCCTGTGTCCTTGTCCTTATTTAACTTTCCTAAACCTCAGTGTCTTCATCCATAAGATGGAAATTATAATACCTCATGTGATTATGTTCAGAATTACAGTGTATATAATTACTATTGCTTAGTAGCACCAGAAGATTAGCAACTAATACCACCAAAATGGGTTATAAAATACAAAAGATAAGAGAAATACAGATTTTTTTCCCTAGCATATAGAACCAAGTAGTAAGTATGTGCCCACTGTTTTTTTCATTCTTATTTACTTACATAATCTGCTCTTCTGATTAGCTAATTCCTCACCCCAAACTCCCTGCAAATACAGAAAACACCCTATTTTGTGCCTAGAAAGGAGTGGGTGGACATCTCCTGGGTAGTTTAAGAATGTCTTTGTGGGGGCCAGCAGGTTGCATGGTGGCTAAGGTGCTGGGGCTACCACATGGTCAACTGTGACTAGAGTCCCTGAACATCATGACAGGTGCATGTGTCCAAAATCTCTAGAGGAGAATGGAGGGGAAAGAATTGTGGCATGGCCATCGACCATGAGGGATGATTTCTCATTTTCCCTCTCTCTGTCTCACTGTGTCTCTCTCCAGCAAACACGCACACCCTATGGCAAAAACAAGCAAACAGACAAACAAAAATGTCTTTGGGTTTGTCAGTTGCATCACTAGGGACTTCCAAATATGATTTAATAATTCATAGGAAGGGGACCAGCAGGTGGTGTGGTGGCTATGGCACTGGACACTCTCACATGGCTGATCATGGTTCAAGTCCTGGATCTGGTGGCTTGCCTTCTCTTTTCCCCTTTCTCTCTCTCTCTCTGGTTGTATCTCTCTGATCAAATTAAAATAAATGAATGAATAAATAAAATAAAATAAATAATTATTTTTAAAAGTAATAATAATTTGATAGGAAGAAATGTCTGGTTGATGAAACCTTAAGCAATCTGTAGCAAGAAGTAATGTATGGCCCTAAGTAAAACCAGAAGGCAAACGTAGTTGTCAGTTGGGATCGTGTTAATAGATGGAGCAACAGGGTCAATAAATGTTATTCAGTGTGTCGTGGGCATGGGGAAAGACCCTCCAAGCAAAAGAGAGAGGAGGGTGGCCGAGCAGAGGGTACTCAGGAGAAGTTCTAAGGTTTAGGGTGAGAGATGCAGGGACAGAATTGAGACAGAGAAGATGTACCAGGAGATGGATTTGACAGAGTGGAGTAGATGAGAGAACTCATGTTTCTCAAAGAAGGTGGTAGCTGACTGGATAGGGGCAATTGGAAGCCAGGGAGGGTGAGAGCAGGGCGGCCATTCTCTAATGACTTATGCAGACCTGGCTCTCACTGCCTGAGCAGATGGGGGGCCTGGAAAAGACACCTCACTTGAAAATCCACTTATCTTTTATTTCTCAGCACTGGTTGGTCTCCCTCTCTCACTCTCTTTCTCTCTGAATTTTCCATTATCTTTATTAAACCCAGAAAACTCCATAGAAAAATTTCTTTCTTTCTTTTCTTTCTTTTTTTCTTTATCTATTTAATTTTTTTTTTTTTTGAGAGGTTTTTGCTATAGGGTGCGTGCGCTCACAAGGACAGAGAGAGACAGAGAGACAGAAAGCGAGAAATCAGCCCCCAGGGGGGATGGCCATGCCGCAATCCCTTCTCCTCCATTCTCCTCTCGGGATCTTGGGCACGTATGCATAGGCACCTGGCATGAGTTTAAGCCACTGGGTCCGGGACTCAAACCATGGTTGACTACCTGAAAGTTCAGTGACATAGCCATTAAGCCAACTGCTCGTCCGGAAAAATTTCTAGCTATAGAAACAAATAGAACTCAGCAGAGATTGACTACCTGGTGCCCCTGGAGAGCTTGACTTGTGTGAGGGAGCCAAAATGCCTTTGTGCCAAATGAAACTCAAATGGTTTGTATTTGAAAGGCCTACATGACAGCTTAAGGTTTTTGTATGGTCTTTTCTTCAGTCTTGTCTTTATAAAATCAACAATAAATTATCATGCTAAAGTAAATATAATTGTGTCAAAAAATGTTAAACTCATTTTATAAATATTGAAATATTGAAGGCCTCAGTGTATACTATCAAGTTACTTTACTACTTCATAGCCTTATTTTTAAAGGCCCCTTGAAAACAAGGATTTATTCTCTTTAAACTTTTTGTTTGTTTGTTTGTTTGTTTTTTTAAGAAATAAGGATCCTGGAAAGTAAAATAGCTAGCCAAACTCTTTTCCTATTGTGTAATAGAAAACTTTCATATTTGTGAGATAATGCTTCAGTTAAGAGTCAGTATTTTCCTTTTAATGTTGACACTAAAAAGAAACAGGGATTTTAGGGTTATTGTGGTTTCGCTGTTAGAAAACGCCTATAAAAAACATAAGGCACATTAAACTTACTATAGACTTCCAATGGCTCATCACTGATGTTTGTTTTAGCTTCAAGATTAAGTTTTTTTCTGCTCCCATTACCAAGCAAATGTATGTCTCTTACTTTATTCTGTTAAAAACTAACACTCCTTTTCTTCAACACTTTGTTGTGGTAGGAGGAGAGGTCAGTTTTTTCACTGACTTATTTATATACACAAAAATGGAGCCTAGGGATTTGTTTCTTGTTTTTCTTTTTGAGATCTTTGCTATACGGCAGAGGTGCTCACCCGGATAGACGCAGAGAAAAAGACAAAGCGAGAAATCACCCCCCAGTGGGGAAGGCCATGCCACAATCCCTTCTCCTCCGTTCTCCTTTCAGGATTCTGGGCATGCCCGCACATGTGCCCTGTGTGAGTTCTAAGCCACTGAGTCCAGGACTTGGACTGTGATCAACCAAACGAGAGTCCAGTGATGTAACCATTATGCCATCTGCTCGTCCCTAGAGCCTAGTTTTGGTGATAGTAGCTCTTCATCACTTATTTTTCTTTATCAGTTATTTTTATTTTGTGTCACTTTGGAATATTTGGAGACATTTGAAGGAACAACTAATAGTAGTTTAAATGTATTATTTTTTATTGCTGCATGTGCTTGCCAGAGAGAAAGTGTCTCCTGATGGGTGCGGTCAGGCTGCAATCCTTTTCACTCCATTTCTCCTTCTCAGTAGGAGTTTAGGCACCTGTGCATATATGCCTGGTGTGTCTTTCAAACTTCCAGGGCCAAGATTTGAGCTGTGGTTCGCCATGTGGGATTCATCCCCCTAAACTACTGTGCCAGCCCTATAATGTATTATTTAATTAAGAGGAAGTTTACAGGTAGGAGATCTCGAATAGGCAGGAGAGGGATTCAACAATGTCATTACAAACCCGGATTCTTTCCATCCTTTCTGTTCTGTCACTCTTGTTGACATTTTAATCCTCATACTTGTTTTCTCAAATCTTTTAAGAGGCTGCTGTAACTCCAGGCATCAAATCAATACTCAAAAGGTAGAGGGAAAGGGTATGAATTAAGTTCTACTCTAGTATCTATCTATCTATCTATCTTTCTTTCTTTTTAAATTTACATTTAATCACTGTACATCTTTACAGTGTACATGGTTTTTCCTAGCATAAATACGGTGCATATCAGTCAAGTCAAAGACATTACCATATATGTTCTCATCAGAGATAATTTTTCGTTTTCGTGTCTATTAAATGTGTTATTTGTGTACCTATCTTTCTCAGAAGAGAGCAATTTTCATAGAAACCCCTTCCACAGATCTTGTTTGTGTCTCATTGTCAAAGAAAGAAAAATAGAATCAAAATGGCAGACTCCGGGTTTGTTTGTTTCCAGTTTGATTTCACTCTTCATTTTGGAGACAATGTAGCTGGCCATACTTTTCTACTTCCTTTGGGGGGCAGAGTAAGTAGGACAGATAAACATATAGACTTTGTAACTAGCATCCAATCCTCAGGGTCACATAAACTTGGTTAGTCAGTGGACTTTCAGCTTTCAAGACAGTGGAAAAGTCTAACTGGCATCTACTCCTCACCCTAGACCCAACTCTATTCCAAACAGGCACTGTTGAATCCCTGATCCTGCTTACTCTCCACCCCAACCCCTCTGTCTTCAAATGTATAGAGCTTCTAGTCCCAACCTGAGCCATACACGGTGGCTTTTTACTATAGGGTGCAGGTGTTTGCTGGAGAGATGGAGAGAGACAGAAACAGAAAGTGAAAAATCACCCTTCCCCCCCAAGGGGTGATGGTCATGCCACAATCCCTTCTTCTCCATTCTCCTCTCACGATCTTGGGCACATGTGCACACATGCCCAGTGTGTCTAGGACTTGAACTGCGGTCCACTACATGGGAGTCCAGCAATGTAGCCACTAGGCCATCTGCTGGTCCCATCCCGCATACTTTTCTGTTCTCCTTTCCTATAGAGGTGGTCATATCCTGCACAGGGCTGGGAGAGGAGCTGGCAGGAAAGCAGGCAAACAATCCCTGTGTCTGTCGCAGTGCCCTTTCACACGTCAGTCACACTACCACGTTCGCTTCTAAATGGTTTTCTGCCACATTTCCTTCACTGATGCCCACAGGTGCTTTCCTTGCAGTCAGTCACCATGAGCACGCTAGGATGATCTTTCTGAAACATAAATCTGACTCCATCATGAGCTTTCTGTTTCAGCATCCTCTCTCCTGGGTGGCCTGTTGGGTGTTAGCACTATGTAGGATTTATGCTCTCTCTTAGGACTGCATCTTTGCTTTATCATCAGCGAGGAATAACTACCCTCTTCCGTTCCCTCTACTCCTCCTGGCAGGCCAGTTTCTCCTTGCCCTTCAAAACTGATGCTTCCAGAAGCTTCTGTAACACCCCACCAGGCTCGAGTGTTTTTCTCTGTCTCCTTAGCCGGTGGTAAGAGCCCTTATTGCTGTCTGTCTCCACGTTATGATTTACTGTTTCCATAATCCACCTATCTTTTGCTACCAGACTGAGCTTTCTGAGATGGGTTCTGTCTGACTCATCTCTGTCCAGCTGGTGACCTAATGGTGCTGCTCAGATTGTGTATTTCTAATGGCAGGGAAGGTGCTGAGGTTGCTGGGTAACTGCGTGGGGTACCATACAAAGGAAGGCCTCGTCCTGTGTCCTGGGAGGTCAGGATAAGTTTGAAGTATTTCATTTTCTCTTGTTTCCCAGAATTTGAAGTTTCTGATTCTGATGAGGAATGGGTTGTGAGTAGACCATAGGGCTAAAGGCACAGTGCTTTACAGACAAAAATTATTTGGCAGAACTATCCCTGAGCGGTGCACAAAACACACAGGGACAAAGCAGACATGGGGCCCAGCACACCTGGGAATGGCTCATAGAGCTGTGTACACGGAACGAGGCTGGAAGTCCTGATCTGTGTACCAGCTAGTCGGGCAGCCACAGCTTTAAGTTCTGAGGACGAAAAGCCATTAATCCAGGTGTGCAGAGACGCAGTACTCGCCGTTAAGCAGTACATCATAAAGCGTTGCTTCCTAAAAGCTCTAAGCTGCCGAGGCACCTGGGAATGCGGCTCGTAAAGACTGAGTTTTGTCAGTTCTTCACTCCAAATCCTTGGTTCTGCTGTTCGTTACGGGTCACTCACCCCAATACCTTGATCCGTAGATACAAGGGGGAGTTCTTTATTTCTGGATATGAAAAGATGACACAGGGATTGAATGGCAATGACTAATCTCATTTAAGGAATACTCGATATATCACTTATGATATAATCCGTGTGTTTAAATTAACAACCGTGTCCGGCTAGGGGATGGAATTCTGATATCAGAATTAGGTGATAAACCTGAACCCACATTGGTAAGGGAGCTTCCAACTCAGGGTTGCCCAGTCTCTGACCCCAGGTACTGCTGATCCTCCTCTGCTGTAGAAGCTGGGTGAGCTAGCGAACGGCCGGGTGGTTACAGTGGTGGAATTCCCACACAACTGACTGTACAGTTCAAGTTCTGGGCCTGACGGCGTCAGAAGACATGCTGGGCCTGTGTGCCCAAAATCCCAAAAGGAGGGAGAAGCTGAGGAGAAAGGATTCCCTGAGCAATGATTTCCCACTCCCCCGACCCACCACTCAGCGTATGTACCCTGTATTAAAACCTAAAAAAATCCAAAAACATAAATGAGGCAGGACACCGTGTAGTGCTCTATGAGTGAGGGAGGCCCGCAGGGGAGGTTGCCAGTTTGTGGCTGCAAACGTCCCTGAGTAACCTGGGCCCTGAGTGCCCATGAGCTAGGGCGGACTGAGCATGGGGTTGGATCGTGGCATTGGGACCCTACTGAGGGTATTATCTCTCTTTCTCTGTCTCTCTTGATCACGGGGTAAGTAAATCTTTAAAACCCATAAATGTCTACCTGTTTTCTAGCTTTTTGGGAAAGGGCCGTGTTCTGAGTATAGTGCAACTGTTTGATTTTTCTCTATTATCTTTTTTCTATTAATATTAACTAAATCAATAATACACAATACAGTATTTCCAGCTTTGTTTCTCAAAAATGGCCAAAGAACTTGGCATTCAAGTGGCAACAAAAGAGTCCTCCTCCCTCTAGACCTTTACAATTTGCTTTCAGTCTTTTACCATTGTCTCTCCCACACCTAATTCAATAGCAAATATTTTTTCTCCTTTTTCTTGCAATTTGTGTTTATTTAGTCTTTCCAAAGCATTCATCTTATTCGGCTTAGTTGTTATGAAAACAGGGAGTTTGTTCCTGTCCTCCCATTTAATCAATTAACATAGCATCTTGTTAAATTGTTTAATGACGATCACACCCAGAACTGATGGGGTAGTTCCGAAACGGCACACCGGCTTCCCAAGGCGTCTGGTGTGCCACGGGTGCCGGTTGGCGTGTTTTACAGAGGGAGAGGTGGCCGTGCTCAGGAAGTCCTTGGCACCTCTTCTGCACACGGTCAGCACTCACTTCACTTGATGGAGGCCGGTTCACCTCTTCACTGCCTGTCTGCAGGCCAATTGCCTTGTTAATCCTGGCAATTTCTTGTTTTCTTGGCTTCTTAGCATTCCTGCTTTAAAAACAATCAAACAAAACTGCGACAACAACAAAAAAAAAAAAAAAAAAAAAAAAAACCCACTCTGTCTGGCTCTCTTGTACAGAACGCGACTGAGGAGGGTTGTATAATCTACCTTGTGGCAAAAAGAACGATTTTGTGTTTGGAGTATGAGCTGGAAAGAGTTCCGTGAAGGCCTGAGAGTGCCCTGGGCCTTCCCGTAGGATGTGGCTTTTATGCAAGTGTTCCAAGTGTTCCGTCTCGGGCTGTGCTTTAAGGAGACCAGTCCCACTGGAGACAGGGGCCTGTGGGCGAGTAGCTAAAGGAACATTACCTGCGACAGACCTGTCAGGAGGGGAGGCTGCAAGGTGAGGGAAATAAGGCAGCCACGCAAGGACGTGGCTTCAGTGGGAAAATCGGTCTGAACCCGGGGGAGGGGGAGCGTGGGACCATGGAATGCTTCTACATTGAAGCCACCACTGGGACACAGAGTGGTGAAGGAAATTAACTCCCGGAAGCACAGCTTCCGGCCTCCAGACACAATTCCGATTGTTCCCGTTATGTGAGCAGATAGCAGCAACTGAGCAATGCCGGCATAAAGACTAAACTGAGGAAAGGAGTCACAGAGGACACGGGTAGGTGATTAACTGCTAATTAGCAAAGTCTCAGATATTAAATGTGTGGCATTTTAGAAACGGCTCGGACCCAATTTTATGGGATCCAGTTTATGAACCTTCCTTGATTTTCTTGACCTCACCTGTCTTCTGAGCCCGCAGCTGTTTGTACAAAAAAAGCCTAGGCCCCAGTGCCATTGTCACCAGGTGACTGCCTCTCCCAGGGAGCCGACTGCAGCTTATCCTCCCTCACACCCACCACAGTGGGGCTACAGCAGCTGCACAATCCAGACATGACCCGAGGAGCTTCCCAGAGACTGGTTCCCCCACACTGTGCTCCCAGACTCAAGTGCAAAGGGCCTGCAGTTAAAATGCCCTGAGAGAGGCATGAGATCTGCCTTCCGTGGGCTACCCCAAGAGGCCAGGTGCCCAACCAGGGAGAGCACAGAGTTCAGGCCCCACAGGGGGAAGTTTGACCAGTGGGTGGATCTACAGATAAGTTCCCTTCATTCCCTCCCGCTGAGGGGTCGTTCTGAGGTGCTGTAGTTCTGCAGAATCCACCTGGAGAGTGTCCCTCGTGACTGAGCAGGTCGCTGTTGCTGTGTGGAAGTTGTGGGAAGCAGGATGGCGCCCCCTGGCATCTGCTCCCACTCTTCTTCATTTCACTTCCCATTTTCCTTCACTCTTACAGCCCTGCTGCTTTGCCTCTGCACCTCCCAAAGGTGTGTTGGTGCACCCTCTGAGCCTGGTTTTAAAAAACAAACAAAAATAAAAACACTAAGCAGAGCCTGAGGCAGACAGTACCCCGAAGACTGAAAGTTTAACCCGATGTGCGAAACCCCTACGTGGTAGAATTTCACTGTGAAACATCAAGGGAGATATGCTGAGTACATAGAGGTTAATCCTAAAATGATCTTTTCTTCTTTTTCTGTGCAAACAAAGGCAATCCTATTAAAATCTAAGTGGGTGCTAAGGAGAAATCCTCGGGAGGCTACAAGGGGAATTTCTTTTCTTTTCTTTTCTTTTCTTTCTTTTTTTTTTTTTTTTTTTTTTTTTTTTTTTTTTTTTTTTTAATGACTTCTTCCAGAAATTGGTTCAGTGCCGTGAGCACTGTGGAGAGGCAGAGTTTAAAACAATGCAGAAGGGAACGTGGCACCCTAGCAACACCCTAGAAGTTGCTTTGCCTCAAAGAAATTCCGAACGTCAGGAAGGGACCAGCGCCGTGATGTGTGATGAAAACAGTCCCTTGTCAAAGATGGAACGGACTTGCTCTTACGGGTGGAGACCCACAGATATGAGACCAAGACTAATCTTGAGTGTTCCTAATGTCCAGGTAGAGAATCTGACCCAACTACGGGTGATGTGCATCGTCGTCACAGTTAGCACAGAGAGCTGTAGTCAATTTAGTCTGCAGCTCTTACGATGAGATGGGGGTGGCTGCTTTGTTTATTTTATGCTTGTAGAAATAGCCTCTATTTTCCTCTGTCTGATTAGTCTAAACATCTGGATTTCACTGCCGTGTTCCATCACAGAGGCTCTGCCTCTCTTTGCCTTTCTCCGTCACATCTGGAATCCTTCCAAAATGTTCCAGATCGAGATGCTTCTAACATTTGGACCTTTTTGTAAGGGTGCTGATTGCAACTTGGGTAACTTCAGCTTAATTCAAGGTGGAAGCTTTCTGTTGCTTCGGGAGAAGAAAATAAATGTCTAAAAATAAAACTGAGGCATAAAAATAGGGCCAAATACTCATTAACTGCCTCACTTAGCTGAATGCTGAAATTATTTCAACAGTGCTAAATCAAGCCTTTGTGTAGAAGAGGTTGGGTATGATTTTTTTTATTCATAGTTCTTTATCTTAGATGATAAATGGGTTACTGTAATTTGTCATTTGTTTAAAAAAAAAAACACACACAAATTACATAGTTCTCAAGGACCTGACTTTCATCTCATACTGACCCTTGAATTAGAAGATGTGTGTTCAGGAGACTTTTGGAAGGCATGTCGTGGGCTGCGGCAGGAGAGGTGAAGAAGTGGGCAGGACCTTGGAGCTGCTGTGTGTCAACTTCATAGGTCAGGGTTAAGGATTTGGATCTTTCTTTGTGGTAGAAAGTCATTGAAAAGATTTAATTAGGAGAATATTATAGAAAGGGTTTTTGTGTGTGTGTGTTTGTCTGTTTTTTCCCCTCTTCTCCCTCTTGTCAGAGGGTATGAGAACTCACTGGTGAGGGAGAAAACACTCTCCAAAGAGGCAAGGTAATACTGCAATCCCTCCTCCATTTTCAATCCTGTTGAAATTTTGGGCATAGACACGCATATGCCTGGCATTTTTCAAGTCACCAAGACAGAGATTTGAACTGCAGTCAACCATGTGTCATCCAGCTCCATAACCACTCAGCTATGGGGCTGGCTCAGAAGAGTTTATATATATTTTTAAATGTTTTTGCCATAGGGCGCATGCATTTGCCAGAGAGACAGGGAGAAGGTGAGAGGAAAAGTGAGAAATCAGTCCCCAGAAGGGGATGGTCACACAATAATTCTTTTTCCTCTATTCTCTTCCTGGGATTTTGGGCCTGCGCACACATGTACCTCGTATGATTTTCAAGCCTCCAGGTCCAGGACTTGAACCATGTTGGCCATGTGGAAGTCCAGTAACCACTACACCACCTACTGCCCCAAGAGTTTATATTTTAAAGACATAGTTTGACTCCGGACTGCTGTGTTGATAGTGGAAGGTAAGAAAGAGTAAAACAAGGGTAACTAGCCAGACATCTATTCTCCCATGTTCAGGTCGGAGATAACAGTGGGTTTGAAGCAGGATGGTAATAGTACAGTTGGAAAGGAGTGGAATAATAATGCAGTTTATCCATTAATGGGAAAAAAAGAGTCTGGTTATTGAGTTAAATTGGGGCATGAGGAAAAGGAAGAATCAAGATTCATTTCTAAGTTTCTGACCTAAACAATGGGAAAATTTTCATACCAGTTATTGTGGTGAAGCAGGGAAGAGGATGAGGATAATTTTGGCTGTCTTGTTTTGTTTGTTTGTTTGTTTGTTTGTTCGAGAGAGATTTTTGCTATAGGGCATGTGTGCTCACCAGAGAGACAGAAAGCAAGACATCACCCCTCAGGGGAAATGGCCATGCCACAATCCCTTTTCCTCCATTCCCTTCTTGGGATTTTGGGCACACATACACACATGCCTGGCATGAATTTTAAGCCACCAGGTCTAGGACTCAAACCAAGGTCAACCATGTGGGAGTCCAGAAACATAACCATTATGCCATCTGCTGGTTCTTTGCTGTCCTGTTTTGTTTGGCTGTGGGCACAGAACAATGGAAAATGGACTGAGGTGATGACGTTGCACGCTCTGCTGTGAGGTTGAGTACGACAAGGACAAATGATATCAGTGTTTTGGGCCAGCATGGAAATTCTTGCACTGAGAAGGCAGTCTGTGACATGTCACGCAGACAAGAGCCCCAAGTGGACTGAGGGGAGTTATAAAGGGGGAAATGAGGACATCTACTTAGATAACTATCTCAAGAAGTTGACGGAGCTGAGAAATAGGTAGCTAGCTCAGAATCAGAGGAGAATTTTTCTCTCACATTCTTTAGATGGAAGTTATCAGAGCACAGATGATTATGGAATTGATCTAGTAGGGAGAGAGAAAACCTGATGATGTAGGGGAGAGGGGATATAACTACGAAGACAAGTTTCTTGAATGCAAAAAGATGTAGAGTGCGGAGTACAGCAGTGGGCTTGACCTTGTAGAAGAGCATGAGCGAAGGCAGAAAAGAGCAGACACAGCTATTGATGGGGTGACTGAATTAACCAATCACAGCCAATAATAACTCATCACAGCCAATTAATGGGGCAAGTGCATCATCTGAAAAAGAGGGGGAAAGGAAATACTGGAAGTTTCAAGAGAACGTTGCAAATACAGGAGTCATTACGGGAAATGGGAAGGTGAACCTACTGTGGGACAGTAGACGGGTAATCACAAAGTTGCATTAAGCAAGGTAGATTTGAGTTAATTTTTGCTTAGAAAGAAACTGATTATTTTTTACATTTATCTTTTAATGGTTTATACAGGTAAAAAATATTATGTCGTCATATTTTTATAGTTAAAAAATGAGCTTAACAAGTACTCATAATCTTAATACAGATATGTTCACTGTGATACATGTGTGTATATGTATACATATATATCTATCTTCTACATTATACAACACATACAAATACAGTATAGGAAGAAACAAAAAGGGCATATTTTGATAACTAATATTATTTTACAGTAGTTTTAACTTTACCAAATATTTCAGCTATTGCTCTGAGAGAGATGGAAACTACTGGAGTGATAACTGTTGTATTACAGATATTTTCCCTATTTCTCATACTTTAGTATTTTTATTGCCTTCCCAATTTTGTAATTTCTATCTATAGTAGAAAAAATAGAAAAATATGTAGTCATGTTTAAAAGACTTACATGACTGTATATTCAATTATTTTCTTCTATGATTTAAAATGTAAAAATTAAAATATAGAGCCACTAGGTGGCATGCGGGTTAAGGGCAACAGGATCCCACATGGCCAACTGGGTTGGATTGCACATGACCAAGGAGCAGTTCAAGTCCCAGATTCAGTAACTCGAAAACAGCGGGTGTGTGTGCATGCATTCCCAAAATCCTGAGAGGAGAATATAGGGGAAAGGGTTGCTGTGTGGCCACCCCCAGGGAGGTGTTTTCTCACTTTCCTTCTCTCTCTTCCTCTCTGCCTCTGTTTCTCTCTCCAGTGAGTGAACACACCCTATAGTAAACTTAAAAAATTTTTAAAATAATTTAGGGTTTTCTTTTGGTAAGATCTAATGAATGAATCTAATTTTACTGTTTAGGGTAGTTTAAATCATGCTTAAACCCTTATATCTCACAACAAATTTAGAATACCTTTATGTAATAGTAAAGTTCCCAAATGATATTTTTCTTTTTATTTTTTTGTTTATTTCTTTGTCTTCTATAGGGTAAGTGGGTTCACCAGGCAGTGAGAAAGTAAAAAATCACCCCCCAAGCCACGCCACAATCCCTTCTCCTTCATTCTCCTCTTGGGATTTTGGGCACACACATGCATGCACCTAGCATGATTTTCAAGCAACTAGGTCTAGGACTCACAATTGGCCATGTAAGAGTCCAGTGCCTTAACCGTCACACCACCTGCTGCCCCCCACAAATAATTTCTTTTAAACTTTTTGAGATTTTAAAGAAAAAATATCTAAGTATATGCTATTCATTAAACAAGCTATATGGTAGAGTAAAAATTATCTGTAATCCCATCACCGGAGAAAACTAGTCATATTTGGCTTAGTTAAAACTGTGGTGTGTGTGTGCGTGTGTGTATGTGTGTGTGTGTGTGTGTGTGTATAGATAGAGAGTCACAGTTTCTCTAACTTTTGGGTTTTTGAAACACTCATTATTAAATATAATTTTAATGACTGCCTTATGATTTGCATTATTGGACTTTTAAGAAGGATGTTTTTCTTTTTTTTTTAATGTATGGTTATAAATAACACCATAGTTACCAACATTGCACTTAAGATTGAACTAAATATTCTTTTAGTTTTGGGAAATTTTTTGTTTTTGTTTTTACTGAAAAGGCCATACATGTCCATTGCAGAAAGTTTTAAAATTAATAGTCAAAAACTATTATCCAGAGAACTACTAGTTAATGTAAATAGACTCTTTCTCCATTTAACATACACAAAACATCAATGTTTCTGCCACTATTATGAGGTAGGTAATGACTTGGGCTGTGAAACCTGCTCTCCCAAGTTAACATCCTAGTGTCTATGAAGTTATGTGTCTGTTGGTTTCCTATGTGTGTGCTTGTATAAACGTGCCATGTTATTTAAGAGTAGTATTGTAATTTAATTTTTCTCATGTAACATTAAAAACTTCCTTGCATGCCATTGAACCATATTTTTATGCTATGTTTCATGACTACAAAGAATTATTTGTAAGAATTTATTATAGTTTAATCGTTTTTTTTTTTTTTTTTTTGGAAAGTTTTTGCTATAGGGCGCATGCACCCACTAGAAAGACAGAGAGAGAGACAGAAAGTGAGAAAATCACTCCCCAGGGGGGATGGCCATGCCGCAATCCCTTCTCCTCCATTCTCCTCTCGGGATCTTGGGCATGCATGCACACGCGCCTGGCGTGAGTTTAAGCCACTGGATCTGGGACTCGAACCGCAGTCGACCACATGGGAGTTCCGTGACATAGCCATTATGCTAACTGCTGGTCCCTCATAGTTTAATCTTTTAGAGTCAGTCTTATAACTCTTTTCCAATTCCTTTTTGCATTTTATCTTTTCTAAAAAAATTTTTTGGAGAGATTTTTACTATCAGGCATGTGCACTCACCAGAAAAACAGAGAGAGACAGACAGAAAGCAAGAAATCACCCCCCCCCCCCAGGGGTTATGGTCACGCTGCAATCTCTTCTCTTCCATTCTCCTCTCAGGATTTTGGGCACACATGCACACGCGCCCTGCATGAGTTTAAGCCACTAGGTCAAGGACTCGAACCATGGTTGACTACGTGGGAGTCCAGCAATGTAGCCATTATGCCATCTGCTCGTCCCCCTTTTTGCATTTTAAATCCATAATGTGTACTTTGCTTCTCTTTGATAGCTTCAGTAATATGATCGCCACGAGACATGAAGGCACAGGCAGAGCTGTCTTTCTTCTTCATTCTCATCCAGTCTCTGAATGGATTTCATGGTAAGTTTCTTTATAATACAAATGTTATTATTTGTGTCACTAGATGGGAACATGAGCACACAGTGCAAGGAGGCCATTTCCTCCAGAGCTATAGTACTGAGAACTTTCCAAAGTGATCAGTTAATGAGAAGCAGAGAACAGGCTCAAAGTTCTGCATGAAAATTAAAAATCACATTCTGTCCACGCTGATTAAGACTCTTTCCAAATCTGTTGTCTGTTTCTAGGGATAAAATCACTAAAATGCGAGTTTGATTGATTAAGTGTAAGCTTGGTACTGAACACTTGACAGAAGGCATTATCAGCTTTGCTAGATCTTATGACAGGTATTCTTAATTATCCAGCAAAATATTAGGGTTTTTTAAGGAAGTTAGGGAGGTCCACAATCACTTCTTTCTCACCTTTCCATATCTTACTCTCAGTACTATACCACATCCCTCTAGCTCTCTGCAGAGAAACTAAATCTTTTGGAATAATCTCTTCTGAGGAAGAGGTGGATATGGCAGGGTAGAAAGAGTCCCAGGAAAGAAGGCAGAGGAAAAGACTTTGTGGAGAGCCATCTGAGCACCCCATTCTCCCATCTTCGGTGGCTTTGGCCAAGGTCCAAAGAAACCGACTTCATTTTCCATAAAACAAGGTTTTTTATGATTGAATATTATTCCATTGTGTATACATACCACATTTTCTTTATCCATTTGTCTGTGGATGGACACAGGTTGCTTCCATACTTTGGCTATTATGAATAGTGGCAGTCAACACTGGAGTGCAAACATCTCTGAGGTATGCTGAGTTACTCTCCTCTGGATACGTATGTAGCTAGAGGGATTGCTGGATCATAAGGCAATTTTATTTATTTATTTTTGGGGGGAGAGGTTTTTGCTATAGGGCGTGTGTGCTCACCAGACAGACAGAGACAGAGAAACAGAAAGTGAGAAATCACCCCCCAGGGGGGAAGGTCACGCCGCAATCCCTTCTCCTCCATTCTCCTCTCGGGATCTTGGGCACACAAGTATACGTGCCCAGTGTGAGTTTTAAGCCACCGGGTCCGGGACACGAACCGCAGTTGACTCTGTGGGAGTCCAACAACATAGCCATTATGCTAATTGCTGGTCCCAAGGCAATTCTATATTTAGTTTAAGGAAACTCCAGAATGTTTTCCATAACAACTGTGTTAATTACATTCCCACCAACAGTGTGAGAGACTGCTCCTTTCTCCACATTCTTGCCAGCATTTGTCATTTTTTTCCTTTTTAATAATAGCCATTCTAACTGGGATGAGAGACAAAATCCTGTCACTGGTGTTAAGTGGACGAACATGAAGGATGTTATATTAGGTGGAATAAGCTAGGCACAAAAAGCAAAATTACATATTCTCTCTCACATGGGAAATCGAAAAACTAGCCTCATAGAGATAGACTGAAGAATACCTGCTGGAGACCAGGAATAATGGGGCAGGGACATCAGGGGATATTGAGTAACAGAAATAAAACTGCAGATCAACAGGAGGAACAAGTTCTAAAGTTATAAAGCGAGGAGACTATACATGGCAACAAGCTGAAGTTATCTCAAAGTAACTAAAAGGGATTTTGAATACTCCTCACACAAGGAATGTCAAATGGTTGAGATTATGGGCACACCAATTATCCTAAATGAGTCATTACAGAGAGTATTCTCGTACTGAAAAATCACATTATACCCCACAACTAAGTACAATTACTACATGTTAATAAACAATATTAGTAAATAGAAAAAATAAGATTCTTTCCCAACTTAATATTTTAGAATCCACAGAGAAGTCACAAATTTATTTAAAATAGTTTATAAATCAGTCAAAGGAGCTAGATATTGTCTTTAATGATATGATATGACTTGGTGTATTTTCTTTGTGAAAACATTTATTGTGTCGAATCCATTTGATTTTTGAAATTAATTTCTAGGAACTAGCAGGTGGCATGGTGGTCAGGCACTGGACAGCCACATGCCGATTGTGGTTCAAATCCCAGACCTGGTAGCTTGCTTTCTCATTTTCTCTCTCTCTCTCTGGTCAAATTTTAAAATAATAACAATAATAAATTAAATAATTCACCAATATTTTAAAAAGAAATTAATTTCTTCTAAAGTTAGCAGTACCAAAAATAAAAAGTTAATAGGATTAGACTTCCACATTTATATTTGGAATAATATCCCTAACTAAGTTCTGATTAAGTCATTGGATATCCTGAGAAAGGTCCTAAAGTCAAAATCAAGAACTCATTTCATTTCCCCCTTTGGACTCTTCATGCTCATGTCCCTTCCCTTCCAGAGTCTAGTATCTAAATATTCTCAATAAGTTTCTGAACCCAGCATTGGGTTTTCTTACATGCTCCAATTATTCCTGACCCAAACAGGCTAAGTCTGTTCCACTCTCTTAGGGCCTGGTAGCTCTAACTAGCTAGACATACACGTTAATTATTGTTACAGTAGATGTTACAAGTAAATATGTTCCAGGAATGACAATCAACAGATGTCTTCCATATATATAATTTCCAGTATGTAGCAGGTCAAGATGGGAGAATAGACCACTGGGTAGCAAACCAATGTTTCTATACTTAGAGCTGTTATCACGTTATCAATTCTCAGAGTTACATTGAATTAAAGAGATATTCTTTTTTTTTGTTTTGTTTTGTTTTGTTTTGCTATAGGGTGCGTGCACTAGCCAGACAGAGACAGAAAATGAGAAATCACCCCCCAGGGGGGATGGCCATGCCACAATCCCTTCTCCTCATTCTCCTCTTGGGATCTTGGGCATGCACGCACACGCGCCCGGCGTGAGTTTAAGCCACCGGGTCCAGGACTTGAACCGCGGTCGACCACGTGGGAGTCCAGCGACATAGCCATTACACTAACTGCTGGTCCCAAGAGATATTCTGTTAACATTGAAAGAATCCCACGTGCAGCTTTATGGCTTTTTTCTAATAATGAGATTACCAAAGGTTTTTGATGATGTAATCTGTTAATGAGCAGTGAGCGATCTGCTGACCTAGAAAAGTTCTTCTGGGTAGTCCCGATAAAAATGTTGACAAGCACCCGTGACTAATTTTCTTCATAACTTCTCTGTCCTTGATTCATAGATCCAGTGTTTTTAGCTTCCTTCAGTGATGTTACTAGTGTGAATGAGCAAATCATCATAGGAACACTTGGTGAAGATGTAATTCTCCCTTGCTCATTTAAGAGTGGGAGTGAAGTTGCCATTCACTGGAAGAGTCAAGACACTACCTACATTGTTCACAGTTACTTCAAAAGCAGTGACCATCTGGAAAAGCAAGATCCCAGATACATCAACAGGACGTCCCTCTTCCACAGTGAGATTCACAATGGGAACGCCTCTCTATCTTTGAGAAGATTAAGCCTTCTGGATGAAGGAGTTTACATCTGCTATGTGGGAACAGCAACTGAAAAGGTCATAAACAAAGTAGTGCTAAACGTGGGAGGTAAGGTGTCATAAACATAACTGATATCATTCCATGTTACACTGGAATATCTTTTCTCTAACTTATTGGGTCATTGGGAAAGTCATGATGCATTTTTACATAAAAAAAAAAAAATGTCGTGACTTTCCTGATGACCTAATAGTGTGCTACGGAATTCTCCTACATCAAAATGTGCAAGTCTACCTCATTTTTTAAAAAAATTATTGATTTTTTTTAATTTTGGAGAGGTTTTTGCTATAGGGCACATGCACTAGCCAGGAAGACAGAGAGAGACGGAGAGACAGAAAGCGAGAAATCACCCCCCAGGGGGGATGGCCACACTGCAAACCCTTCTCCTCCATTGTCCTCTCGGGATCTTGGGCACGCACGCACACGAGCCCAGTGTGAGTTTAAGCCACCAAGTCCAGGACTCAAACTACAGTCAACTACATGGGAGTCCAGCAACATAGCCATTATGCTAACTGCTGGTCCCTACCTCATTATTTTTAATTCATGGTATCTCACAGTGGAGACATGTTGTAATTGATACGTCCATTGGTAGATATTCAGGCATTTCCAGTGTTTACATTATGAACAATGTTGTAATGAGCATCCTTATAGTTCTATTTAATACTGGGAAGTGATCTGAAAGCAAAGTACCAGAAGTGAGATTTTAATACATTACTGACACTAGCAGTATAAGAGGATCCATTTCCTTCTTAGTCTTATCAGCACCAAGTATTGCTAATCTTACATTTTTCTTTCAATGTAATGACTGGAAAAATATTAAATGGTGATTTGAATTGCATTTTCTGTATTTACATGGGTTTGATTTTTGTACATATGCTTTCCTCTTGTCTGTAGTAACTATATACACACACACATGCACACACATACATATGCATACAGTTATATAGAGATATAACTATATATACTATACATATCAACACAACTATATAACTAACTCTGTAATTATAACTATGTACAGTTACAGTTGCCAATTTTCACAGTTACATTGAATCAAATAGGCATTCAATTAACATTGAAGCAATTCCAACATAGAACTTTATGACTTGTTTTTTATAATCAAATGGCAGAGGGTTCTTGATGTGATCTGTTAATGACCAGACTGCTGACCATTAATAGATAATACTGTACAGTACCAGGCCCACATACAGGGAATATTTTTGAATTGGTTGTTTTCTTTGTTTGTTTGTTTAAGGTTTTTGCTATAGGGTGTGTGTGTACACTCACAGGAGAGACAGAGTGATAGTGAGAGAGAAAGTGAGAAATCACCCCCCCAAGGGGGATAGGCATACCATAGTCCCTTCTCTTCCATTCTCTTGGGATTTGGGGCATGCACGCACATGTGCCCAGGATGATTTTCAAGCCACCAGGTCTGAGACTCCAAGTGTGTTGGCAATGCAGGAGTTCAGCACCTTATCCACCATGCCACCTGCTGGCCCCTATCTAACTGGTTGTTTTTAGCCAGCACTTGTTCCTTCTTCCTCTATCTCATTTAGCTGCTTCTGAACTTGACTCAGAAATCTGAGAATTGTGTATAAACGAATTGTCCAAAAGCCTCTAAGCTGGTATCTGAAGAGTTCAGATGCTGCATGCTCTCTAACTGATAGACTTTGACACCCTTATTGTGATTGCTCAGCGAGCCCATTAGATTTCTTTTCTGGTTATGTTTCTCAGAGCATAGCCGGTTGCTTTGTACCCATGCACACTCTTTTTTATTCTTTCTAGACAACCACACTATATTTTATAGAATTTTTTTTTCTTTCAGTAACTGCTGAGTTTCGCTCATAAAACTTTGCTTTTCATTCCATGGGTATTAAAAAAAGTATTCTGCACAGATGGTCTAAAAAGAAGCTAATGATGACAGTTCTTTCTGTGCCCTTCTCTCTCCCACTTAGCTTTCCTCATGCCTATGATGAAGTATGAAAAGAGGAACACAAACAGCTTCTTAATATGCAGTGTGTTAAGTCATCCTCCTCCAATTATCACATGGAAAATGGACGATACTCCTGTCTCTAAAAGTGATATGGAAGACAGTGAATCTTGGGGTCTTTTTTATACTAACAGCACACTGGATGTTACAGGATCAAATTCGTCTTATGAATGTATTATTGAAAATCCACTCCTGAACCAAACCTGGACAGGGAGATGGACAAGGGAAGGTAGGCTCTGCAGATATTCTACATGCAAGTGCTGTCAGAGGTTGGGGCTAATGGGCATTGGTTTACAAAAAAGAAAGGAAGAGAGAGACAGTTTCTCTATGGGAATTAAAAACTTGACACTAGAGTACTCAAGCTAATCTTTTTTGTTGCTGTTGTTCTTTCTTAAGAGGTTTTTGTTATAGGGCGCATGCGCTCGCCACACAGACAGAGAGAGACAGAGACAGAGACAGAGAGACAGAAAGCGAGAAATCACTCCCCGGGGGGGATGGCCACGCCGCAATCCCTTCTCCTCCATTCTCCTCTCGGGATCTTGGGCACGCACGCACACGCACCCGGCGTGAGTTTTAAGCCACCGGGTCCAGGACATGAAGCGTGGTCGACTACGTGGGAGTCCAGCGACATAGCCATTACACTAACTGCTGGTCCCAACTCAAGCTAATCTTTCCTGGCCATATTACACTGAGCAATTAGTTTGACTTCTCAATATTAGTTCCTCATTGATAAAATAAAAGTAATTTTCACCTGTTAGTCATATATGGATTGAATTAAAACATTCATGAAATGGAAAGAAAAATTATATTTGTGAATTTTACTACATTCTCTCAAATTCATCCTCCAAAAAAGATTTTTTTTTTTTAATCTTCATGGTACTTTAAAAGATTAGAAAAATGGAGCCAGCAGGTGGCATGGTGATTAAGGCCCTGAACTCCCACAAGGCCAACCAAGGTTTAAGTCCTGGACCCAGTGGCTTGAAAATCACATTGGGCTCATGTGCATGCATGTATGCATAGAATCTCAAGAGGAGAATGGAGGAGAAGGGATTGCAGCATGGTCATCCCCTCCACCCCAGGTTGATTGTTAATTTCTCACTTTCCCTCTATCTGTCTCTCTCCAGTAAATACACATGTCCTATGGCAAAAAAAACAAAACAAAACAAAACAGAAAGAAGGAATATTACCTCATTAATTTTTTTTTTTTATGCACATGTGTGCACACAAGAGGAGGTGGTGGGGGGGAGAGAAGCCACTCTCAATAGGGATTGTCACATTCTACTCCTCTTTCCCTAGGCCTCCAGCTCCTCAGGATATTGGTTTCCCACACATGTGCCCACTATGTTTTCAGGCCTGCCTGGAGAGCCGAACCTGCATCACCATACAGTTTCCAGTCTTGCAGGATACTTGCATTACTGCTATACCGCAGCCAAGCTCATTAATTTTAATCCAACTTCTCTATCACAGCATGATCAGTTTTAAAAATCCTTTCTTTCATTTATTTTAACAAACCAAAATTCTGATCAATTCTTATTTATAACCTGTTTAAGAAAATACTAAAGTGTAGAAAAGTTAACTTGATATCTTCCTATCCAACTCCAAGTTGACTTATTATCTTACATTTTATTAGTATCATAGCAAAAGTTTCTGTACATCTCTCTTATATGGGGAAAGTCAAGGCTAGCTATGTTTGTTGGCCTTCTGGTGAACCTGGGTTTCATAGTTTCAAAATGCTTACTAAAAAAATATTATTAAAGTTGTGATTTATCACCTTGACATGAATTTATTGGGAAGTCTAGTGTCTAGAACCCCATATTCATTTTTCATCAGCCAGGCAGCAAATGGAAACAGAAAAGGATGTAAAATGTTAATACTATAAATATTTCTTTGTAAAATCATAACTTCTCATGTTTACACAGAATTGTGAATATCCTATAGCTCTAACAATGCCTGAAACTCAGTATTTTTTTCTTCATGGAGAATCTATCACGTTCCAAACTTTGTCACTGTCACATAGTGCTCTTAACGTGGATGCCTATTTATTTTTGGAGCCACAGTATCCAGTACAAATACATCAAAAAAAGTAGACTGAAAATGTGGGCTCCAAAGGAGAGATTAATTCTGTTCACTGTGGTTGGACATGAATGGGGTTGTTACAGAATGTGTGCTCAAGGAAACTGCATGAGGACAGTTTTAAAGGAATAAGAGGAACTGTCAGGAAAACATCTGTGTTCCAGGTTAAAAAAAAAAAAAATAGTAATATGCTCAAAGTCACAGAGGGGTAAAAGGGCATGTGTGGTATTCTCAAAAAAGTTGATGGAAAATGCTTATGAACTATGCATGGCTTTTGGGGGGGGCAATAAACTTGTACTTTAATTTTCTATGAACATTTTGAAGTCCTCTCAAAAAGGCGTTTGAGGGTAAAACTAGAGGATCAAGTGATAAATCAAAGAGGGGGGAGAAAAATACAGATGAAAGACCATCTATCCCTTGCAAAGGAGCCTGAAAGCAAATTCTGGAGATAGGATGAAGCCAAAGAGAAATTTGACACATTTGAGGGATCCTGGATTTGCACTTTAGAATGCTTTCTTTGGTAGCACTCTCCTGCAGATGGAATGGAAAACAGATCAGTCTAGAGCCCGGCAGACTACTCTAGGGCATTCCATAGAGGTCAGTCTACAGAAATGCAGACAGGAAGGACAAAACAAGATTGTTTTGAAAGGGCATGCTTAGAACATCTACCAGAGTCTCTGTTCTAAAAAAGCTCAGTCCAGTGGGGGATTCCCTGCACACAGCTGGAAAGATACTTCTTAGGAGCAGGAAAAAAAGACTATGTCTAGCCATAAAAATAGAGTAGAGTAAAAGGAGTCCTGGGGGACAACAGCATGTCAGGAGTCACTAGAAGAACAAGATCGAGTTTAAAAGACTAGTAATAGGGACCAGCAGATGGCATAATGGTTATGTTGCTGGATTTCTGTGTAGTTGACTACGATTTAAGTCCCAGACCCAGTGGGTCTGGGCATGTGTGCACATGCATACCCAAAATCCCAAGAGAAGAATGGAAGGGAAGGGATTAAGGCATGGCCATGCCCGCTGAGTGATTTCTTGTCTTCTGTCTCTCTGGCAAGTACACGTGCCCTATAGCAAAAAAAAAAAACAAAAAAAAAAAAAACAAACAAAAAAAAACGACCAGTAATAGGGACCAGCCCCATGGCACCATGGCATAGTGGTTAAGGGAGCTGTATCCCAAATGGTCAAGGTTGACCATAGTTCAAATCCCAGTCCCAGCAGCTTGAAAAACATGTCACTCATGGGTGCATCCATGCCCCAAATCCCTGTGGGATAGAGAAATGGAGGAGAAGGGATTGCGGCATGACTATGTCCCATTGGAGGTGCTTTTTCCCCTCTCTTCTTTCTCTGGCAAGCAGATGTGCCCTCTTGCACTTAAAAACAGACAAATGAATAGAAAGGCTGCCCACAGGTCGCAGCACTCCTGAGGCTGGCAGGTAGCAGTATCCTGCCAGGGTGCAGTGAAAACTCAAGTGCTTCACTTCCCTGGCTGAACCGGGGTTAACCCTCCTCGGGGCCTAAACTGACCTTGGTGGAAAGGTTTAAAATAGTATTCAAGTTTTTCCTTTAAGAGACTCCACAGTACAAATATCTAATTTCTTTTTGAAAACAGGTATTTCTAAAAGTATCAGTATGACAGCCTCCAATCCTTGTTTTCTAGGTGCAACTTAGGAAATTTGTTTGAAAATCCGTATTGACATTTCCCTTTCTATTCTGTTGTTAGATGGATTTCATAAAATGCAAAGCGAACATGTTTCACTCTCGTGTCAACTAGTACACCATTTTTTCCCACCAAGTCAAGATTTTAACGTTACTTGGTCCAGAGTGGAAAGTGGGACTTCCTCTGTCCTGGCTAGCTATCCGAGCTCCTCACAGAACGCAGTTATCTGTGAACTTCGGTTCTCATGGAACAGAGAGCCTGTACGGCAGAGCGACTTCTCCATGACTTTGACAGATCTTAGCCCTTCTGATAGTGGGGAGTATTTATGCAATGTTTCTTCAAGGAAATACACTTTACTCACCATCCACACACTGTATGTAGGTAAGTTGTAAATAATGGGTTTTTGCCATAGTGGCAGAGGTTTGTAAATATCCAACAGGAAACTAGGTTGGCTTTTAAAAAATACTTTACATTAGTACTTCTCAAAATGTCATCTTCAGGGATACTTATGGTAAAGATGGTAGACAACCCTGCCTCCTTTAGCCACATAAAAGCCCTGTATGAAATGAACAAATGAGTGAATCTGCCATAAGACCTCCTTTTCAGGACTTTGGGGCTTCAGAAATTAAGAGGAACCTATACCATTTGATGGGTCTATGGGCTATCTTCAACTTCTACTCACAATTGTGCCTAAAACGTGCCTGAGGGCCTGGGTTTGGGACTTGAGGTGTGGGACAGAAGGAAGTTAGAATCGGGCCCCTGGATGCTGGGGAAATGCAGCACTGTCTGTAAACTTGATAGAAATATTCTCCCCACGACATTTGAAATGCTAATTGTATGCCCGATTCAGCTCACTACTGCCTCTGTTTGAAGTTCACTTCCAAAATTCATCATTCAGAATATTTCTGGCTAACTTGCCGTAGTCACAGAACACGAGCTCATGCAGGTGGTTTTCTGGGTGAGCCACCTGGTCCCCTACGTTTAACCTGACCTCGTGGGACACCACAGCAGCTCTTTCTACCCCTTAATAAAGATGTTTGGATCAAAGGGACACAGAATATGTTTGGGAAATATTTCTATCACTCCAACTGTGAGAATTAGAACAACAGATTTGAAAGTTTGGTGATTCTATGTAGTGAGATTTGGAGATAAAACCACAGAGTTGCCTTGGGTCATGTGGTCTTCAAAAAGATAGAATCTTCTAGATACTGACTGGTAACACTCCCTTTGTAGAGCTGGCACACTGAGACTATAGAATGAAAAAATAGCAATGCATTTGAAACCCCCATTTTCCTGCAAAAAGTGCTAGTTTTATGTAAAATACAGTTGAGCCTGCAGCCTGCAGTCTATTTTTCAAATGTTGCCTCATGTTAGATTCATTTTGGAGAATAGAGAAATAATCAAGAAGAAATGGTCTGAAGATCACATATGGCCCATCTTCCTACCGAGATCTAATTTTCAGTTCACACAAAGTGAAGCATTAGATCTATTCTATCTCAGGGGGGTGGGGGGGGGGGAGAAAAGGTTTTTTTGTTGTTGTTGTTTTCAGAACTTCTCTTTTCAAGTAAACCTGGCAAATTGGGATTGGGGGAGGGCCACACTTCCTCCCAGGAAGAGGCCTACAGCAGAAACCATCTTGGCAGGGCAGAAAATAAGGAAAATAGCCCTAGTATCCTACACATCACCCCTTCAAGTAAATTTGGCTCACTACTCTGAATTGTAATTTTCCATTTGCTTCCTTACCTGGGAGATACTCCATTTGAAAAAGAATCATATTATAGGAATAGCTTATGAGTCTTGTAGTCTAGATTTTCTCAGTAAAGGTTGTGCTGAACTGAATGGCATTAGATAATTCTTGCTAAAGTTTGCTGCTGAGTCAGTCTATAACCTTGGGCAAATCTCTTTACAGATGAGGTGGGGGGGCAGAGGGTCAAGTGAGAAGCAGATATGCCTTGCAGGATTTTCTTCAGGAGAGGAAAAAAAACGTATATGAAAACACTTTGGAAAATCAATTTAACATTTCTTCTAAATCTTGACATGGGTATAGAATTTCACCGTGACACAAATAGGTGGAGAGATTGTATTGTTTGTTGAAAAACATTATTAAGTAATAAGTATGTTCAAAAATCATGTTATATACTAGGGAATAATTTATAAAAAAAATATTTTCCTCCATGGGACCAGCAGGTGGGTATGGTGGTTAAGGGCACTGGACTCCTACATGACTGCTCGTGGTTGGGGTCCCAGACCTGGCTGTCTTGTTTCTCACTTTCCCCCTTTCTCACTCTGTCCCTCTCTGGTCAAATTAAGATGAATTAAATGAAGTTAAATAATTTTCCAAAAAAGGTTTTCTCTTCTTGAATTAGCCTTTGTGCCCAATACTCCCATTCATCAGAAACAGAAATCACATGAGTAGCAGGGATCTTGACTTTGGTGACCCGAAGTCTCTAAATTTCTGCCTTCAGGCGTCCTCACTTCCTTTAATACTTACTATATTTCTAGTCCTGACCACATGCTAGAAGTTCAGGTTCCTCCAGTCACTTTGGAGGATCTCCAAACACTCTGTTATTCCAAGGGTCACCTGTGGCTTCTCACTTAACATCGACTCCTACTTGGCGCCTCTCATCACCTCCAAACTTCTCAATGTGTCCCTAGGGCGTTGCACTCTTTCTTGGTCCTCCAAGAACACTGGGCTGAGGGCAGTTTACAGTTACAATGAACCCTATTTGTAAAAGTGTGTTAATTTCCTCATTAAAATATAAAGCAATAGAAACTTAAAACCTATAATAGATGCACTGCCTCCTAAGTTTTTAGAGTCCTTTCTCTCCCAAGCCCACTCCCACACAACCCAAACTGGTTAATATTACAACGTCTACAGGCTTCTCTCAGGAGATACTCTGAGATTGGGAGATGCTTATGCTCATGACAACTCTCCATTCTGGACCAGACTCTTGGCTTTACCTTTTAAAAGGACCTTTCCTTGTGCAGTACTCTTGTATGAATTCTGCCTCCTGCCTAGAATGCAGAAATAGTTTTCAAAATAGTAAATATATTCTACCCCCAACCGCCTACTTACATTTTTCTTATTTGCTAATTTTTTCTTCCAGTTCACAGACTTTATTTCTTTGTTTTATTTAGAACAGAGTCAAGCCGTCTGGAAAATAGTTGTTCCCATTTTGAGCGTGGTTGTTATAGCTCTGATTTTGATAACACTATACTTTCAACAAAAATTCTGGAGCTCCAGGCATTCCAACACAGGTAATATGGAGAGTTGGGTCTCTAGCCCCAGGTAGTCCACGTTATGTGTATTAAACATACATGGAAATTCATACCTACACCACTGCTGGGCATGTATATGAATAAAACTTTTCTGGACAGTCACTTGTAAAATTTATCTGAAATCTGGGACCAGCAGAAGGCATAATGGTCACGTCACTGGACTCCCACATAGTTGATCACAGTTCGAGTCCTGGACCTGGCAGCTTAAAACTCATGCCAGGTGCATGTGTGTCATGCCCAAGATCCCAAGAGGAGACTAGAGGAGAAGGGATTGTGGCATGGTCATCCCCCCTGGGGGCTGATTTCTCGCTTTCTGTCTCTGTCTCTCCAGCAAGCACATGCACCCTATAGCAAAATTTTCTTTTAAAAAAATTATCTAAAATCCTCTAAAAATGCTTCTTAATTTCTAATTTCTACATTCTATTCTAATACTAGAAATGTATTTCACGCAATGATCAGCAGCACACCAAGCTCTATGTAATCACATTCATTCTAGCACACTGCCATTATTTCCAGCACCCCTACTATTTTCAATAAATAATAGGGGAACCCATGAAGTTAACTGAACATCACATGTGCTTTTGTCTTAACAAAAAATTTTTTAAAAGAGAGAGAAATTCTAATTTGGCATTAGACTAGTAAACAGAGTGATCCAATTGTCCTACATTGCAAAATAGAAAGAAATATGCCAATGCTTTAAAAAGCTGCCTTTGAAGTGACTATGTTCTTCCTGGTCCTCACACCTCACCTAAATACTTCCTTAAGTCCCTGAGCTTCGCTGCTTCCTGCTCTGAGTTTAGCTTATGGTTGGTACTATTCAGAACTGCAGTGTTCTTATGGGTTATTTTATTTTAATCTTTGCTAAGTTTTTAATGCTAAGAAACTTTATGTAACAAACCTGTACAATTTATAGTCATTTTAAATGATGTCAGATGTAAGATGTCCTGGTCACAAGATTTAAAAAATACTTTGCTTGGGGCCGGCAGGTGGCATGGTGGATAAGGGCGCTGTACTCCCATATGGCTGACCATGGTTCAAGTCTTGGACCTGGTGACTTGCTTTCTCACTTTCCCTCTCTCACTCTCTCTCTCTCTCTCTGCCTTTCTGGTCAAATTAAAAAAATAAATAAATAAATAAAACAAATGAATAAATAAAATTTTAAAAAATAATTCTTAAAAAAAAAATACTTTTCTTTTGTGAACAGAATCTGAGCTGGAAGGAGTCTGGGAAAACTTTGATTTAGTTTAACTCTACAGTTCACCAATCGGGAAATGGATCCAGGAAGTTATAACTGAAGCGCTAAGTAGGAAAGTGAGACAGATCACTGTGTGCTCTGGGACCTCCCAGCTAGGCAGTGTAGAGGCAGACCTAGGCCCAAGAAGCTCCCCTTATTCTATCAGCCTCCTGAGAAGTTCTGGCTGTCCTGGGAAGCAGGATAGAGCCCATGTTCTTCTTGCATGTTCCTCTGGTTGATATTTGCCTATTACCATTGCTCACATTAGGGGATGTGGGTTATAGCAGAAAGTGTTATTGAAGATGGGACGTTAAGGGTGACAGTGAGCAGCAGCTTTACCACCATGATTGTTTGTACTGATGGGCAGCCTAGTCCCCTTATCTGTCACGAACTGGCCAGAAACAGGAAGAGGTGGTGGGCCACAAGCCTAGCTTGTTCTTCAAGTGTACCCCCCCATCCTAATATAAATATACTCGTCATTGGATTAGGTTCAAATGAGGGGAGCAGAAGCCAAGTCCTCCTCAGGGATGACTGTTTAATTTCTATATTGAACATGGGCCTAAGTTAGGTCTCAATGGAAAATGCCTGTCAGAGTCCAAACTATAGAAAGGGGAACACAAGATAGTGCATCCACCGCCCCAGAGCTAGGAGCACCTGACCCCAGCTACCTGTACTTGAAGGGACAAAGACAGCAGTTCCCAGGGAGTCACCTAAAATTTGCTGGCTTGTAAGGAGTGTGACCTAACATCAAAGGACACAGCCAGGTCAAGGTGGCCTTTCAGGGAAACAGCAGGGAGAATGAATACCTGATCTGATTCTCCCCTCTAGGAGCCAGAGGGAGCAGATACCCTGCCAGTCCCGGGCAGCCCCCCCAGAGCAGGGCCCAGTGGATTCTCGTTCTGGAGGACCAGTGAATATTGGCCGCTTAAAACAAAATGTTCCCTGCTCTACTGTCTCTACTGTAGAAGATAATGTATATGGGAATGTCTTTGCCTTGATTGATATGGACTCCATTCATGCTGGGGAAAAAAGCATGTGTACACTATAAAGCTGTACAGTGATTAAATGTAAATTTTACAATGTGAAATAATTTTTAAAAGTTCTATAATTCTGCAGATGAACTGAAAGTATATTTGGAGCTGTTAGACTAAGCCACAAAATTTTATCTACCTCCAGATCTCTGTAATTTCATAGGACTGTGGTTTATGTTTTATTTTTTAATCCATTGCCTGTTAGTTTTTGAACATGCCTTTAGATTAGGATATGTATACAAGGGCCAGATTTTAGCCAAGCCCAGAGGGAGGCTGTCCCTTCTCAGACACGTCTCCTCTTTGTTAGCAGTTGTCAGAACCTGGCCAACAATCCTAAAGAGACAGAGATCGCTGGCCCGGCTCAACTGCCTTTGTTCCTTCCTTGGAGCACCTGAATCAACCGTAAGAATTTACTGCTGCTTCTGATGATGTGTTTTTACATCAAATGCATTTTTTATGCTGTTTGTTGAAAGATAGATGTGAAGGCCAGAGTAACAAAAGCGATTCTAATAACACAATTACACTGAGATGGGAGTAGGGAAATTTGAGTGTTCACAAATGATTTTTTCTTTTTTAAAGTTTGTCCTCTTTCTTCCTGTAGAGCGCCGTCCTGACCCTGCCAATGAGAAAGCTAGCAGTCCTGGTAATGTGGGTGAAAACATGGTAAGGCATGGTTTCCGCTACCAAACCACGTATAGTATAAAAATGCTACTGTAAAGAGGTAGTTGAAGTTTTGACTGATTCACATATCAGCATGTAGGGTTTTTATAGAGAAATAAAAGCAGAAGGGATTACAGGATCATACAGCAGGGAAAAAATACAAGTACGCTTTTCCCAATGTCTATAATTAAACAGGCTTTACTTGCTTGAATTGATGGCTGCTCTTCCCATGTCCTTTGGTTATTTGTAAGAGGATCTCAGAGGCACTGTGCGTGTGAGAGGGCGACAGTGCACTGACTCTTCAGGTCATGAAACATGGGCCTGGCGAGAACTGGGAAGAAGCACAGCCAGAGATACAATGGAGGAAAGTAGATCAGCGCTTCTGCCCAAAGGCAGACTGCTGACTTTCTATACTCTCCCAACCACTTCCAGGCTCTTCAGGGAATGATAACTCACAAATTAAAGTTGGTCTATCTCCTTTTTGCCACACACCTTTTAGTATTTGTTTGTTCTATTAATCAGAATATGAATAAGGACCAGGAGTGGTGTAAACTTGTATTTCTACTGTGAAAAACTCAAGAACATCTAGCAGGGAGATTAAAATTGATGACTTCATAGTTACTTATTTTATAGTTACTTATTTTATAATTGTCTCACAGACTTTAAATTACCCATGTAAGCAACAGCCTAAAATTCATCAGACCCTGCCACCCCCCCCAAAAAAGAAAAGAACTACTGCTACCATTAAATACTTAAAGGTGGTTATTCTGGGCGTGGTAGTTAAAGTGGCTGGATACCACGCAGCCAACCATGAGTGAGTTTCCAGCCTTGTACCAGGCACGTGTGTGTGCACCCAAGACCTCAGAGGAGGAGGGAATAGAGGAGGGATGCAGCATGACCATGCCCCACAGGGGGTGCATTCTTGGTCTCCCCCCGTCTATCTCCAACCAGTGTACATGTCCTCTGGCACTTTATTATTTATTTAATGGTTATTCTGACTTGAACAATAGACCCTTAGAGTCCATTTTTCTTGGTTCTAGCCTCTTACGAATGCCAGCCAGGTGGAAATAAAGGCAAACTGTGACAACACATGATGAGCATCCAGGACTCCAGGATTCCTCTCCCCACCCTTCATTGGATGCAGCCAGTGACGTCAGACCTGACAGTTCCACTGCAAAGGCTTATAACCAGTTTTATATTCACTCTTCAAGACTAAGCATCATTTACTGGCCCCAACTTACATCAAGATTATAAATATCTGAATGCAAAGGATTCCGATTCAACTTAACAAAACAACAACAACAAAATAAAACAAACTCTTCGACTTATTTACATTCCTGCCACAGTCAGCCCAGGAGGCTATAGTGAGGTTTTCACCAAGAACTTAGAAGAAATGTATCACTGGCAGCTGATTCAACAGGTAATGGGTAGGAGAAACAGATAGGAGAAGTCACCTTAGTGAAAAGGCTAAAAATCAGGGTTTGGAAGCCAAGATAATTGACTGGACAAGGTACTGTAATCTAGTTGTATGTGAATGGTTATCTCACTGCAACCGACTAGGTTTGGTATGGTGAGACTTCGAAACCCCAAGGAGTAAGAATGTCAGTTATTTCCAGGGCTGCTTAGGAAAAAGTCTGTCTCAACTGAGGACTTAACATATCAAGAGTTAGGTTAAGCCTGCCAGCACTAGGCTTGCATAGGTGAGTGAACTTAGCCATGAAGATAAGTTTTTTGTTTTTTGGTGTGTGTGTGTGTGTGTGTGTGTGTGTGTTTTGTTATTGTTTGTTGTTGTTTTGAGAGTTTTTTTGCTATAGGGCACTTGGCAGAAAGACAGAGAGAGAAAGAGAGACAGAAAGTGGGAAATCACCCCTTCCAGGGGGGATGGACACGCCACAATTCCTTCTCCTCCATTCTCCTCTCAGGATCTTGGGCACGCATGCATACGTGCCCAGCATGAGTTTCAGCCACTGGGTCTGGGACTCAAACCGTGGTCGACTATGTGGGAGTCCAGTGACATAGCCATTACGCCAACTGCTGTCCCAAAGATAAGTTTTTAAACATATTTTTATTAACATATAATAATTATACATAATGCGGGGGATACAATATGATGTTATAGTCTAAGAACACAATGTATAATCATTTATTCAGGATAATTAGCATACCCATCTTTTGTCATCACTTGTGTTAGAAACATTTGGAATCATCCCTTTCAGTTATTTTGAGATGTATAACAAGTTGTTGCCATCTTTATTCTCCCTGTTGTATTGTTATAAAATAAAATGGCTGGTATGTTTGTTAATCAGCCTTTTAATAAATTTAATCTCCATATCAATTCCTACACAAGGAGAGGTGAGTTCAGCTGACTTATGATCTGCTCCCCTTCATTTGGATCAGTTTATAGGAAAGTAATACTCTAATATTAATGCTTGTAAACTTGTCATTACAAGTACATTTTTGTGACCTAAGTTTTCTAGACAGTTTCTTATATCTGCAATCTTATTTCTGTTAATCAACATCCTTCTATTCCCTTATATCCTTCTCAGTCATGGCAGTTGGTCTTCATCCTTCTATAAAGTCACTGAGAACAACAGAAAATAAGGATTCATTGCAAAGCTTCATCCTTACAGAGAGGGGGGCGCTGGGCCTTGCAGTCACTCTCGGTGAGCTGTGATCAGGAAGGAGAGCTGGACATGGGGTAAGGAGGGAGGGGATAAAGTGCCTGTAAGGATGAACCAGGACCCGCACCTACTCTTACAGCTTTCACCGCAATAACGTGGGTGAGCTGCAGGAGCGCCCATTGCCACAGAGCTGCCCACGCCAGGCCAGGACTCTGCAGAGCTGGAGGAGGAGACTGGCAGGAACTGTGGACCTAGGGTACTGTCAGTCCAGAAAGCTGTCACTGATCTCTGCTGACTCAATTTTATGACCTGGAATAATTTTTTTTGAGCTTTCCCAAGTCACACTGACCATATGAGCAAACAGTAAGCAGCTGTTCCTTCACTTCTGCGTACCAAATCTGGTGCAAATTTCTTTTGTGACCAACTCTATCTAGAATCACACAGAGAAAGGAATCCCTGGACATGTTCCTCCAGATCAGCTAAATCGGCACAGCACACACCAGCACACCACCTGTCACTGAGTGGCTTGTGAGAAGGTGCCTCAGTGTTTAAATCAGTATCGGCATGTAGCCTGCATGTACGTCAATTCGGAGGATTTTACCTACAAGCTCAAAGTGCCCAACTGTGACTATAGGTATGGTATATCAATGCTACAAGAAAATTTCATCAGTTTCTAATGGCTAAAAATACAGATTCATGCTGAATCCAGCAAAGTTTACTGACTTGACTAATAACCATTTACCAGCATACCCTCATCCTCACACAGCATAACCAGGCTAAAGATGCCTTTTATTTTTAAAACATTTATTTATACTTAAATAAATCACAATAAGTTATAATTTTTGGGCTTCCAGGTCCACGACTCGAACTGCAGCCAGCCACATGGGAATCCAGTGCTTCAACCACCACTCCATATGTTCACCTAAAGATGTGTTTTAAATATTACCAATTAAGAGGCAATATGGACAAAAGAATATTTATTCATTTGTTCTTATAGCATCAGAAGTGAAAAGATTCTTGCATCTATTTAATCTTTTGTGTGAAATGTTAGAAGGCAGCTTACTTGCATTTGAAGATCAAAAAAATCCCCATTAACCTTGGAAGCAACATTATTCCCTTTAATCATTACATTTTTGTAGTCACCTTGCTTAAACTGTTTTTCACACCATATCAACATACTTATTTCTAATGAAATTTAGGGCTTGGGCCATAAAATACCACCCTCCTTGTTCTTCTCCAGTTGTCCTTTAGAAGCAGGGTCTGCTTATTCTTCACGAACCTGAAAAACAGAATGTCAGTGTATTCTGTGTAATCCCTGTGAATTTCACCAATGGAACACCTTCCCAGAATGAAGCTGAGTCCTTTCGGGGGTAAGCAAATTTTAACCAACTCTTCCTTGACTTCAAAGGGAGGTAGGGAATTGAGGCAATTATCTGCATTACAGAAAGCAGACACTGGAAATCACCCCAAGGACGTGCTGGTCACACTCAACTTTCGGCAGGCCTTGCCTTACTAGTGAAGGCAGTGCCCTCCCACATGGCCAACCCCACAAGGGAAAAGATTTTGCAACCACATCCCACATTTGTTCTACTGCCCCAATACACAGTTCTATCAGAAAAACCTTTTCCTTGTGCTTAGGATGGTTAGGGGGTTTTCATGCTTTTCTTCTGTGAATGGGAAACAATTAGTCATTGCACTGCCAAGAAAGGTTTCCCTATTCATCTCTGGCCTCTCAGAAGCAATTTCTGCTTCACTCATTTTATTCTTTGTTGGAAATAACTGTGACAAAGTCGAATGCATGGCATCTGTTTGGGAGGCCCTTCGACCTCCTGCAGCTGAGCGCAATTGCAGCATGTGTGAGAGACAGCTCCCTAAACCCATTATGTGGGCTTGCTGGGCAGCTCTGCACAGAAGACCCTAAATCCAGTGCCATAACATTTCTCATATTGAGGCCAGGGTTCAATCCACTTAACTGGACCTCTTATAGGACTGATCTTGGCAACAACCGGCATCAGTAAAAACCTCTGGCGTCTGCCGATGACTCATGCTCCTCGTATTTAGATCTAAATATATTCATCATGACCAACTTTTAGTCTCTCCTTCAAAAGACACCCATAACATGGTATTATTGGTAATCTATTAATTTGCTTTGCAAGGTTACTAGTAATTTGTTTAAAATTAAGAAGGCCAGGCATTCAAAACTATATATATTAAAATTTTTTAAAAAAATTGTTCCTGTCTGTGCTAGGAACTATGGTAAGCACTTTACAGGCACTTTATGGATGATAGGTAATAGCACATTATCCAATCTTTTTTTTTTTTTTTTAGAGAGGTTTTTGCTATAGGGCATGTGTGCTCTCCAGACAGACAGAGACAGAGAGACAGAAAGCGAGAAATCACCCCCCAGGGGGATGGCCATGTTGCAATCCCTTCTCCTCCATTCTCCTCTTGGGATCTTGGGCATGCACGCACACGCACCCGGTGTGAGTTTTAAGCCACCGGGTCCGGGATGTGAACTGCGGTCTACTATATGGGAGTCCAGCGACATAGCCATTACGCTAACTGCTGGTCCCCAATCTTCCTTTTTTTTTGGAGAGCTTTTTGCTATAGGGCATGTGTGCTCGCCAGACAGAGAAAGAGAGAGAGAGAGAAACAGACTGAAAGCGAGAAATAACGCCCCCCCCGGGGGGATGGCCACACCACAATCCCTTCTCCTCCATGCTCCTCTTGGGATCTTGGGCATGCACGCACACGCACCCGGTGTGAGTTTTAAGCCACCGGGTCCGGGATGTGAACTGCGGTCTACTATATGGGAGTCCAGCGACATAGCCATTACGCTAACTGCTGGTCCCCAATCTTCCTTTTTTTTGGAGAGCTTTTTGCTATAGGGCATGTGTGCTCGCCAGACAGAGAAAGAGAGAGAGAGAGAAACAGACTGAAAGCGAGAAATAACCCCCCCCCCCGGGGGGATGGCCACACCACAATCCCTTCTCCTCCATGCTCCTCTTGGGATCTTGGGCACACATGCACATGTACCCGGCGTGAGTTTAAGCCACTGGGTCCGGGATGCGAACCACGGTCGGCTATATGGGAGTCCAGTGACATAGCCATCACGCTAACTGGTCCCATTATCCAATCTTCTTCAACCTATTTCTCCTAAATCCAGACTTCATTTAAAAGCTATGTGTTTGGGGGAAAATCTTCACAAGGAAGCTGAAGCCTCCTTGACTAACCAAACATTCAGTTCAGTGTTCATTGTCACTCTATTGCTTTGCTGGTAACATTTGAACAGTGCCTCTACCATTGCATCAGATAGTCCTCTCATGAATTAGAGATACAGAAAGATCTTCTCTCTGTGTTGGGACAGAATTAAGAATAAAAAGCAGAGACCTAAAAATGAGGACTCTGGTATTTGTTCTCCTTCACTGCCTCAATTTTAAATATCTTCCTCCTAGGTTTACATATTGATGTGGTACAAAGACATGCACTTGTCTACCATTGGAAGAATTCATTCAGAATTTCAAGCAGATCATTTATGCTTTTAAAATAATCTTTCCTCCATGGTCTCCTGACTATTCTACACAAATGAATTAAAGCCTCAAAGGCCAGAGCCTATAAGTTAACCTGAAATTAAACATTTGTGCTATATATAAATGCAGCATACATCCCACTCAATGCTTAGTACTCCCATACTACCTGGACAAGTAGAATTTATTAAATATGGGAAGATTTTTATTAGAATCTGTATCTTGTTACTTTTAGAAACATTTTGAAAAGAAAAACAAGAAATTTCTTGTCACATTGGTCCATGCAATGACAGGAGCTCTAAACAAGCATGCCTTAAGAGTTAGAATAGAGTTGAATATCTGCCATACCTTTTTTTCAAATTCTTTTACTTTAATCTTGAGTTTGTTGACTTGAGATTCTGCCAGTTCTGCCCTTTCCTTCGCTTCATTCAACTCATGTTGCTGCTTCTTATACTTGGAAAGATATTGATTGGCTTGTGCTTCCTATAAAAATAAAAAGAAAAGCAATACCATGCTTACCTAGGTTTTTTTTTTTTTTTTTCTGCTCTGACACAAGAAAGTAAAAAATATGAAAAGAATTTAAACTTCTGAGTATTGAATGGAGTATCATATTTTTGGTATGATATTTAGAAATTCAGGCTTTCTAGCAGGCACACGATCCATTTTTATCACTGTTGTTCCCTGGAAATTCAGAACCTGCTCGGCACTTTCCAGCATCTGCACTTAGTTCAGCTGACACAGACTTGGTACGTGATAGTATAACCACTGCTGTCTGTTTTGTAATCGGTTCAACACCTCGTTCTACCTCTGAGTAGAGGGAACTTGACTTTAAAATTATATGCATCAACAGGTAGTTACTAGACGTGCCAGTGTTTTGCCCAGATCATTTCAATAATTAATTAGATAGCAATTCAGGAGATGATAGGCCTAAACAATATGCAAGTCGTTTTCAAAAGACTCATGGAGGCTTCAAGAGTAAAACGTGACCCACGTGGGAAGATTCTGGGTTTCCACCAGGAGACCACTGAGTAAGCCAGGCATGTGAGCACCCATGACCCATGGCTGACTGAAGCTGTGGGTAGATTGCAGCATTGATACCTTGTTGGGGTGCTTTCTGTGTGTGTGTCTTTCTTGTTCATGGAGAATATGTATTTAAAAAAAAAAGCTGCATGGATGTCAAAAACTTGGCACCCAAATAAATTGGTACTGTAATTCCATTTTTCCATGAACTTTTTGAATTATTTTCCTATCACCCACATTCCATGTGGCTACAGATACTAACCCAGGGCAGGCAAGGACATTTAAAGTGGTGATGTTTTTGTCCACAACCACAAATTCAGGCTCAGCAGGCACAAGTACTGTGACCCGTGTGTGTGGTTGCCTAAGGTTTGGGCATGAAGGAGGCTCTGGGGTGACTACCCGGCTGAACACATGCCATCCCTACAGGGTACCCTGCTCTCACTTGGCTTATTTCTCATCACATGCATTTTTGGGTGTAATCACAAGGTCACGGGAGAGAGAACAGGCTTCCTGGAGGGAAAAGCAGCACGTATTTTACAAGTAATAATGCTTACTAAAGAAAAAATAGAGCATGAGCAGACTAAGAGGTTCTCTTCGACAAGCTGCTCCTCTAACTCAGGATCACACATCTCTAATAATCAAAAGGTAGTGGCTGGGAAACCCAAGGCCAGGTAATCCCCACCCCTTCCCTGTAGGGACTTACTGCTGCCTCCACTTGCTGCCTGTAACTTTGCACTTTCACCTGAAGTTTATCCATCAGAGTATGCATCCTGCTCAGGTTTTTCTTGTCTTCCTCTGCCTGAAACACACAGGAATATATGAGAAGGTGATTTGAAGGATTCAGCAGTCTACATTGGATGTAGGCTCAATGTGAAGAGATAAGGGGAAAAAAAAAAAAAAACTCCATAAAACACAGCTCTGAGCAATGAGTCATTTCTCTTCATCCACCCCAGCATTCCACGACCTGTGCTAAAATAAGTTAGAGCCATGAGGTTCAATTTGGTCTTTAATTCTGCCATCCCAAACCTGCCTGAGGTTTCTCAGTAAGAACAAAGTGCATCATAACAAACACGTTACCTCCTAATCAAAACTCACCCTTGAACTTTCTAATTGACCTTTGGCTTTGGGTCATGAAACTATGGGAAAGGTATATTTTCTGCAATTCTGGCATGGCGTCAGCAGAGAGAGAAAATTCCACAAGCTATGGGACCTTGGTGTGCCCATTCTCGTTGCCTCAATCACAGTTCAGGCCTGGACTGGTAAAGGAAATCTGGGAGAACAGTGCTTGTCATCTGCTCCATGGTGCCTCTGGCTTTCTACGGAGAAAGGATAGGCCACCCACTACCTACCCTCCCCCGCCTCCTTTAACTTTAACTGGAGTATTTCCACCCTGGAGCTGTTAAACTTTCTAAGGGGACCCGGCCTGGTGGCACAGTGATACACCTGAACTGCAGGGTGGGAGGCTACAGGGCTGACCATGGGTTTGGATCCCTGGGTCATGTGCACATATGCTCAAGATTCTGACAAGCTGGAGCACTGGGGAAGGCGGATCATGGTATGATGAGACTTTGTCAAGGGTACTTCTCTCTCATGTGCGTGAACATGCTATTGTGAATAAAATAAAAATGAAACAATAAAACTTAAAAAAATAAAACTTCCCCCAATATGTTTCAATCTACTGTGGGTTCACAAACAGATTTAATCAATAACTACCTATGCTGCTCTTTTGCAATGCCTTCATTTTACCCATTCCATTACTTGTCAACTTTGGTGGCTTTGATGCCCCCCCCCCCCCCACGCTGACCTTCCACCATTCCCCCCCACACACCCTCCCATTATTACTGGTCTGGTCTCCTCCTTTCCTCCTCAGCTTCCCTGCTTGTCTCCTGCACCCTGCAGACTTAGCCAAGCTGCTGCCAACAGTTGGAATGCCCCTTACCTTGATGCACAATCTGACAGCAGCTAATTCATTGCCAATTTAAGCTTACTGAGGCAGGGATAAATATGTAGAGAACTTGGTTGAGGAACTGAGACAGTCTATATTTTAAATTAAATCCATGTTTTCCTCTATCGCTCTATCTCTCAGATTTATGAAATGTGATGATTCATAGCATAATGTGTTTACAGTAAGTTCTAAAATCAACACGGGTTTAATTGGTAATAACCAATTTACTCAGGAGAGAAGTGGTAAAATAGGGCATACAGAAAGAAGAAGGAGGAAAAAAAAAAAAAACCTGAAAAAGCTAGCAGTGGTTGCTGATGTTAATGATGTTCCTCCCTCTTGGGAAGACAAAGCCTTTGATGTTAGGCCAAGTTCACATCTCAGCTCTGAGGCATTAAGTAACTGTGGTAGTCGTGGTTGGGCACTGCTTGGATTGCTCTTCAAGAAAAGAACTTTCTGCTCAGCAGATACCTGACAGCCTCCAACTGCAGTGCCTTTGGGATCTGCCTCAGCATCAGCACTGTGACCACAGTTCCCAGGCAGCCCTCGGGCAATACTCACACACTGCAGAGTGACTGTTCCTGAGCAGCCTGTGCAGGAGACGTGCAGAGGCCTACCCTTCACTCTGCACTTCTTCCTATCCTCCGCCCTTCAGCCTTTCCCCTCGGGGGTGTGTGACCTGCAGTCCTGCACTGTCTGGTGTCTTTCCCTGCCTGGTCCTCCTTGCTGGCCCCTTTATCTTTGGCAGGCATTGCCTCCAATCAATCTCTTCTACTTCAAACTCCATCCTGGCATTTGGTTTGGGAAACTACCCAACACAATGACTTAACTAAATTTTGTTTTCTTTCCCCTGAAAAGAAAGAAGTTATATTCTTGACTAGACTTGTAAAGATGAAATAACAGCTACACACAGATTCCTGTGGATGGAGAGTGGAAAGTAGAGAAACTGTCTTTACTTTCTAGAACAATTACAAGCTCCCAATCCTTTGTCCTGCTTTATAGCACTTTTTTTTTTTTTTTTTTGAGAGGTTTTTGCTATAGGGTGCGTTCGCTCACCAGACAGACAGAGAGAGACAGAGAGACAGAAAGCAGGAAATCACCCCCCCGGGGGGGGGGGGGGAGGACCGTCATGCCGCAATCCCTTCTCCTCCATTCTCTCGGGATCTTGGGCACGCACGCACACACGCCCAGCGTGAGTTTTAAGCCACTGGGTCTGGGACACGAACCGTGGTCGACTACATGGGAATCCAGCAACATAGCCATTACACTAACTGCTGGTCCCTTTATAGCACATTTTTAAAAGTTTTACTTATTTCTTCTATGAGAGAAAGAGAATGAAAGATGAAGGCATCTCCACCAGGGTCCTTATGCCAAAATCCACCCTCAGCCTCGGCCAGCCCAGATCACAGGCAGGCATACTTGTGTGCCTGGTGTGAAGAGGGAGGCTCAGGGACATAAACTCAGGACTTTCCAAGTGGGTCTAGTTGTGTTACCACTGTACCACCTTTCTGGCCCCTACGTCACATTCTTCTAGGCACTCGAGAGGAAACAGGATGAATTTCAAATGCTAGAGGGACATAAAAAGAAGTAGGATGCTGCAGAGAGGGGCTCTCTTTCCAGTGTACAAAATCTTCTCAGATGATTTCTCCCAAGAAAAGAAAATTATATTTGTGTCATGTCCAAAATTATGTATTTTTATAAGCACCTAAGAATGCACTATCAGGAAACCCCCTGCTCCACAGTCCTGATGGTGATTTTGATATGAGAGAACAGACTGAATTGACTTACCATCGACCTTGAATATTTCAAAACCAGGTATTGATATCAAGAGATGTAGAAGGCTTTTAATATCTCTTTAAACATACAGGGTATATAGCCTAATATCTCACATAAAATAGGTGGTCAATAGGTATTATCTGATTGGATGGCAAATCATTGCATCATTGAACAGGTAGAGCCTGAGCATTGTGCAGACACCTGGAAAAAATCAATCGGACCACCTTCATACTGGTACATGAGAAACAATAAGAGTTTTACAATGAAGAAGCAAAGATAAGACACAATAAAACAAGAATGCATTCCTTGGGCCGATGAAAACCACGAAAGTATAGCTTTGGTGTTTTGTTCTATGATAAATGTTGTTTATAGAAGAAAATAAGAATAATCAGTGGGGACATAAAAAGAAGAAAACCTCAGACACTATTAACAGGTGGCATTTCACCCCATCAACATGGGTGGCTCCCCCACTTTCCTCAAAAGGAGAGTAGAACGACTAACTTTCATGCTCCCCAGGTGTTTACTCCCTTAGACACACTGCCGGGCGCTCACTCCTCAGTAGCTTTGATATCCCTAGCAGGGCTAAAGAAGTGTCAGACTAACTCATCTTACAAAAAGAACTACTTATTCAGTAGGAAAGGAGCTGTGCAAGGAGCTCATTTCATCTTAATTAGCCCAGGATGATGCTTCTGAAGTGCTCTGCTCTCTTATCAACACCACCTTTCCTGCAGCAAGGAGAGAAAACTTTGACAATGCCAACAACTCAGCCTTCGGAACCAGAGTCAGGACCAGCAGATCTTGCTTTAGTACTTTCAAAGGAGTTGTACAAAGGGGTACCTGCCTGCAAAGATGTTGCCTTTTTATTGGAATAAGCTATATGAGGAGTCTTTAAAAAGTTCAGAAAACATGTGTACTATGAAAAAACTATGTATGCATTTCTACCTATTTTGCACTAAAGTAAACTTGTGCTTTAATTCCATTCTTCCATAAACTTTCTGAAGGCCTCTCATATTGTACAGTGTGAGAGGGCTAGAAAGTGACTTGTGACATCTGTACTCAACAACTGAGATCTATGCAACTACTCTGTTTCAGTAGGAAACTAAGCCCTGGAGTGGAACCAAACTGTGCCCTGCCACCCAGGAATCTGTGTCTACTCCATCGGAAAGAAAAGGGAAGAAAGGGTAGAGAGTGCAAATGTAGGTGAAGGATTCTATTTTTACTTTAGAAATGCGGTAATTACTGGGTGGTTGGAAAAGTCATGATGCATTTTCGCATAGAAAAAAAAATACATCATGACTTACCTGACAACCTAACGCTTGTAAGAAGTCTGCCCACCTCCTCTCAATGATTTGTTTGAGACCAGTGTTAGTCAACAGGTTCAATTCGGAAGGCCTTTACTATTTGCTGTCTCCACTTGGCACCAGTAGCAGAGTCCTCAGTGGCCTTTAGTGTTTGTACACCAGAAAATATGAATGGAAATGTACCCTGCTCTGATATTTAGTCAGCGTCCCACGTAAGACACTGGCAGGGTAGCCAACCGCGTCTCTGCCAGTCACTTCATTTACACACTGTTCTCACTCAGTTTCTCACAGGAAGGCATCTTTCTGAAAGCACTGCAAACACTATGTGTGGAAAAAATACCAGATGATATAAATAGCTTTTCACTTCTAATTGCAACTTTCCACTCACATTTTGTTTCTTGAGCACTCTGAAGAGACCAACCCAAACCACAAATAGCACAGAAGCCCTGAGTGAGTGAGTCAGCGTCCACTGCTGAGGGGTCACTGCAGGAGTCCCAGAAGGCCATTACAAGCATGAAGAGGCACATTTCTGCAGGAAAAAGCCCAGGCATGTAGACAGGATGTGGCTTCCTAGAATACCTGAGAGGTCAGCTCTTTGATGCATCGTTCAAGTCTGCGGGTTTCCCTCTGGGCCTCCACATTGCGATGGAGTTCACCCTCCAGTTCACCTTCCAGTTCACGAACCTGCAACCAGACCAAGACCTCAGACCACATGCCGGTAGCAAGGCTGGCACTTATGCACCAACTGGCATGATCATTTGAAATCGAGTAAAAACAGTCAAAAGAGGACATGTCACTCTCTTTCTGGTAGTGGTTAAATAGGGCAACCTCTCTGAGAAAACTTCCTTGCCAAAAGTGAATTGAACTATATAAATTCATGAAAGAACTGTTTAGATGCCGAAAGATGTGAAAAGTTCATACTTGCAGGTGATAAGCTTCCCTTTTTAGCTTAAAAATCACATCCATATGTGTATACATGAACGTAAGTGTGTACATAAAATACATTCTATGTAACACACTTTAGGGCTTTGACCAATATGCCATCTAATTGGAATCTTCTTTCTCCATGTTCAGCTCTGACTCTCTAAAGAAGTCAGACTCTGAGCCTAGGTCACACACAGCCTGACAATCCTGCTTCTGGGAGAGCTATCATGTGGACAAACTGCCTGTAGCCTTAGAGAGTTACACAAACATAGTTAACATTACATTCATTCAACAAAGATGTCTACCACTCACCACACCCCAGTGGTAGGAACACAGCAGTTCACAAAACAGACACATGTCTTTCCTTATATAAGCATGTATCCAATGAGGGGAGGCAGACAAAGTAGAACATTGAATAGTTTCGACATGATGAATGCCATAGAGACACCATGGGAAAGGGAGTAGGGACTGGACAGGGAAAGGTTATTGGCTGCTCTGTCTGCGAGGTGCTCTTCATACAGATATGTAGGCCTCTTTTCCAGCCTCTCCTTGTCAAATGCTACCTTTTAAACTAGGGAATCCCAAAGTCCTGAGACTTGTATGTGTGTGGTACTCAGATCCTACCACTTACTACCCTCACCTCCTTCCAGCCTGTTGATCCATACTGCTCTCCTTGTTCTTTCCAGAGAATTGTTAAGGCAAGGTCAGCAGCTGTGCAAGTTTCTTGTAGATGAAGGCCATCGATTCTATTGTTTCCTGGGGGACATCTATCATATAGTAACTTAACACATAGTTTTGTCTGTTGGGACATGACTACTATTTTAAGGGCTTGTTAAGAAAATTAAGTGATCAAAACACCTCAGAAAGGGAGAAGCTGCTTTACTAAAGCAAATCTCAGATGTCATATAAGTTCACCTGTAAATAATTCTATATGTGATTTTAACAGATAACTGCATTATCATGTTTTTAAGAAAAAGAACCATAATTCCTTATTATCTAATATTCAGGAGCTCACTGCTACTATGTTGTCATTGGTTCTAGGCCTAACAGTATACAAATCACAATAGAAAATAAAATCCTGTAACTTTAAATTTGAATTGGAAAAACCAGTATTATGCATATATCATTTAGGAAAAAACTGCATAAATTCTTTGATTTGTATACCTGTGTGCTTTTTCTCTTGCACTAAAAAAATCTTGGTTTTTGTATATGTTGTTGGATAAATAATTGTATTATTAGTCTTATTTCTAGTAGCAATAAGATATTATGTCAATACTATAAATGCAGTTTGCTTTTTTTGCTTTTTTCTGTTTAGCCCCTCTCCTTATAATATATGCCACGAGGGGGGAAGAGGCTATATAGACAAAACTTTATGTTTTTTTATTAATATATTTTATTTTGTTTTAATTGCTTTTATATTTTCAATCACTACACATCACTTAGCTTGTAAAGTGAATTTTCCCAACATGAATACACTTCACAACAGTTCAGATGAGAATACTATACATGTTATCATCAACAGATAATAATCCATTTCTGTGTCCCATAAATGTCTTGCCTTTCTATTTCTCTCCTCCTTTCTATTTCTCACACTCTCCTCCTTCTCGCACCCTGTACCCACACTGTCTCCAGTATCTGTAACAATTTTCCATGCTTCTTTATCCTCTTAGAGTATAGAAAGTTGGCATATATTAAGTGGAGACATACAATGTCTCTCTTTCATAGCCTGACTTGCTTCACTTACCAGTAAATCTTCCATATTCAACTATGTTTAAAAGTCACTGAAATAAATCTTTGTATGTGCTTTATGTCCCCAACTTGATATATGTTTAACTTTGTTTACTTCCACTGGTGTTAAAATTTTAGAAATTGCTAGGGTTTTTCTCTTTGACTTAAACTTGTTTTTTTAATTATAAAGCATGTAAATTATTTATACAGTTCTTCAGTCAAAACACCTAAACAAAGTACCTTCCAAAGGTCTAATTTCCATCTCTGTGTGCTCCTCCTATGGGTAACCATTTTTGCTAGTTTTTAATTTATCCTGCCACAGTTCCTTTTTTAAAATATAAGAAAGTAAACATTTCTTAATATTTCCCCCTTTCTTGCACAAAAGAAAATGTAGTCTCCACATTGCCTTTGTCTTTTACCATCATCACACTGCTAGTGTGATATCCAGGACATATTCTAGAGCTCTTCCCAACTCCTTTTTAATCAGCATGACTGTGTGGAAGTACCATAAACGTACATTGGAATTCCACTGTTGTACCATAGAGGTCCAAAAGCAATACCTTATTTTTCACAGGCCCCTTTGAACCATCAAATTCCAGTTAAATATTCTTTCTATTTTTGTAACATTTATCATATGCCCTGTATATAGTCATTGAAATTGATTCAATAATTTCTAAAATCATGTTTTTACTTAAGTTGTTAAGTTCCCTGAAGGCAGATACTATATCATTTCTGTCAACCTTTACTAAATCTTCACTAAGTCTTTTTTGATCCTGAATTTACTTGTTTTTCCTCTCCTTTCTCTGGCTGTTCGGAAATAGGCATTCTCTGCAGAGGAAATAACAGAAGCAAAGGCACAGAAGCAAGACTGCAAGGATGTGTTTGGAAACAGCAGGTAGCCCCAGCTATGGGGAGCTCAGAGCTGGTGCGGGTGACAGGGAGGAATGCATTCCTCACTTAGCAGTCAGAGGGAAGGCAGATTTCATCCAGTCCATGAAAAATCCTATTTGGTGGCCCTGAGTCAAACAAGAAATTAATAAATATACTGAGATCTAATATTCTTTTATTTGTTTGTTTGTTTTTCATAGGGTGCGTGCACTTGTCAGAGAGAAACAGAGACAATGAAAGGGAAAGTGAGAAATCGTCCCCCTGGTGGGGGGAATGGCCATACTGCAGTCCCTTCTTCTCCTGGGATTTTGGACACACTCATATACACACACACTGGGCATAATTTTCAATGCCACTGGGTTTGGGATTTGAACTACAGTTGGCCAACCTCCTGTACTTTAACCACTACACCACCTGCTGGCCCATGAGATCTGATACTCTTAAAGATCTGAAAGTGCTAAAAGAAGTGATGGGGAAGGCAGGACATATTTGGTGTGACCCTCCAGGACAACAGACCTTGAAGTTGAGGTTGTCAAGCCCATGATTACCCAGGAAAATGCCTACCCTGGATTCCAGTTTCTGGATTTGCTTTCTAGTCCCCGTCAGCGCAGTTTGCTCGGCTTCGTCCAGCCTTTTTTTCAAGTCTTTAATTGTCTGCTCCATATTCTTTCTCATCCTCTGCAAGTGGGCATTGGTGTCCTGCTCCTTCTTCAGTTCTTCGGATATGTTTGCTGTCTAGAAACGAGGGAAAGGAACTAAGCTAGTCCAGCAGCCAACTGATTTTAACATTTCTGCCCATGATTTTCAGCTCCTGATCTGCCTGGATGCCATGCCTTGCCTCTCTATATTTAATCTCTTCCCATTTTGCTCTTCCTAACCTCTGCCATTCTATAGTTTATTAACAATAAGGCAGTAGAGATAGTAAGAGCTACAGGAGAGATTGTGGTGAGGAAGTGGTGGAAACAGACTGCAGCTGAAGTATGTCACAGCACCTGTATTGCACCCTGCATGCATGCTTTGAAAGATCATATTGTTGGGGGCCAGCAGGAGGTGTGGTGGTTAAGGCACTAGACCCCCACATGGCCAAAAGTGGTTCAAGTCCCAGACCTGGCAGCAAGCTTTTTGACTTTCCTCTCTCTCTGGACAAATTGAAAAATGATAATGATGAAAATAATTAAAATTAATTCCTTTAAAGAAAGAAAGACCTTATCGTGAGATATAATTAAACACAAGTAAGAAATTATAAAATAAGATACAAAGGGCCAGGCACTTGACTGTGCAGTTCAAGTCCCAGATATGGTGACTTGAGAAATGAGGTGGGCCCATGTGCATTCATGCCTAAAATCCTGAAAGGAAGTAGAAATGAAGGAGAGGGAACTGTGGCGTGATAGTCCCCCAGGAGTGTGCTTCCTCTCTTTCTCTCTCTCCAACTAGCACACATGCCTTCTGGCAAATTAAAAATATCGGGCTGTTGGGAAAGTCATGATGAATTTTTCTATGTTTCTCTATGCAGAAATGTGTCACAACTTTCCAGAAAACCCAATAGTAGCAATAAGATTATAAAATAAAAGAAAAATAACCAATTGAAACAATGGCTTTTAATTGGCCAGGGCACCAATTTTGTTTGTTTGTTCGTTTGTCTGTTGCTAGAGGGCATGTGCTCTCACCAGAGAAGGAGAGGAAGAAAGAAAGGGGAGGGAGAGAGAGAGAAAGAAAAAGTGAGAAATCACCCTCTAAGGAGAATGGCCATGCTGCAGTCCTGTCTCTTCCAGTCTCTTCTTGGGATTTGGGGCATGCACACACATGCACTTGGCATGATTTTCAAGCTGCCAGGTCAGGGACTTAAACCACAAAGTTGGCCATGTGGGATCCAGTGCTTTAACCTCCATGCCACCTTCTGGCCCCAAACAAAGGCACCACTTGGAAAGTACTAAAGTATCACTTATTTATTACAGTAACTGCTGTCATGTGATGCACCGGCAAAGGTATGGAGGAGTGCCTACAAAAAACCTTTTCACGTCTCACTTCTATAATTCTGTGAGTCACTACTACAAACAAGTTTAGGCTCCAGGAATTTGGCAGTAACAGATGCTCTCATTGCCAATAATCTGGCACAAGGAAGGTTAACTGTGAATCCTGCTCTTGGCTTTGGCTCTGTGTGCGAGGCCTTGGTATCTCAATGCAATTATTAAGACCTGTTTCATGAATCTCTCAGTGCATTTAATGTAAGAACACAGCCCTTCAGCCAAGACTTCTCTGTCTGTCAGGTTACCAACCATCTGTAGAATTTAAGTGTGAGACTTCCGTGCAGATGGTGAGGGCAAAGAATGCATTACATTCTGCTACGTGAGGTTGAGACTGAACTAAACCATTGGAGAACTAGAAGGTGGGGGGAAGAAGTAATAAGTTCACCTTCCAACATGGTCAAGAAATTCTTATCAAGGCAAGCAAATTAAGCAAGTAGTATCTTCATAATGCGTGACTGCGTAAATGTACCAAGCAGGAAGTAAAGTTATTCTTTTCTTAACCTATGTAGATTTTCATAAATGTTGCATGTATTATTTCTCCCTTGGCCACAAAAAATCTTCAGGCTTTTCACCTCGTTTTCATCAGGGAGCAGAAGTATGTTGATATGAAATGTCTGAGTGATAGGCATGCCTCTACATTTTCAGAGGGGGCTGGGTTCTGGCAGTGACTCTGCTGGCTGGGATGTGGTACAAAGATTTGGCTTAGTTCCCTACGTGCTAAATAACTTGAGCAAATATAGACACAAGCTCTTCACCTCTTTTGAATTTTAAAATGATGAATATAAATTCTAATTGAATGTCCTGTCTCCCCACGCTCCATAGCCTTTTTAGCAAGGAGATCAGTTTCCTTTTGAACAGCAGGGTCAGGGGTGGTGCAAGTGGTTGTGCAGTTGATGGGGAAAAGGTGGAATCAATCCCAAATCACACGTAGTAAAATCTGGGGCTTTCAGAACTGGGTCCCCCCTACACACACACAAACCTCTCTCCCTCTACTCTCCCTCCACTAATATTTTTTGTCTTGTGACATTCTTCTGCTGCCATGCCTCACTTCCTTTTTTATAATAGTGTACATGTGTGCATGTGAGGGAGAGGGAGAGGGAGAGGGAGAGGGAGAGACAGCACCTTGGATAGGGTTTCATTATGCCACAATCCCCTTTCCCCAGCCCTCAGCTCCTCCTAGGCACCTATACACACACTCAGTGTGTTTTCTGGTGACCCAGAGATCAGCCCCGTGGCTTCTAGCACTGCAGTTTAGCATGCTACAGATTGTGCCACTTAGGCTGATGCCATGTCTTCTGAGAAGTGCTGCACTTGCCCATAGGAGGTGCCCAGAGGGTCGACGACCTTTCTCCAGTTCCCATGAAAGTGTGATCAAGACTGGCACTGAGCCCTGAGCTCAGCGTCATTTAGGGAAAAGTGCAGTTTCTTCAACAACTTTAAATTTGCAAATAAAGAAGGAATACCATCCTTAAAACCCTTCTTCACCTAACTGATTTTGCTACTTAAGAAGTAGCACTGGTTACAAAAATATACATATGTAAGTGAAACAAGCATTCTTTCCAGACTGTTGTCTTAAAACCATTACAGAATATAGGAAACTAGCTACCTGTAAAGAGACATAGGGATTCTTTCTAGACACTAGATGTATCAAATCAAAAGTAGAAAGTGGATTGAGAGAGAGAAAGTGGATTTATATATATATATATATATATATATATATATATATATATATATATATAGAGAGAGAGAGAGAGAGAGAGAGAGAGAGAGAGAGAGAGAGGACTTGTTTTCATATGGTTTTGTTGAGAACAATTTAACTGCTTTTCATCGCCGGGTGGGCTGGAGGGGAGGAGCTGATTGGCCTGTTTTTCAAGAGGAAAGCAGGCGGCAGAGGGATGAGCTACTCTAATCCGATGTATGGGGAATCGGTGGAATGCCTTCTGGCTGCAGGCTGGCCCTGGCCCTTAGCCACTGCTCCTGAAATCTCTGGAAGGCAGAACTGAGCAGTCAACAAACCCACCTCAGTGGCTGCCTTCTTAGCCTTGTCTTCTGCATTTTTATACCCTTGCTCTGCGTCTTCAGCTTCTTTCTGCATCTGGGCAATGTCAGCCTCTAGTTTCTTCTTCTGGTTGAGGAGGCTTGTGTTCTAAGGAGAAGTCACATTCCTGTTAGGCAAGTTGAAACCAGCAATACTAAGGCACACTGCTCTGTTCAGGACATGCCAATGTTACTGCAGTCAGCCGTGTTCGGTTAAGCAATCCTCCCAACTCTAGGAGGCTTTGGCATCAAAGACATCCTTGAATGGAAGGGCTTTCATCTCTTAGAAGTTCAGGACTCAGGACTAAAGTGGCGGCACCTAAATCAGAAAGGAGAAACGGTTCCTGGATAATCTACAAGCCCCAAACATGTGTTTGGTTTTCAACTGGAGAAATAGTTTTCTGTCTTCTGCTCTTTGATGTGGCAGAAAAAAAAGTGTCCCAGAGCAGAAGTCAGAGTCACCTACAGACATCTGGTGAGCAGGGGACTGGAGAATAAAAATCACAGTTCCCAGCATGCTGCTCCTAGAAGAAAAAATAATAATTCTTCCTTTTTACCTACCTCCCTTTCTATCTTACTTTGCAGTGAGGAGGAGGTGAGAAAAGTAGTTCAGAATGACCTCCTCCCCCATCCCTTAGGAACCCCATTACCACAGAGGATTCTGTGTTCTGTGGCTGGTGCTGCCCTAGTTCTTTCCTTCTCGAGTGGTGACACCGGAGGTCACAGCTTCCTTTGCTGCTATCTGGTCTGTGTTTGAAGCACAGCTTTTCTGAGAGGATGAAGCCATAGCACAGAGCATGTATATAAAAAGCATGGGCTTTCTATTTTTTATTTCTCCTTTCACTTTATCCTTTTCACAGGATCACATTTTCCTCTAGCTAGTGACTGTCTCTGTGGCAGGGTTAGGCCTTGGAAACAGAAAGACCTTCAGACCTCGCAGGTTCTACTCAGCATTCTTTATGGCGTAAAGCATCTTCATCCAGGCTGCTCTCTGTCCTCATGGAGAACCTTGTGCCCCGCCCTCCAGGTTTTTCATTGCCATAGGCATGGCCTGGGTGGGGGATGCTCACAGGACACAACTCCACAGCAATTCTTTCTCCAGAAAGGAAGGTACAAGTGTACTTGCTGATGTGTCTGTATGGGAAACCTTTTCATTGCTAGAAAGATAATGGGTACACCTTTGCAAGTCAAATGACTCTCTCATTGGTTCTGTTTTGGGAGGAAGCAGGTTATGGGATTATTTTTCAGAAGGACAATCTAGATTACCTAGCCACAGCTCTGATATTTAAAAAGGCACATATAATCAGCCAAAGATGATTGGCCTCATATGTGAGTTCTAGGCGAGAGGTTTGCAAAAGCAGGAGGTGCTCAGTAGGCTTCAGAAAAGGTTCATCGTGTGTGTGTGTGTGTGTGTGTGTGTGTGTGTGTGTGTCTAGAAAATCATGACAAGATTTTCACCAAGAAAATCATGATATATTTTTATGTTTTTCTATGCAAAAATGTGTTATGATTCCCCTGTCAACCCAACATATTTTATTTTTGAGGTTTCCTTATTTTGTGAGAGACAACTTGCATCCCTAACAGGGCCCTAATGCCACAGTCTGCCCCAAGCCTCGGTTAGTGCTAGGTCATGGGCCATATGCCTGGTGCGCTCAGGAAGGTCCCTGGCCCTGACCCTGGAGCTTGTCCACGTGGGCCAGCCTCACAGCGTGTCATGTTTTATTCCTACCCCACTGTCCAGCCCCAAAGGCTCCTTTATGTCTTCATTCATCATTTTTGCAAGGTTTCTCAGCATAGTTGAGACAGGGGAGATGTCCTTGTGAGCAATATTATGTCACCTAGACAAGAGCTGATCAAAGGGTAGTCTCTGGACGAGTAGCAGAACCAGAGAACTGTTTTGATCCCTGGGTCCCACTGCAGAGTTTCTGATTCATAGGTCTAGGGGGAGATTGGAGAAATTGAATTTTTGTGTCGTCTACTTAAGAATTCTGCCCTAGAAAACAGGTTCTCCACTGCCTACTGTTCTCCCCCCAAGTCCCCAATCCTCTTCTCTTTTCTGTGCCTGCTTTTTCTCTAGTCTATGTCCTATCTCTCTCCAGGACAGTGCTTTTTCATCAGATTGTGACCAAGTGGTACATTATCAGTTATAACATGCATGGTAAATGATTTGCTACCAATAGTTATTAAGTATTGCAGACAGTGGATGATTTTTTTAAGATCAATATTTCACTGTATAAAAATTCAACTCATTGTGATTAGATAAGCTATTCTGAGAGAAAGAAAAAGAGCTATCTTAAGGGAGGAAAAAAAAAAGTGAGTTAGCCTGCTGGGAATTATGCATAACCTGAAGATTATTTGTTTTATACCAAGTGGTACCCAGTGGGATTGTGCCATGCAGATGGACTCAGAAGTCATACTGAAGGTGCAAACTAATTGCAATGCCTTTCAACAGGTGCCTTTCTGGTCTATACATTCTGTCACCCACTATTTCTCAGTGTGGGCACAACTAGCATTCTGGGAAGGGAATGCTTTGTGATGTAGGAGCATCCTGCACCTCCCGAGGAGTTCTGGTATTTCTAGACCTTGCCCACTAAATGCCTGTGCCACTTCTTAGTCACTGCGGCAACCAAAGTGACCCCACGGATGTTCATAAATAACCCAGAGCATGGTGGCTCTGCTCCTAATTGCTTTAATCACAACAAACACCAAAGTAAAATTATTACAAATCTAATACCTCCACTTTAGCTACTCAAAATTCTTCAGTAGATCCCAATTCGAACTCCATCAGTCTCAGACTCAAGATCCCTGGTGACCTGTCCCTCCCTGTCCCTTAGCATCATTTCTGCTCATTTCTTCTACATGCCTATGCTCTAGTGGTTGACTTTTCCTTAAAATCCAACTTCCCTCTTGCTTAGCCACTATGGTTTCTAGGAGACTGGTGCAGGGCCTAAGAACTCTTGCTTTGTGCTATGTGTATAGCCTTCCATGAGAGCTGAGAGTTCTGACAGCTCATGTTGTTTGTCAGCAGCCACTAAGAATTGTTAGAGAGCTCCTGGCTGCAAGGCAGGAGCATTATTTTTCATACTAGGATGCTGAGGGAGCACATAGCTGAGAGAGGAAGAGAAATAAGCAAGTAGTTCTAGAACACCAGGTAATGCTCACCCCTCTCCCCAACATCCTAGCTGGGGTGTCTTGATTTTCCATTCTTCTAGTAAAAGGCTTGAGCTATGATTTAGTTCCATGTCTTCCAAAAAAATATATTGAAGCCCTAACTCCCAGTTTCTCAGAATGTGACCTTCTCTGGAAATAGGGCTTTGAAAGAGGTAATCAAGTTAAAATCAGGACTGTTGTGATGAGCCCTAGTCCAATATGACTGTTTCCTTATAAAAGTAGACTTGGTGCCAACGAGGCAGCCTGGAGAGGAAGGCAGCTGGATCTCACATGGCTGACTGCACAGTTCGAGTTCCTGACCCAGTAGCTTGAAAAACATGGCAGGCACATGTGCGTGCATGCTCTAAGTCCCAAGAGGAGAAAGGGGGTGAGGGAATTATGATGTGGTCAACCCCCCTGCAGGTGATTTCTCACTTTCCCTCTCTCTTTCCTCTCTCTCTAGTAAGTACACATGTCCTATAGCAAAAACTAAAAAAAAAAAAAAAAAAAAAAAAAAAAAACAGAGAGTGGAAATTTGGACAAAGATGCTTACAGAGGGAAGATTACATGAAGACACACAGAATGCCATGTGAAGGAAGAGGATTGGAGTGAGACCCCAAGCAGCCGGGGAATGCCAACAACTGCCAGCAAACCACCAGGTGCTAGGAAGAGGCAAGGCAGAATTCCCTTCCAGGTTTCAGACGACGTGTGGTCCTGCCAACATGATTTCAGACTTCCGGCCTCCAGAACTGTGAGGGAGTAAACTTCTGTCGCTTCAAACCACCCAGTTTGTGGAGTCCTATCGAGGCAGCCCTAGGGCTCTCACACGTTTGGGAGTGAATGAAGCATGTGGTCACTGCTCTGCCGCAGAAGAGCTCCTGTGTTTCAGTTCCACACCCAAGGCTTGACAATGTGATCGTGCATGTTCTAAGGCTAACCTCAGTGTGGGAACTGCTGTCTCCAACTACCCGACCCAGCCAATGGGGAGACAATATGGGCCCCACCTGGGTATGAAATTGATTGATTCGCTCTGTGGCTTCCAGGAGCTCCTCTTCTGCCAGCTTGCGCCCACGCTCTGTCTGCTCTTGCAAGGACCTCAGTTCCTCTAGTTCAGACTGAAGAAGAGCGCTGTACCGCTCAGCCGCAGCCACCTGCTCCTGCAGATCCCTGTTCAGGCGTGTGCTGTCATCTAGCTGTACTTGAAGGTCCTGCAAGAGAAAACCTGGGCCTGGAGCAGAGCTCTCTGAGTTCACTATGGGAGGTGCACCTGTCATACTTACTCTGCAATTCCACCTATTTGAATGTAAGCAGGTTTCTGCTTTCATGGAGGATTAATTGTATCATCCTCATCTTTATTGCCAAACAAACTTCTGTTTTGTTTTCTTTCATAAGCAGAAGTTTTTCCCACTTCCTTCCACCCCATAGGAGAGTTTGAAAATACCTTGATTTGATTCTGAAGCTGGCCCAGGGACTTGGTTGACTCTGAGACCTGCCGGTTGGCATAACTAAGCTGGAGCTCCATCTCATTGAGGTCCCCTTCCATCTTCTTCTTCAGCCGGGTAGCCTCAATTCTGCTCCTAGCTTCAGAATCCAGGCTAGACTGCAGGGAGTCGATAGCACACTGCTGTTTCCTCCTAATTGTAGAATAACATTCAGGGGGGGAAATTACACACTCAAATTAAGAAAAGTTACCTGCTGTGTTTACAACATTTTGGGAAACAGGAAAAAAAAAATATATAATTCAAGGAAAATTCTAGGCAACTAACAAAATTAGTTGAAAGGGTTTTCATTTTTCAAAACAGAGAAGGTCAGGTATTAGGTTAGTGAGTACGCATCCCCCATAAGAGACTAAATCATATGTCCAGGCCGACTTCCCTAACGAATCAGACACAAGAATCTTTTCAAGGTTCCTGTTGGCTTCCTTAGCATTACCTGAGACTCCAAAAGGATGGTCTAGGGAAAACACCTTTATTTCCTAGAACAGCTAAGGACAAAGGAAGAAGTGGTCTTTTAGTTAGATATGTATTTAAATTACTTTCAATCATGAACATTATCTGAATAAGACAGGAAAGAGCCATTCATGTTGGCACAAATTCTAGGATACAACAAAGACAGCTTTAATGGTCTACGGACAGAACTCTCCTTAACTAGCATGGTTATCTTTCTCTAAGAGTTTGAGAGGACAACCAAGGATTGGCTAAGAAAACCAATTGTCATGTGCTATTGAATTACTTCAATAATCCTTTGTAAAAACAAAAACCCTGAGCTAAAAACATACTTGTAAAGTGACAGAGGCTGATATGTTAGCTGCATGTTCAGAAAATCAATAATAATTTGAGAAACCCATGGCAATTTTCCTTTCCCACCACTTTTGAAGTGAGTTTGGGACCATCTGACTGAATTCTGGCCAACGGACTGTGGGCGAGTGTGAAGTGTACCGTTTCAAGCCTCACCCATATGGGTTCCCACCGGAAACCCTTCCTCGTCTCTAGCAAACTTGGCGCCACTTGGAATGTCATGGCATCACAACATGGAAGGAACCTGGGTTTTCAATGACTTTGAAGAATAGTGGCCCCCTCTCCAGCCTCCCCCACACATTAGATTCTGACACAGGCAAAATAAATTTCTATTGCTTTAAACCACCAGGACTTTATATGGTTTTTTTGAACAGTTTAACTGCTATAATAAACCATGCCCTGTTAAGCTCACATCATGAAAAAAGGCCCGACTACTGGACACCTAAGAGAAAAGAGAAGGAAAAGAGGCTCCTTCTCCTTCCGCATCAAGCCTGTTCACGCCAACAGTAGAACATATCCATCGTGGGTCACAATTAGACTTCATATTAAATGGTGTTGAGCCTACATCCTGAGCTCTGAGGCCAGAGTAGCAGGCATAAAGCTACTATTATAGGTAGTAGGAGTTTGGTCAAGTCTGTGAGCAGGTGACACGTGAAGGTGTCACCTTTCATGACCACTCTTTCCCCCATTAGTGAGAAAGGTCTCAGAAGCAGTTGTGGAAATGAATGAGGAATAATTTTTTCTGGTTTGAGAACCCAGGCTTTGTACCTCTCTTCCACCAACTCTACTTCCTGGCCCACAGAGTTGAGGTTGGTACCTCATGCCTTTCTTTAGATCCTGGTTTTTTTCTCAGTTCCCAACAAACCTGTCTCTTCTCCTGTCTCCTTCTGTCTCCTCCCCTGTTCCCTGCATCCCCCAAAACTTCGTGTTTTGAAGCCCTAACCAGGACGTCAGAATGTGACTGTATTTGGAGTTAGAGCCTTTAAAGAGTGTAATAAAAACTAAATGAGGCCATTAGGGTGGGATTCTAATTCAATGGCACTAATGTTCTCATGAGAAGAGGAAGACTCAGAGATGCACGTGCAAAGAAGACTGTGTGAGAACACTGTGAGAAGCTGACTTTCTGCAAACCATCAAGACCGGCCTCAGGAAAAACTAAGCCTGTCAACACCTTAATCTTGGATTCCAGCTTCCAGAACTGTGAGATCATAGATTGTTGTTCCTCAAACCCAGTCTGTGTGTTCCATTATGGCCGACTTACTGCACTATTAACCTAGGGCACTCACGCTCAGCATCTCTAACAGCTGTGAGAACTTCTCTGTCTCACACCGGAAACTCTCATTTTGCCACAGTTCACTTCCTCACACAGGAACACTAAAGCATCCCTAGACCTGGTGTCAAAATCCTCTACCCAGAAATATATTCTACTTAAGCAGACACACCAAATGTCTCAAACTGTACTGTTCCCACAGTTGTTTATGAAACTTGACGAGTGCCTGCAGACAAGTAAAAAGTGCGATGGTTTAAGAGGCACAGATACAATGCAGGCCTGGAGAATGGCTGCTAAACAATCAACATATTTCATGCAGAGTCAAGAAATCTTTAAAATGAAAACTCCCTCAAGTACGTTTCTTGAGAAAAATGAAACACTCAGGACCAAGGGCAACATAGTAAGAAGTTCCTTCTTCTCTTCTCTCTAAAATGTGAAATACAATTTAAGAAAAGAAACCAAATGATCATTTTTTCTCTTCCTATTGTGCTTATTTACATCAGAGAAATGTGAGATTTTCCTTAACCCAAATACATATGATTTCATTTTAAAACAGTTAACAAGGGGGCCAACCGGAGGTATGGAGGTTAAAGCACTAGATCTCACATGACAAGTCGTGCAGTGTGCTGTTCAAGTCCTAAACCTTGGAGTTTGAAAACTACAGTGGGCACCTGTGTGTGCATGCCCAAAATCCTGAGAGGAGACTGCAAGAAAAGGGATTGTGGCATGGCCATCTCCCCAGGAGTTGGTTTCTCACTTTTCCACTCTGTCTCTCTTTTCTCTCTCTCCTCTCTCTCTGGTGAGCACAGACGCTCTATAGCAAAAACCTTTTAAAAATATATTAATGAGTTTATTTGCTAACTAAACATCTTGTCTGTGTTTGAGAGTCTACTTTTCAAAAACACCCTAAAATATCTTACTTAGAAATGGAAAGATATTTAAACATGTTTTTCTGTCAGAGCCTCCTTGAGACAATAAAGTCATATGGTGCCTCTAAGTTAAGGCCACGTGGTCGAGTTTGATGTGACTAAGTTCAGAGGCATGGACCCAATGGAAGGAAATGATGGGCCATCACTGAATGCCCGAGGCCATGAAACATAGGTAGGCAAACCATGGGTAGTGGACCAGGTCTCACTATGCCCATTTGATTTCCTACTGTCTGTGGCTGCTTTTCTAACCCTTCTGTTGGAACTGAACAAAACAAACAAATATGTTATAATACAGTAAGGTGCTTCGTTGCCTCAGTCCCAGAATCGCCTCTCTAGATGTGGCTGAAGAGAATACCAAACAGGTGCACTGCGCCTCTGGGCCAGGGAGATGAACCACACATTTCAGCATTTCCTCAAGTCGTTGGGAGAGAAATATACAGAAGGGCCCCAACTTAGGATTATTCCATTTACATTTCTTCAACTTTCGGATGGTGCAAGAGTGATATGCATTCAGTAGAAACTGTACATTCTGTTTTTCACTTCAGCGCAGTATTCAATAAAGTACACGAGATATTCAACACTGATTTGTAAAACAGGCTTTGGGTGAGATGATTCTGTTCAACTGTCAGCTAATAAAGTATTCATTTTTCTTAATAAAAAAGGCTAAAGAGCACATTTAAGATAGGCTAGGCTAAGCTATGATGCTTGGGAGGGTAGATGTATTCATGCATCTTAGGCTTCTGACATTTTCAACTTGCAATGGGTTCATGGAGACATAACCTCATTGCAAGCTGAAGAGCATCTGGTCCTGAAGATTCGGGATGTACTCACCCTACCTGTTCTCAGCCCGGCTTTGGGCTTGCTGCAGGCCTTGACTTCCACAGCGATTATGTCCACCACTGACCTTCAAGCTGTCCTCTTTTCCTGTGTCTAGGGTGGAGAAAATAAGCCAGCCACCCCTGCTTCTTCCTCTGCTTTCATCAGTGACTACATGGTCTTTTCCCTCCCTCTGGCTATGCCAACTATGACATTTGTAGAAATAAAAAATCATATAGCTTCATCATCCAAAAAGTGTAGGAAGTCCTAACTGAACTATTAGGCACTGTGTCTGGCCAACATTAAGCACTCAAATATTTGCTGGACAAATGAAACATATCACACACATACTACCTTCTTATACTTCTCTTCACCAACAAACTCCCAGCTGGGCTCATTCAGGATTACTCCTCACAGGATGGAAGAGAAAGCTCAGTCAGCAGTAGAGAATGAGGTAAGTGTTTCCTGGTTTACTGGACTATTAAGGTTTTCTTTACCAGTGGGGCTCCGTCTCCTGATTTCTCGTCCCCTCAACTTACTGGGTCTTATCATACTAGGATTCTTTAGTTCCCGTGGAATTTTCAATGGCTTATGTTGACACAGGACCTGAAACCTCACCTTGTCCTCAGGCAATATTTTTCTTGATTTCTTATAACTGACATGGCTTGTCCTCGATCGCTGGGAATCATCTACCTCGCCCCCACTTTTCCCTGGCATGCTCATCCGTTCCCTTAAGATCCCGTCCTAGCACCGAAGTCAGATTGAGCCATCAGATTAAACGAAGGCATTTGATCAACTCTTCACTCACACAGAATAGAAAGGGTCTGGATGGTATTTGTGCTTTTCTGTAAGACACGCTCATCTTTCCTTTCTGGATGTACCTAAAATAGTCATTATGAGTCATTAACTAAAACTTACAGATGGCTCATCCCCCTGCTTTTAGATGGCTCTTCCTTTTTTCAGCCCCTTCACAACGCATGCCTTGTCTTCAATTCTTTATTCTCCCAGCCCTAGCTGTTTGAATCTCTAGCTTTCTTTGCACTAAGATTATTATAATTGGTGAACTGCTCTATGACATTCAGATGTACCTGACGAGACACAGACTGAGAACACATTTTTCCTCAGCTGGGTTTATTTATAGGCACAGCTTTGACGTTACCTGAAATCAGTTTGTGTGTGTGTGTTTTCCCTAACTGCACAAGAAAATGTTAAGCTTTGTTCCTTGTGGAAGGAAGTAGGACAAATCAAGACCCAATATTTTTGCCCTTTATCAAAAAAATTCTTTTAGACACTGACTTAGAGCCCTTAAATAGACCAGAATTCCTTACCATAATCAGCCCTACAGAGGAAAATGCCAGTGAGTGAGAGCTAAGATAACTCAAAGCACACAGAGGACCAAATTTGGCTTGACATTCTCATTAAAAAATTGACCCCCAGAGAAGTTTGGTCTGAAAATGAGCTATAGGAAAGAGGTCAGTTCAACTGAACATGTTAACAGGGTTTTTTTTTTTTTTTTTTTTTTTTTCTTATTGTTTAAAAAACACATCGAAAGTAAGTTGCCAGTTGAACCTCAGACTCAAATGATTTTCCTTGCTGACATATGGCATTGACTAAAGGGAATAGATCAGATAGATGATATAATCATTAATTCCATGTGTTTATAATTGTGCCTTTGATCTAGAGAGTGTGAAGTGCTTTGCCACCATCAGCTTACTGATCTTCCTCGCCACCTTCTGTGTCCTGTAGGGGCTGCTTTTATCCCCTCACTTCACTGGGAAGCTAAGAAGTGGAATGTCTAAAGTCATCCGCTTGTTATGATGAAGCAAAGAAAAGATCCCACAGAAACTGTCTAATTCAGTTTCCTGACTATTAAGACTCAGCTGCTTCAACAAGAATTCAATAAGCAGCTTAGTCTGCGGCTCATGTCCTTCTCCAAACAAATGGCTCCACTACAGGCAGGGGGGATGTGAAAACTTCACTCACATCTGACATTAATTTTAATATGCAGCATCTGACTTTTTAGTTCTTTTCTGCATGGTTTTGTATTATCAGTCAGTCAGTTGAATGGCCAACCAGAGACTCGTTACAGAGACCCAGACAGTACACATAGTCCTTACATGTGGAGTCTTCACGGAAACCGCATATTTTTCAAAACTATGCGTGTGTTTCAATTTTTTCTACACCAGAATAAACTATATTTTAATTAGATTTTCCATAAACTTTTTGAGGTCCTCTCATATAGGTAATAATGTTCATGATTTTTTTTTTTTGGAAAGGTTTTTTTGCTATAGGGCACATGCGCTCGCCAGACAGACAGAGAGAGACATAGAGACAGAAAGCGAGAAATCACCCCACAGAGGGGATGGTCATGCTGCAGTCCCTTCTCCTCCATTCTCCTCTTGGGATCTTGGGCACACACGCACACGTGCCCAGCGTGAGTTTTAAGCCACCGGGTCCAGGACGCGAACCGCAGTCGACTACGTGGGAGTCCAGCGACATAGCCATTATGCTAACTGCTGGTTCCCAATGTTTATGATTTTTAACTTGTGGGGTTTGGTGTGTTATCTTGAGTCTCGTATGAGAGTAAAAGCTACTCACCTGTAAGAAAACCATAATCATAAAAATTGGCAGTAATTATGTATAGGTATTCCATTATACTATTTGTAGTAAGATTCTGAGAAAAACTCTGGTGTAGAACGAAACTTTGTCTTTGGTAAAGTTCCAAAAGGCTTCATAAAAGTAGCCAGACATTATGAATTCTACGTAGTCAAGGATTTCAAAATATGTAACCAGTGCTCATCAAAATAATCTTAAATACCTAAAATCTTCAATTTCCTCATCCTTCTCTGAAAGCTTTCTTTCAAGTTCTGCTTTAGCTTCGAAGAGTTCAAGCTGGAAACGAAGAATCTTGCTTTCATGACGTTCCAGAGCTCCCTGAAATACATAAATAAAAAGTCCTAATTGAAGTCCACTGTTCTCTGCATGTATGTCCTTGCTGTAATTCTTGTTTGAGTTGCTGGGAGAGATGTAGGTTCAAATCGGGTCCCTGAAGCCTGGAACAGGATGAGAAACAACTGCCTACTTTCATTTGTCATTTCACTTATTATAGCTTTGACATTCTTGGGTCTTTCAGCTGTAGCTGTAGAATTAGAATTCTAAAACATTGTTTAAAATAGAAAATTTCAATCTCATCTGTGACTATATTTAAACCTTTTAATTTGTTATTCGACTTTTTCTAACATATTCTTTCTTTGGAATGAATTCATAAGACTACCAAACCTAGAACAAGAAAAGAGAAACTGCTACCCAGAATCTTTTATTTAATTCTGGACATCACAGAAGGATAAAAGTTGGATGCATTCAGAGAACAAGCAACAGTATTGTGCCCAAATATTGTCATGTGAAGAAAAAAGGAACTTAAAAGGTACTTAACACACAGCACACAGCATGAGCCACTGTGGGTATCACTATAATTAGTTCGACTACTCCTACAAGTGGGTTGCTTTGACAGATAGGGAGATCCCCTGCCCCTCTGAGTATTTAAATATAGCCAAGGCAATTATTGCCAGAAATGTTATAAAGGCAATTCAATTTTAAAAGTGTAGGGTTTTTTTTTTTTTTTGGAGAGGTTTTTGCTATAGGGCGCATGCACTCGCCAGACAGAGACAGAGAGACAGAAAGCAAGAAATCACCCGTCAGGGGGGATGGCCATGCCGCAATCCCTTCTCCTCCATTCTCCTCTCGGGATCTTGGGCACGCACGCACATGCACCTGGAGTGAGTTTTAAGCCACCGGGTCCGGGACGCGAACCATGGTCAACTACATGGGAATCCAGCGACATAGCCATTATGCTAACTGCTGGTCTCAATAGTATAGGTTTGACTAAATCTTTAAAGCCTCTTCCAAAGATGAACTGTACATAGAAAAGGAAACACCCCCCCTCCCCACACACACACACACACACTGAAGAGATTGCTGATATAAGGGCACAGAGGATGCAATCTGTTGGTCAGTTAATTACAAATTGTCCAAAAGGACAGGAGTAATTTCTTACAGCCTTTATTGAGAAGAGCTTAACATATACCACCAAAAGTAAAAAGTAAAACTGAGCAGCAATTTAAAAATAAAAATAAGAGATGTCGGGGAATTTTAATAAGGTCTTTTTTGCTGTTCACCTTAGTATAAAAGAAACTAAACCAATGCTTGGATAGCAATTTCCTCAGAGAGAATGGTACAATTCCTTCAGGGGAAAACTGTCACCTCTCACCCTCTAAAATGCACTGAGAAAGTGCATCTTTAGAGAAGGTGACCTGGTATAATTTCAGTTTTATGGTGTTAAAAAAAAATCTGATGAAATTTCTCATAAAGGTGCACCCAGCAAAATAAATAACCCAATGTTACAAATACATGTCCAAGTTGATGAAGTATTTATGGATGTGGCTGAAAGTAGAACTTGAGAAACTGCGAATAGAACATAGTGCCATCTAGTGGTACTAGATGGTATGAGTGCTATGGCCTATTCTCTTTCACCTGGGTGCTGGTCAATGTAATATACAAAGTTACCTGTATGTTATACAGGACAAAAATTACCACTGCCAGTCATATTTCTCATTAACTTGTCATAGTTTTTAAAACTTCTACCATGAAAGTTATTTCTTTTGGATAAGACATGGTTTCCAGAGGCACCTAGCCAGAAGACCGAATGAACCAAGTGAATAAACAAAGTTCACCAACTGTCCAAGGGCATCCTTGCTGGAGGATCTCGCCAACTGAAAGAATTTTCCAGAAAATGTAGAAGCCTCTGGACACATTTATGCACAGGAGACCACGGGCTGTGTCGAGAGCTGTTTACTTGACAACTCTACATACAGGGTAAGTCGGACACATCTGGCTGGCAGGGTTCTTACTGAATTGAAATGGAGAGGTTATAATGGACCATGCTCAGCACAAAGTCCTCTGGGGTTCTAATTTTCCATCACCATACCTTCCAAAAGGTCCCTGTCTAAAACCGACTGCCACACTTTTCAAAAATCATTTTCTCTAGTGATGGGTGAGTAGGTAAGGGCCACACTTCAATGTGCCCTGGTGCTTATTAGAAGGTTCCTTAAGAAAGATGAGATTCAACTGTGAAAAGAGACTTATTATACACCCTCCGACCATGCCAAGATAACTCCCTTTTTAGTTCACCCTGTTCTTTGGCAAAAGGTTTTCTTAGAAGTCTTTTTGGTTCTAGTGCACACCCAGGGATAAAGTCAGAGACTTTTCCTGAACTTTTAATCTCTACATGGGAAATACTCCCGTCAAACAATCTGCACAAAGATGAGATTTTTAGGGGGCCAGCAGTTGGCATAATGGCTATGTTGCTGGACTCCCATGTAGTTGACTGCAGTTCGAGTCCCGGGCCCGGTGGCTTAAACTCACGCCGGGCATGTGTGTATGCATGCCCAAGATCCTGAGAGGAGAATGGAGGAGAAGGGATGCATTGTGGCCATCCTCCTAGGGGGTGATTTCTCACTTTCTGTCCCTCTGTCTCTCTCTGGCAAGCACATGTGCCCTATAGGAAAAATCTCTCTCCCAAAAAAAAAAAAAAAAAAAAAAATCTTTTCAGAAACAAATGTTAGAGAACATCACTTTGAATCTCTCTCTCTTTTTTTTTTTTTTCTATAGGGTGTGTGCCCTCACCAGAGAGATAGAAAGCGAGAAATTACCCTCCAGGGGGATGGCCACGCCGCAATCCCTTCTCCTCCATTCTCCTCTCAAGATCTTGAGCTTGCATGCACATGGGCCCGGTGTGAGTTTAAGTCACCAGGTCCAGGACTCGAACTGTGGTCGACTACATGGGAATCCAGCGACATAACTATTACACTAACTGCTAGTCCCTGAATCTTATTTTGAAAACTACCAAGAGATTTTTAAGGAGAAACAGAAACGGTGTTTTGGTTTTGTTTATTTGTTTGTTTTTGACTAACTTTGTTTAAAGAGTGGGCAGCTATAAGGATACTTATTCACTCAACATTTGACAAATATTTACTGAGCCTCTACTACATGCTAGACACTGTTCTGAGCCAGTGCCTCTCAAATAGTAGCATGCATATGAACGCCTGGAGGATCCTGTTAAAATGCAGATTCTGCTTCAGCAGAGCTGGGCAGAGCTGAGATTCTGAGTTTCCCCTTTTTTTTGTTTATGTTTCGCCTTCAAATAATTTTTCCTTTTTTTAAAATTTTCTTTTTCTTATTTTTACATTTTTAAACACTCAATGTATACCGAATGTCTGTACTTTATGGCAGAAACAGAGAGATTGGGAGGTATAATAGCAGGGAGGGCAACTTTAGATACCAGAGACTAGAGGAGGGGCACAGGGAAAAAAATGTTCACAGATACAAGGATGAAAATCTACTCGTTGATGATAATGTATACGGTAACATCTATGACCTGACTGATATGCACTGCATTCCTGCTGGGAAAAACTACTTTGTAAAGATCTTTAGTGATGTAGATTCCAAGTTTCTAATAAGCTCCTGGGTGATGTCCACACAGCAGGCCCGTGAGCTACATTTTGAGTAGGGAAGGTCTAGGCACCAGGGATAAATTAGTGAACAAGACAGAGATGGTTCCTCTTCATTACAGGCAGGAGAGTCGCATTCACTATAGTTTATCCTGCTCCCTGAGCCTCAATTTCCTCTGCAGTAAAATGGGAATAACAGTTTGCTAGGGTGATTACATCATATAATGCATATCAAGCACTGGCATGGTGCCCAGCATGTATTAATAGTAAACACTTGAATAAGTGGCATTGTTCCACGCTGTTGTAATTACCAGAATGCAGATCTTCCACTTTGTCACAGTAATAAAAACCTTTTCTCAGGACCAGCAGTTAGCATAATGGCTGTGTCACTGAACTCCCATGTAGCCGACCACGATTCAAGTCCTGGACCCAGTGGCTTAGACTCATGCCAGGCACGTGTGCGTGCGGGCCCAAGATCCAGAGAGGAGAATGGAGGAGAAGGGATTGCAGAGTGGCGATCCCCCCTGGGGGAGGGGGGTGATTTCTCACTTTCTGTCTCTCTGTCTTTCTGGTGAGCGCATGAGCCCTAAAGCAAAACAAACAAACAAACAAAAAAACTTTTCTCCCTGGAGATAATACCTCTGCTTCTTCCAGTGTCACTTGGACATCAGTCTTTTCTTGTTCAATCAGTTTCTTGACCTTTTCCATTTCATTTAACTTCTTGGTTCGTTCTCTAACTTGGTTTGCCAGATTTGAAGTCTCTTCTGGAGAGGAAGGGGAGAACAGCAACGTTTGTGACAGGGTTCAGTCTCGGACCCATGATATCAAGCACAGCAGACTGTTCCTTCAGATCACCTGGGACCGTAGTCATGTTGCCTTTGGTAACTTAAGAGGGCCACCACTAGTCTATATGGGATCCCATCAGAATTAGAAAAAGGCACCTTGGCCAGCAGGTGGCACAGTGGTTAAGACACTGAACTTCAAGTGGCTGACCATGGTTTGAGTCCCAGACCCGGCAGCTTGAAACTCACACCAGGTGCATGTGGGTGCATGCTCAAGATCCCAAGAGGAGAATGGAGGAGAAGAGACTGCAGTATGGCCATCCTCCTTGGGGGGTAATTTCTCACTTTCTGACTCTATGTCTCTTTCTGTCTCTCTGGTGAACACACATGGCCTATAGCAAAAAGTCTCTCAAAAAAAGAAAGAAAAGAAGAAAGAAAAAAGGCATTCCCTCCTTTGATATATTCTTTTGAAAATAGGCCGAAAATTGTCTATGGCAGTTGGTAGAAAGGTTCTTCTTAGAGGACCGCGCATTGGATAGTCTGCACAACTTTACATGGTATCCTATCTGTCAGGGCTGTCCACATCTTACCAGGAGGTACTCTAAGACAGACCTGAAATCCTACACTTCTGTTGTATATGCTTAGCTATCAACACCAGAGGCTTCTATCTTATCAGTCACCACTCACACTGGGACAGGAATTTGAAGTATAAACTGAGTTATAGTCTGCTAGCAGCCAACATATGACCCCACAAAGGCCAGAGACTCAGACGAGGTTCAAAAAAACAGAGCTTTAGTTCAAGCACCTAAGAGATTTTGACTAACCTCTCATGAACACAAACCTTTGAGAGTAAGGCACCCAGAAGTCACAAAACCTCTGCTTCCTGATAGTGTTATCATTGGTCTGCTTCTCATGGGGAAGCTTCTTGTATCTAAGGCACACGATATGAAGCCAAGTAGCTCTGGGAATTACCCATCACCCAGGGAGCTCAAGAGCTTACCTGTCCTTCTGTTTCTGAGATTTCACACTCTGATGTGATATAAAGAGAATTTTAACAAGTAATAAAAATATGTCAGATGAAAATTCTCATTGAAAAAATAAATTCTTCTCTGATAGCCTTCTTCAGGAGGGGAGATCTCAAGAGAGAATGTGGGGCATCATCTACATAGCTTTGGAAAAACTTCCCTCAAGCTGCATGCCTAACCCAGACCAAGTGTAGTCCTCAGACCAGCAGCATTGGCCTCACCTAGAAACTTGTTCTAAATATAAAATCTCAGGCCCCTTCCCAGACCTACTAAATCAGAAACTCTGGCAAATCAGTCATTCTGGCAAACCTTCCAAGTGGTCTGGATACATCTAAAGGTTTTTATTTGTTTGTTTGTTTTTGTTTTGTTTTTAAGAGGTTTTTGCCTTAGAGTGCATGTACTCACTGAAGAGAGAGTGAGACAGAAATAGTGAGAGGGAAAGCGATGCATTTCCCCCCCCCCACACACACACGCACTTCTCCTCCATTCTCTTCCTGGGATCTTGGGCATGCATGCACACACACCCAGTGCGATTTTGAAGCCACCAGGTCCAGGACTTAAACCACAGTCAGCAGTGTGGCAGTCCAGCAATGTAACCACTACGCCATCAGCTGGCCCCACATCTCAAGTTTTCTAACCACTGTTCTGGAACTCTCACATGCCCAGTCAATGACCCAGTCTTGGATTATAATAGGTCAACAGAGAATGCAAGTTCATTTGTGCTTCCAATAGTGATTAATTTGCTTCCAAGGCCTCTCAGAGTTTTCATACTCATTATTCTTGGTGCTGGTATAAGTTGGTAGCCTCTTTGAAAGGCTGGTGGAAAGTATACCAAAACTTAAAAAGTTATTACATTAAATTAGCAATTTCATTTCCGAAAGTCTATCTTATTGAAATGTTTTTACACATGCACAGACACACGTATAAAGGTATATAATATAGGATTACTTATGCACAAATAATTTGACCTAAAATGAATAAGGTTTAATTAAATAAGTGACAGTCATCCCTATTATGAAAACTGTGTAGCTACTGAAAAGGACATGGTGGGTCTCCATGTCTGCGCGTGTAAAGAACTATAAGGTAGGGAACCAGCAGTTAGCGTAATGGCTATGTCGCTGGACTCCCATGTAGTCGACCGCGGTTCGCGTCTCGGACCCGGTGGCTTACAACTCACGCCGGGCGCGTGTGCGTGCGTGCCCAAGATCCCGAGAGGAGAATGGAGGAGAAGGGATTGTGGCGTGACCATCCCCCCTGGGGGGTGATTTCTCGCTTTCTGTCTCTCTGTCTCTCTCTGTCTGTCTGGCGAGCGCACGCGACCTATAGCGAAAAACCTCTCAAAAAAAAAAAAAAAAAAAAAGAACTATAAGGTATAAGGTACATGCAAGAGGAGCAGAGCTCCGTAGTCGAGCTGAACGAGCTCAAATCCCAGACCTGCTGTTTATTGACTGTGAATTCAGACAAGTTACTTAACCCTCTGACCAATATAATCTCGATTTTACAGGTGAGGAAACCAGCACTAAGATGGTTCTGAGAATTAAACAATTAGTTGTATATAAAACCATGCCTAGTATACGGTATGAGCTATAGATATGTGTGCTAAACCAGAAAATCGATTTATAAATGAAAAAAAATGTGTAGAACACTACGTAATTTAGGTGAAAATGCATAAATACATAAATGGAAAATGTTGTTAGCTATGGAGAGCAAGAAATTCTTAACAGTGGTTTTCTTTACAGAGTGAAACTAGAGCTAACAGTCAGAAACTAGTCTTACTTTTAGAATTAATTTAACACAAAGAATACCTGTAGTTAAAAAAAAAAAAGCAATATTCAAAATTGAGAAGTTAGGGACCAGCAGGTGGCATAATGGTTATGTCGCTACACTCCCACGTGGCCAACCATGGTTAGAGTCCCAGACCTGGAGACTTGAAACTCATACCAGGCACATATGTGTGCCCCAAATCCCAAGAGGAGAATGGAGGAGAAGGGATTGTGGTGTGGCCATTTCCCCTGGGAGGTGATTTCTTGCTTTGTCTCTCTGTGTCTGTCTCTCCAATGAACGTACACACCCTGTAGCAAAAATAACTCTTAAAATTTTGAAAAGTTAAAACACAAATGGAAACATGATAATGCTGAGGCCTACTTCCCATCAGAGACAGCCTTGCCCTGTGCCCAGCTCTCCCAGAACTTGTTGCTCTTGCTGTGACCCCGAGCCCAGCTCAGAGTACCTTGGAGGTTCTTGTTCTCCTTCCTGAGCATCTCCTGGCTCATAGAGCTTTCCTCATAGGCGTGTTTGAGCTTGAGGAGCTCAGTGCTGAGAGCCCGGGCCTCCTTCTGAGAGGCATCTAGTAGTTCTTGGGACTCCTCGTACTTCTGCTTCCAGTCGGCCAGGGCCTGGTCAGAGTGCTGCTGCCTCTGGTGCAGGCTGGCTGCCACAGATCGAGCCCTCCCGAGGTCTGACAGGGCATCCCCAAGCTCCAGCTGCAGTTGGTGCCTGGTCCTCTCCAGGGAGGCGTTTCTGCTATTGGCCGCCCCCATGGCTTCTGTAGCCTCCTGCAGCCTAATCGTCAGCTTCTTCCTGGGAAAGGAAGACCCAAAGGGCAAGTGAAGCAACAACTGCAGAGAGTTCATCAAGGTGTGTCCCGGGCTAAAGACTGCTTGAGTACAAAATAGGATGGCCCGGGAGGCTGGCTTGACAGCACCAAGTAAAAGGAGCTTCTATCCTTGTCCCTGTAGGACCCAGACGTCTATTGATCACTTTCCTCTGGCTCCTGCGAGCACATGGTCTTTATCCCCCAACCTCTCCCCTTTACCAGCCTGGACTAGGAACCCAGGATCTGTTTGAATTTTCATAAATATTTGCTTATTCTAAACCTTTAATAATACTGACTTTGTTGTATTTCATTAGAAATGAGAGAAATAAGAATATTACACTATACGTCCCAGCAGGAGGTGAGTACCATAAAATCCTCGGGGCACACTTAGTCACTAAAGAGCTCCTGAGCTGTGTTCTTCCCAAGGAACACGCTCTTGCTCTCTCCTGCTGACTCTCTCTCTCCCACTAGCACGTGGCTCCTAAACATGCACCAATTCTCTTTTCTTCTCACTCTGAATTGCTTTGCCACCTCAGCTCCTCTCCCCGAACTTATATACCAAAATCCATCCCCTCATGCTCACTTAACAGGCTCTACTGCTCTTCAGGGTATTTCAGCCCCCATCTGTTCTTCCAACACACTCTGAGATGGATTGGCTTATTAAAGCGTTCTCTCCCCCGCCATATTGAAAGTGAGAATGCTTAGGAATTCTAATGGATGGAATGTGTTCTCTTACTTATGTCTCCACAGGGGTGCTGGCAGTTTCAGTTTTACTCATTCATTATCCTTTTTAGATGCAAGGTACTACTGGGTTGTCAGAAAAGTCATGACACATATTTGCATTAAAAAAACAAACAACAAAAAAAAACAACTCATCATGACTTTTCCAACAACCTAACATATGTACCAAAGTTTTTCCAAGCTACTGTTATTAAACAAGAAAAGGACACAGGAAATAACATGGACCACACGACTAACCCTACAGAGTAATGTGATAACAGGTCCCTCTTGGTGGGTTTAGCCCTCTAATCTGGGCTTTCTCAACTCCTTCTTCACTGGCTTTTAACCACAGTCACTTCACTTCTTTGTTTTACTTTTAAATATTAGGAGAAAATTCTGATGCTCTACCTGGCTTAACATATTTTATACATATAACATAATTATATTTTCTACTTTAAAAATTGGTACCAGAAATAAGAGTTTTACTCTGGGTGACCAACTGTGCTGGTTTGCCTGGGGCAGGGTCACCAGGGCAGGGGTCTTTCAATGCTAAAATTGGGAAAGTCTGGGGCAACCTGGACAAATTCCTCTTACTGATAATTTTGTTCTACATTTAAAACCAACTACGATTTTATTCCACAACTTAGTTGCCTGTAGAATATAGAGAGATGTTGGAGATTAAGAAACCAAATCCTGAGACCAGCAGATGGCAGAATGATTATATCACTGGACTTCCACATGGCTGACTGCAGTTTGAGTCCCAGACCCGGCTACTTGAGATTCACACTGGGTGTATGTGCATACACGCCCAAAAATCCCAAGAGGAGAATGGAGGAGAAGGGATTGTGGCAAAGCCATCTCCCTTAGGGGGTGATTTCTCACTTTCTATCTGTTTCTGTCTCTCCAGTGAGTGCATGTGACCTTTAGCAAAAATCTAAGAAAAAGAAAGAAACCGAATCCTATTCTTGGAGAATTTAGAACCCAGAAGCAATTAAATGGGTCTCAGGTGAATGTGATTGTACTAAACTAACTTATTAGATAAATCCCAGCCTGAAAACCAAAGCAGGCAGATCTTCAGCCTTCCCACTGGGGGAAAAAAAGGAACTTAGATTTGTGTGCTTGTGTGTGTGCATGTGCATGTGGTTGTGTGTGTGTATGTCTCCTACCTCCGGGATGTGATTTAGGGGGAAAGTATGATAAACACAAAGTTTTATTTAGTTGATGTTTGACTAATTTTAAAACAAGAAGGGTTTCAAATAGTATCATGTTTGCCCCCCCTTTTTTTAAGTTGTCACATACTACAGAACTAGTTCCAATAAATCCATGTGGCCTTACAATAATCTGTATTAGTTCTCTCCTGTTTCCCTCAAAAAGTCATCAAAGAGAATAACAGGTAGGCACTTTCATGGGAATTCTTCAATCATTAGAACGAAAAAGAAAAATCTTACTTCAGAAGCAAAAGCCATATTTGTATATGAGCAGGCATTTCAACTCAAGTCGCACTTTTCTGTGGTCCAGAGTTTTTCTAAAACACCTACTGCAGGTATTTTTAGTATTTGTCATCCCAAAGCCCTTTTTAAGTTACTGTAGACACAGAGATGGATCACTTGATTCTCCTTTTGGGACAGAACACAAGCGGCTGTTCAACAACCACTCAGCAATGCCTCTCAAAGATTTAGGTGAAGAACTGAAAAACATTATTCCTGGTTGAAGCTAAAGAGAAATGTATTGATCTGTCCTGGATTTTTGCCAAGCTACCAAGCCAGGGACACATTCTTTTGAGTAAGCCTTTAATGATTATAAGCTGGGGTTAGTTTGACACTCTCTCTAAGATACACAGTCCCTTGACCTCTAAGCAAAATGCTTCAATACTACACCTTGATAACAAGTCTCGACTCAGCTAGGCCCAAAACTGCTGTAGTTCCTGCAGAGAACTTTTAAAATCATTATGTGGCATTGTCCATAAAATTTATATTTTAACCTTAGGGGTAGCCTGAGGATGATTTCTTTTCAAAGCAATCTTTGCCCCATAAGACATGATGACAGATCCTACCATGTTTCCAGACGTCCCTGTCCATCTTCACAGACCACTTTGTAGTGCACAAGTTAAGACCAGAGACACAATGACTTTGATATATGGAGACATATACGCACATGGACTCAATTACTTTAGTGTTTCAAATGAAATATCAGGTTTGAAGTGATAACCCATTTTCAAATCATAGCTCAAAGTCACATTTTTTATGAAGACATTCATTGTCCCCTAGAAAGAGTCTTCTTTCTTTCCCCAGAACTTGTTTATAGTCTCTTCCACGTGTTGTAATTTTTATTTTTCTTAGCCCCTCTAGAGCATGTGTTCTTTGCTGTTTTTGCTTTGGTTTGGGGCTTGCTATGCCCCCAGCAAGGATTTGTGAACTACACACCACAAGGTTTTGGAGACCATAGTCATTGTTCTCACACCCTTCTGTGACCAGCCCCACATGAGGGAGAGCCTTGCCCTACTCACTTGGCATCCTCCATGTCTTCAGCGGTCTGGATGACACTGTTTTCGTACTTCAGTCTCCACTGCACCATTTCAGCATTGACTTTGGCTAGCGCCCGGTGCAGCTCAGCCTTGGACTCCTGTTCTTCTTCATATTGCTCTCGTAGAAGGTCACAGTCACGCTTGGCTGACTGCAGGGCATGGGTCAGAGCACTCTGTGACTGCAAGGGGGACACACATTTTTTTTTTAAAGGGACCACCACCACTAACAACAAAAGGCTTGGGGGTGACATAATTTCTTTTTCTTTTTTTTTAGATAAGGTTAATTACAACCTGCCACAAATTCAAGCTGAACCTGAACCTAGTAAGATAATACCAAGGAGAATTTGGGACAAGAAGAAAAAGGATAGAGACTATCTAATTGCTGCCATTAAAACAGGAAAGAGTTCTATTTAGGGAAATATCAGCCCAACTATGTGGGCTTCAACAATGGGCAGGCTGGGGTTCTGGAAAGAGGGGAAAATGCAAAGGTAGCAAGGGGAACATTCACATCATTTAGGCAATAAGATTTATATTTAGAACTGTACAATATTCTAATCTTGTTTGAACTAAAAAGAACTACTGAGATTTAGTCTTGCCTTTTTGTTCCATTGACAAGGAAAATAAAATCTTTTATTTTACATGGAAACATTGGAAAACCTAAGCCCTTATCACTTTAAAACAATGCTGCCCAACACTTTCTCTATGGATAAAAACATTCCATTTGTACATGGTCCAATGGAACACTAGCCAGACGTGGCTCTAGAACAATTGAAATCTGTACCGTACAGTACCATGTGTGCTGAAAGCAAATCTTTAGTTTTATTTCATTTCAATTAATATAAATGGAAATTTGAATAACCACTTATACTAGCGTAGGAGTCCTTGTATTTATTAGATATCAGAGCTCAGTTTAAGAAACTTTTTTATTTAATTGCCAGAGGGTGCATGCACATAACAGAGGAAGACAGAGACAAAAAGGCAGAGAGGGAGAAAGCATCCCCTCTCCCCCATTTTGTCATGGTCATGCCCCAACAGGGATTTGTGAACTACATACCATGAGGTTTTGGAGACCATCGTCATTATTCTCATGGTCATGACACAGTCCCTTCTCCTCCATTTCTCGATGTTGTCAGGGTTTTGGGTCACACACATACACATACACACACACACACACACACACGCACACACACCTGATATTTTTTTCAAGCTGCTTGGGCCAGGATTCAAACCATGGTCAGTCATGTGGGCTCTGGCTCTCTTAGCCACAGGCCACAGGATTGGCACTTGGTGACCTTTCCTATTACTTCAATATTGGTCTGGCTAACCTAGCAGCATCACGCCAGGAGATGACCTAGTGCAGGGGAAGAAACAGGAACTCAACTGGTCCTCAAGGATCCTTTATGACAGTGTGTATAAAGCTTCTTCTTAGGCACATGCAACTCTGAGGGCACAGGCTTTCTTAATGAAGGCCTCAGCCAGACACCTTTGGGCAGTGAATGAGGTACAACAATGCCCGGTGACTCTGAGAATGTTGTAGACTTTGGAATCAAACTTGAGTTCAGGGTGCAACCTTTCTTAATTAATTTTATTTTAAAAGGACTTTTTTTAAAGAAAACTTTTATGTAGAATATATTTGTTGAGCACCTGGTTCGAGACATTATTATAAAAGCAAGGGAGACAAAGTACCTGTCCTAGGGAGATGAAAAGGAATAAGGGGTTAAATGAAATAAACATATAAACAAATGAATGGAATTTGTAATAGCAGTAAAATGAATGAATGATTGAATAAATAAAGCAGATTGATAGGATGATTTTTTTCTTTTTTTGAGACAGAGATTTATGCTTTAGGGCACGTGCACTTGCCAGAGAGACAGAAAGCAAATAACCCCCCTACGGGGAATGGCCACACCACAATCCCTTCTCTTCTCGGGATTTTGGGCACATATGCACACGCATCCAGTATGAGTTTTAAGCCACCAGGTCCGGGAACTCAACCGAGGTCGACTATGTGGGAGTCCAGTGACATAACCATTATGCCATCTGCTGGTTCCCAGCAGATGTATGATAGAATGTTTGGCTCCTACTCATTATTCCCTAAAGACATCAGGGAAGGGCATTAAGCAATGGATTAGCAGTTATTAAAGTCCTAAGGCAGGAATAGTGGTGGCTGCTTTTAGAAGCAGAAAGGGAGCCAGGACAACTGGAGAGGAGTAAATAAGCAAAGCAGATGCACAAGGTTGGGTAACAGAAGGAGGCTGGAGCCAGACCAGTTGCCCTTGTAGGCCAATTGGAAATCACTGGGAAGACAGCCAGAGAGACCTCCTAAAATATAAATCAAGTCAGTTCACTATCTGCTTAAAATCCTTCACAGTATATTACTAGTATGACCTCGGACAAGTTATTTGTCTTCTCAGGGCCTTGGTTTCTTCATGTCTAAAGGCCTCATTCTACCTTCTCTATCTGACTGGCATAAAGATTAAGGCAACACAAGAGGCCCAGCTGCAGTGGCGCAGACAGCATCATACTGTTCTGAGTGCTGGAAGCCACATGTCCACCACAGGTTCTTGTCCTGAGAAGACCTGCAGTATACCTGGTGAGTACTTGCTCAAGATCCTGACTAGCTTTAGGACTGGGATAAGAGGACTGTGGTCTGATGATACCCTGCTAAGGGTTTATGTCTCTCTCACACTTTCTGTCACACACTCTCTCTCTCATGAAAAAAACAAAATAAACTTTAAATTTAAAAAGATAACATGAGAAAAGTATCTGCTACAATGTCTAATGCACACACAGCAGTAGAAATTTTAAAATTTGGGAATCAGCAGTTGGAGTAATGGCTATGTTGCTTGACTCCCATGGAGTTGACTGTGGTTCGAGTCTCAGACCTGGTGGCTTAAACTCATGCTGGGCGCGTGTCTGTGTATACCCAAGATCCCGAAAGGAGAATGGAGGAGAAAGGATTGCAGCGTGGCCATCCCCTCTGGGGGGTGATTTCTCGCTTTCTGTCTCTGTCTCTCTCTGTCTTTCTGGTGCGTGCCCTATAGAAAAAAAAAAAACTTAAAAATAAGAAATTTAAAAATTTGTATGTAATATGTAAAATATGGAGAGTTAAGGAAATGAAATGGTGCAATACTTTAAAACAAAGACTCAGCCACCTCCACCTTCAGAGTCTATGCCTTCATAGTAAGGTCATGTACAAATGAGATACTCTGAGGTCTTAGCAACAAGATGCCTTGAATATGAACTAAGAATTAGCTCTAAGTACCAGGGCTCAAAGAATTTATTTCTCATGTTAGTCACTATGCTTTCACCATAAAGAATCACTTTCATTGGGGTCACCTTCTAGAAACATTACATATTCTCATAGGAAGAAATGACTAAGTTATATAACTTATTGACAACTTAAAAGCAATATTGCGCTAACCCAGCCCCATTTATTTCACTCTAGTCTTTTATTTAATTCTACTTCTTAGGGAGCAGTTCAGGATCAGAATCCACAAAGAACTTTGCCGACCTTCTGTTCAAGTAAGAATCAAAACTGGACACACATACTTTGTTTGTTCTAAATCTGACAAAGTATAGAAGCAATTTGAATCACTGAGGAAGATTCTTCAGTCATCAAGGTTCTTCCCTGCAGATATAAGAGCTAACATGGTTTCTCTCTTTGTAATTTCTAGGGCATTTTCCCTTCTTTTTAAAAGATATTTAGGGTTACCTACCAAATACAATTTTTTAAAAGAGGTTTTTGCTATAGGGCACATATGCTTGCCTGAGGTACAGAGAGACAAAAAGCAAGAAATCAACCTCCAGGGAGGATGACCATTTTGTAATCCCCTCTCCTCCATTCTTCTCTCAGAACTTCAGGCATGCAAGCATAAGTGCCCAGTGTGATTTTAAAGCTACCAGGTCTGGCAGACAAAACCACAACAAAATAACAGATATTTTATGCTGCAGAAATTAGGACCCAATTCGCAATCATCACACAAACAAACCTTAAATTCTACTTCTCAACCCTGTCATTTCTCCCAGAGTTCTTCTCTCACCTTTTCCCCAAAGAAGCAAACAAAACCACTTGCACCTTAAAAAACATGGATCTTTTCCTCAGGGACTTTGAATAGGTTCCTATGCAACATGTCTTGTAGCACAAATGTAATTCTACAGAAGTTGCATTAAATTTTATTTGGATATGTGTATATATATATATATATATATATATATATATATATATATATTTTGGAGAGGTTTTCACTATAGGGCGCATGCGCTCGCCAGACAGACAGAGAGAGACATAGAGACAGAAAGCGAGAAATCACCCCCCAGGGGGGATGGTCACGCTGCAATCCCTTCTCCTCCATTCTCCTCTCGGGATCTTGGGCACGCACGCACACACGCCCAGCGTGAGTTTTAAGCCACTGGGTCCGGGACGCGAACCGCGGTCGACTACGTGGGAGTCCAGCGACATAGCCATTATGCTAACTGCTGGTTCCCTGGATATTTAAAAACACACACACACACACACACAAACAAACAAACAAACAAAGCTACCAGGTCTGGGACCCAAACCACAGTTAGCCACATGGGAATCCAGTGGTTACTATGCCACCTGCTGGCCCCAATTTTATTATTATTATTTTAAACACATGATCAAATTATTGGTGAGAAATAGCAGATAAATTACCTTGGACTCCTCTTCTAGCTGCCCTCTCAGTTCTTCAATCTGTCGAGTAAAGTTGCCCCTTTCCCTGGAAAGTTGGCTTATCAGAGCCTCCTTTTCTTCTAGCCTCTTCAGCAACTCACCTATGTGACATGACGATATCACAAAACATGTTCATCACAGTCTCCCTATCTATTGCCTCCCCATTTAACTGATTGATTTTAAGAACAATCAGAATGACTCTTCCCACATGTTTTTAATATTAAAGAAGGGTATTGGAGTCTTGTTATCAGCAAAACCATGACAATTATCCTTTTCAGGACTGACAAAGAAAGTCCTAAAAAAAAAAAAAAGAACTGATTTCTAGTAATAAGCATGAGTTGATCACAGATAACATTAGCTACTATTTATTGAGCACCTTTTAGGCTCTAGGTATTTTATATTCTCTAGCTAAGTACTCACAATCACTGGATAATGGAGGTAATATGCAAGGGGCCTTCAAAAAGTTCATGAAAAATATGTATTATGAAAAAAAACTATGCACGGATTTCAAGAACTATTTGTATCAAAATAAATTCATACTTTAATGAATTTTTCCAGAAACTTTTTGAGGTCCTCTGATATTATCCATTTCGTAGAGGAGGAAACAGGGCAGTTTGTTTAAATGGGTCTAAAACAGAAACATACATGGCTGGTAACCGGCAGAGCTAGAACACATTCTTTCTCCTAGGCTATGTTTCTTTGTTTATTATATGTGGCTCCATCAACTTGTGGCTAAAGCATTTTGAAATAATCACAACATTTTTGCTTCCTTTGTACAATGATGATCGCAATGTAATAAAAGATTGTTAAAGAAAATTAAATGCGTTATATATTTTGGAGAACAAATTGCTAAGTAAATATTAGACATGGTCATTAAATGGTAGAAAATGTGACCAGAGGGAGAAATTCTATTACACTCTAGTCTATCCTCCCTGCTTAACTTATTCCATTAATTACAAGACATAAATGTCATGGTTATTAGAAGTGGTACTAAGCTGAACCAGTCTTGGAAAAGGCTGGGTTTCTGTGGTGCAGGGAGTGCAAAACTAAAAACCCAAAATAGCCGTGACTCCCCCCACTCCTCTTGCTATCAGCTCTGTAGCTCTCACTAAGGAAACATCTGTCTGAGTAAAAGCAGTGCTTCTTAAATGTTTTGGTCTCAGGAACATTCTACATGCTTAAAAATTATTGAGACCCCAAAGAGATGGTGTGTATGTGGGTTTTATGCAGATAGTATATTAGATATGAAGACAGAGACATACATATTATGCATCAATTCATTCTGAAGAACTGATTTAACAGAATGACATATTAACATGTTCACATAAACAATATTTTCTTAGGGAAAAAAAAAACCTGTATTTTTCAAAACCAAAAATAAAAATGTGAGAAAAATAAGACTGATCTACATTAAAAAAAAAAAAGAAAAAAAAACTTTGGCTTAATAAAAGACAGTCTCGTATATACTTCTGAATTCAACCTACTCTAATATATTGTTTGGGTTTAAGTGTATGAAAAAAATTCAGTTTATCACAGATATATCCCTAAAAGAGAGGTCTATTTTCATAGTCTTTTCACATAATCATGGCCATTATTTAATAATACAACGAAACTCTACAAATGGGAGTTTCTTAAGGGTTAGTTGTAATACTAAATAAACCCATATTTATAAACCATTTTACTCTATCATATTAAAACTCATTAGTCTATCTTAAACTTGGAATGAATTTTTAACAACACATTAAGTTTGCAACATTGTACAAGGGTGATTTGAAAAAATACATTCATTGATTTATGCTGATCTTTCAAATGTGGATACATTTCATTACACAAATGTAAAGGGGAAAATATTATTTTTGTCCTACTCTCAGTCACTCAACCTTCCTGACATCAGATGTATAGAGAGAGTTATTTCCCATATCCCACGCAATTCTCCGACATCACCTGGGTGCCCTACAGTTTAACTCAGTTCTGACACTATCCACCTGGAGGCAGTGTCAGCTCCTCGCCAGTGGAGGGCCCAGTGCCACAACACGGCCCACCTCCCTCACTTCAGATGCCAATTGCAAGTCCAGGGTGTCACCTACACTTTTGACTGAAGGACTATAACTAAGAGTTCTCATGACCTCAGGTTCTTTTAATTTGCTAGAGTAACTCATGTAACTCAGGGAAATACTTCCTTATGGATTTGTTTATCACAAAGATAATTACAGATAAACAGTCAGATGGAGGAGATTCAAAGAGGTCTGGAACAAAGGGCTCAGAGCTTCCATGTCTTCTGAGTGCACCATCCTCTAGGAACCTCCGTGTGTTCGGCAATCTGGAAGCTCCCAGAACCCAGTTCTTTGGGGATTTTATGGAGCCTTCATCACACCGGCATAATTGATTAAGTCACTGAACATTTACTAAATTGCCTTTAGCTTCTCTCCCCTTCCTGGAGGTCAAATGTGGGACTGAAAGTCCCAATCCTTGAGTCATGCCTTGCTTTTTCAGGTGACCAGGCCCCCATCTGGAAGATATCTAGATGTCCCCAGCCACCAACCATCTCATTAGCAAAAAAATAAAATACACTGATCACTCCATACATCTCACCAATTTCAGGAGCTATGTACCAGGAAAGGGACAAAGACCAAATATTCATCTGTGTGTTTGTAAATACATATACATCTTATTATAAATTCCAATATTAAAAAAATCATATTTGTTAGTATCAACACTGATCTCATCAGAAAAGTCAAGCTCACAATAGCATATACGTTTTTTAAATCTAATTTTTGTCTAAATGGTCCTATTTTATTATTGATGACAAACATTGCCAGTTGTTTTCCCTGAGGTGACAGGCTTACTTTGTTCATTTTTGAGAAAATATCTGCCAAATTTGTAAATCTGAATAAGCATGGTTTGTCTCTCAATTGTTCTGTCAAGCAAAAGTAATACTCCCTAAAAACAAACCAAACAAACCAACAAAAAAACCTGCTATCTCAGCTCGGATTTTAAGCAATCACACATCTTACTTCAGTATGAAACAGAAGTTCTTTATACATATTTTTTTGTTTTGTCACACAGAATATTAAAAGGATATATACTTGGGATTGAGATGTAATACAATTAATTTTTACTGCTTCATTAAAGATAGCCTTAATTGAAAGTGACTTTTTAAAAAAAGCTGTGAGTACATATTAGTGGATATGATGATTACTAGTACTGTTTATTGCTACTGCCTTGTCTCATCTTAAGGCACCAGCAATTTTAATCATCATTGCTCTTGTGCCATCACTACAAATGGCAAAAGAATTTAAAAAGAAAATTGCATCTTAGTAGTATTATAAAATAGCTGTAACCTCATTTACCCCCTGAAAAATCTTGAGGATCACTAGGAGTCTGTTGACCAAACTTTGAGAATATCTGGATGAAAATATTATATTAAAATTGCAAGTAGTTTGTAGAAATGCAAATCTACCAAAGTTGAGACTAATGCATCTAATGCATGGGAACTATAGAAACAGCACCCACCTGACATGCTTAATTGATCACATTTACTATTGGTTTTGCCCCTAAAAGCACAGTATGATAAACAACTGGATAGGACATGAGAAAGAAACTTCAATAATAGCATTAAAAAAAAAAAGAAGAAGAAGAAGCCAGAATAATCTGAAGCATGGGCGGGCCAAATGAGAATAGTGGAAGCTTGGATAGGTATAGATTTAATTTTTATTTATTTTTTAAGAGAGATTTTTGCTATAGGGCATGTGTGCTCACAGGAAAGACAGAGACAGACAGAGTGATAGAAAGAGAGAAATCACCTCCCAGGAGGTATGGCTTGCTGCAATCACTTCTCCTCCATTCTCCTCTCAGGATTTTGGGCATGCACGTGCATGCGCCTAGTGTGATTTTCAAGCCACCAGGTCCAGGACTCAAACCATGGTTGTCCATGTGGGAGTCCAGCAACGTAACCATTACACCATCTGCTGGTTTCAACTTAATTTAATATACACAAAAATCAAAAGGTAAAGATAAGGATTAAAGGAAGGAAGAAAAAGGTCCTGCTTCCTAAGCAGAATTATCATCTCAGACCCATTCAAGTTACACACTTACCCACTAATTTACTCATCAAAAAAGTGAGTAGAAAATTAACACCAGTAAGTAGGAGAAGGCAGCCAATGTCTATCAAAACAAATTTTATGCAGCACTTTCTGTAGGGCCAGAATACAGATATTCTCTGGACTGTGAACTCTACAGTAACCTGACTATATCCTAAATAGCACAGATCAAATTGGGATATTTGTAACAAGGCCTAGTGTCACACACCCTGTAGACAGTGTAAGAAAAGTCCTATTCAATGTCTTTTCTAGAACCACAAACACTCCTTTCTTCTAGATTTCCAGGTTTGTAGCTGTGCCAACTCATTTTAATTTAGCTCTGACCCTAGTTTAGCATCTAGAAACATAGGAATCCACTCGCAGAGAATCTTACACAATCAAACTAGTCTAGTTTCTCCTTTTAAAGTATAAATTCTGTGTTTTAAGAATGTATTATTGGGACCAGCAGATGGCATAATGGTTACGTCGCTGGACTCCCACATGGCCAACCTCAGATCCAGTCCCGGACCCAGAGGCTTGAAACTCACATTGGGTGCATGTGCATGCATGCCCAAAATCCCAAGAAGAAAATGGAGAAGAAGGAATTGCACCATGGCCATCCCCAGGGGGATTATTTCTCACTTTTTGTCTCTGTCTCTCCCTCTCCAATAAGCACTTGTGCCCTATAGCAAAAATCTCTCTTAAAAAAAAAAAGTGTGCCTGTGAGTTCAAAAAGAACAAAGAGGTCAACATGGCTAAGGCAGAATAAAAGAAGGAGTAAAGTAGCTGAAGAGGTCACAGAAGCAATGAGGTGGGGCAGTAAGACAGGCCCATGCTGGCCATTGTACAGACTATGGCTTTTTCTGAGTATAAAAAGAAATATAGGTTCATTATTGAAAATTAGGGGAAAAATGCCTATTTAAAGAGGAAGAAGTTATAAAAAAACAAAAAGTCATGCCTAGTAGGCTGTGTAGACAGCCCCTACCATCTTTTGATCTTGAGAGTTACTTCTATTGGCTGCATATGTAGTTTTTCTACTTCACAGAAGGAAGCTGGGTAGGGCCTCCCAAAGTGGTACAGTGGTAAGCCTTTGCAGACAAGAGGCATGACTGTGGACAAGGTATCTCAGAGGCTACACTCCTCCCCTAGAATCTTCAAAAGCCACCTAGTCTCAGTAGATAGTTAAACCTCCACGAGTTTGCGGAGACTGAGAACTACTCATGAGCAAAGCAGTGTATTTGCTTACCACTCTCACTCTGTAACTTTGTCTTCTGTGCTGTCAGGTCATTTGTCAACTGAGTCACCTCTTCTAGTTTTGCATTTGCTCCATTCAGGCGTTCTTCATACAAACTACAGAGTTTCTCAGCATTAGCCTAGTTAAGAAAAAAGAGTTAGTCATGGATGATAGTGGCCATGCTGAATTGGCTGCCCAAGGAAGGAGTGAATTTTACAAGAAGATGGCTTTTTAATCTCTGCCCAGTCTAGTATCACAACCACCATGAAACCTGAGTACACTGAGGAACATCTGTGAGCTAAAACTAAGTGACATTCATTCTTTATCAGCCTCCGGATGGGCCTGTGTCTGATTTGCTCCTTCTTTATTTTTCTTTTTCTTTTATACATTCAATCTGATTTGCTTCTTACTTGTTGGTTAATCAGTGAGTAATATCCTGACCAAGTTAAAACACAAAATTAAGGCTGGGTGTTTAGTTTGAAGTAGCTTTTAGTACCTGCATGCTCTCCTCTATAGTTATTATCACAGCCAGCACAGGGAAATCAATTTTCCAAATTTCTTAAATGTTCTCATTTAAGCAAGTATAATAAGCACTAGAGTCTAGGCCCCTAAGGGGCTTAGATTTGTCAGCTTATAGGTGTCATTGAAGAAACTCAGGGCCCTGTGTATTAGGGCTGTCTAGAGTTCCTTGGTCTTCTGGAGAAGAAAATATCAATGTGGTATCAGACATGATCACCTCTTTATATAATATCTAACTGGCTTTCTCTCCCACTAGAACGTAAGTATCATGAGGATAAAGATTCTATCTGATCACAGATATATTCCCCAGTGCCTATAATAGTATCTATCACATACTAGGATCTTTATTTTTTTTAATCTTTTTAAAATAATTTTATTCAAATTTATTTATCCATTTATTTATTTTAATTTGACCAGAGAATGATAGCGTGAGAGAGAGAGAGAGAGAGCATGAGAAAGCAAGCCACCAGGCCCGGGGCTTGAACCATGGTTAGCCATGTGGGAGTCCAGTGCCCCCAACCACCATTCCACTTGCTGGTCCCAACACATACTAGGATCTTAATAAACAAGTGAAGAGGTACAGAGGGAGAAGAAGTAGGAGAGAAAGAAACAAGGAAATCTAGAGAGCTTATCAACCAGGATAGGAGAAAGTACTGAGTTGTTGGGAAAGTCATGAGACATTTTTACATAGAAAAACATAAATATATGTCATGACTTTCCCAATGACCTGATAGATGGATATTAATAGCCTAATAACAGAAATCTGAGCTGTCAAAGCAACTGTACTCTCCTAATCACTGTATATGGCTACAGGCTCTAGACAACCCTACTGGGCTCTCACTTCAATCCCATACACCAACTGCTTAAGAACTGGCTTTTCATGCTTGAAGAAAAGGATATGCCATTGGCTTTTGCACTTCTACCTTATTTAGGTAATGAATTTAACCACCACATTCTTGCCACACTGTGGATACTCGGGCTGGTAATTTTAAGACACAGGATCCTCATACAAGACGAAGAGCTGCCAAATGTAATATGGGGTACCCCCTTTATGTAGGAATTAGCTGTAGTTTACATTCTTACTACTTATGTGGTCAGAAGCAATAAAGTGACATTGGTAGACTTCCATGGTTGTATATATTTTACATATTTTTTTTTGTAAAACTCATTAATAAATTATTGTTGAATGCCTTTCATTTTCCTGACAAGAATGATGTGATATTAAAAATGATAGTAATAGTAGCAGTTAATATTTATTGGGTGCTTATTATATACCTAACTCTTCTAAGCTCTTAAATGTATTAAATCTCAATTCATACACTAACCCCATGAGTTTGTTTCTACATAGAAAGAGGGCTATGGAAATGGAAGAATAAGGAGACAAGGAAGGTATTATACCAAAGGAGTCTAAAATGGTGAAAGCCAATGGTAATCCTAATAGGCTCATGTTAACCTAATTGTGTTTGTTATGATACAGCAATGGCAGTACTTGATGTACTTAAGCACTCAATAAATGCCTAAGACACTCAAATTATTACAGACTTCAGTCAGAGGTTGGCCAACATACCTACTGACATTTCCTGAGGGAGTATTGAAGCTTTCCTTAAAAGCCCTGACCTCCAAATTCGTTCTTTAACTTGGTCAGGGTATTTCCCGCTGATTAGCAAACAAGAGAAGAATTAATCAGGTACATGCCCATTTGGAAGCTGACAAAAAATAAATGCCATGTAGTTCTGGCTTGCAGTGCAGTAGTTGTGAAACTAGACCTGGCAGAGATACTGTGACCAGCTTCTCACCCAAAGCCATCAGCATCACGAAGTCAGAACACTAATGTTAAATGCCAGGTGTGCATTTAACATTATCCACACTAGAGTAGTGATAAATGTAACAGTCTGTAAGTTGTCTGCATAGTTTCTAATTATATTTTGAGTGTTGAATATGTTTTCTCTCCGAAAGTGACTTTGACAGTCAAAGTTGAAACACTGATTTTTTTTCCCTCACAATATCCCTCAAGAGTTCAGATTAACTGTTTTATAAATGATCAAAATGAACATCAGAGAGGCAAAATACCTTGCCCAAATTAACAAAGTATAGAACTATCAGAATTGGGATTTGAACTGAAACTTCCTATGCAGATGCACAAAATTTAAAAAACAAAACAAACAAACAAAAAACTATGAGATTTCTAAGCATCTGCCAAAGTAGTGACAACAAAGAAAATGTGAAGTATTCACTGACTTGATGTCCTAGGTGACCTGAATCCTCATGAATCCTGGGTCCTAGAGGAAACTGAGTAAAAATGTAATGATTATAATGCGTACATTTTAATTTTATGATGCTGCCAGTAATAAATGACTCATTAATTGAGCCAGGAAGAACACACCTAAATGTGAGAAATGACACATCTGTTTATGGCCTTTCATATGCTATGCTATGCTCCTGTTTGTTAAGGGTGAAAAAGCATGGATCTATATAAGACAACTTAGTCACTGGTGTGTGGAAATAGCAAAAAAAAAAAAAAAAAAAAAAAAAAAAAGAATCAAGAGAGTTCCCAGCTTCCAAGACAGATCCATATGGTAAAGGCCAGCTGGGATATGCATATCTATAGAGTGGGTAGCCCACCTGAGTAGATAAATAAGGTTCTTGTCCTCAGGCAAAGTGTCACATGCTAGGCATCCATAGTACTGTTTACCACTATTCAATTTATGAAGTATTTCCTTAAGCAGGTTCTGCACAAGACAGTGAAGTTGTTTATCTAAAGGTGGTTTATACAGAAAAATAGCATACAAAAGAATTGTTCCTTTAAAAGTATCTCAAATTTGGGCTGGCAGATAGGGTGGAGGTTAAAGCACTGGATTCCACATGATGAGCTGTGTGGTCCAGCGGCATGAAAATTACACTAGGTGCATGTACATGAATGCCCAAAAATCCCAAGAGACCAGAGGAGAAGGGATTTCAGTGTGGCCATGCCCTCTGCAGAGTGATCTCACTTTTCTCTCTCTCTCTCTCTCTCTCTCTCTCTCTCTCTCTCTCTCTCTCTCTCTCTCTTTCTCTCTCTGGTGAGTGCACATGCCCTATAGCAAAAAAAAAAAAAAAAATCTTAAATTTAAGAATAAGAATTAACAGTAAATTTTGATACCAGGAAAGAGGAGGTTAATGTAATAATGCACATTCATCTTAAATCTGGTTCTTAAAATAATGCATAAAAATGCTGCCTCCCAGAAATGTAGAAACCAATGGGAATTCAAAATAATCAAGATAATTGTGAGATTGCCTATAACTTCTAAATTGCCGTGGGCCTCTCTGTCAGCATAATATTCTTTTGAAAATGCTTCTGTTTCCACCGTACCACTGAGCATTGGCATCATAATTCAGAAAAAGATGAAGTAAACAATTCAAGAAAAAGTTCAGCATAATGTACATGCCTATGAGAGTGAGCAGAATCCATTTATCCCATCAACAAACATTGAAGGCAGCACCAGGCTGCGGTCAACCCCAGAAAGAAAGAATCTGGAATTGAGGCCTATCTCAGCCATATACTCATGTGACCTTGGACAAGTCATTGAGTCAGTGGGCTCCAAAAGGAATATGTAAAAGTTCATATTAGTAAGTGAGTACACAGACTGATCAAAGCACCGTATGAATAGAGTCAATGTGAATAAAACGAGACCTGCTTTCTGGTTTATAGATGGCTTCTCTTTAAGTAAAGCTGGAAAACTATACAATGCAGCAGTGAAAAGGGGGCACCACAGGTGCTACAGGAACTCAGAAATAGGTAAAATTTGCAAAATGGGAAGTTGAACTTGACCATTCCAGAGAGAAAAATTAGTTTAAAAAAGGCATATTGGTGGGAAAATCGATATTTGGTCCAAGGCAAGCATTTGGCATTGGCTGAAATGGAAGGTCTATGTAAAAAAGTAATGGAATCTAAAATTGGCAAGGCAGATTGAGTTTGATCACAGGCTGCAGGGTACTTTGAAAGTAAAAGCTTGGAGTATGTTTTTAGGTAAGAATAAAGCCATGCCTTACAAATATTCATCTGGAGGCCAGCTGGTAGCATGGCAGTCAAGGCAGCTGGATCCCGCATGGCCAACTGTGAAGTTTAAGTCCCAGACCCAGCAACTTGAAAAACACGCCAGGAGTATGTGCATGTGTGCCCGAAATCTTGACAGGAGAAATGGAGGAAAAAGGCTTGTGTCATGACCATCCTCCATGGGGTGGTGGGGGGTTCTCTTTCTCTCATTTTCTCTTGTGCACATATCTGCTAGCAAAAACTTTTTAATTATTTTTAAAGATCTAATCTGGATACCATAAAGGATACATTGGAAAATGGAAAGACTGGAAGAGAAAATGATAATTTAGGAAACTACTGCAACAATCGAGCTAAAAGGCAGTAAGAGATCTATGTGAGAATGGGAATAGGAATGGAATGCTAAAGACAATGATGAGGTGACCTGTTATGGTAACTGATTAGAAAGCAAAAAATAGAACAAGTAATTGAAGCTTAGAGTCTGAGTGATAGGAAGAACCAGGTGCCAGTGACACAAAGGTCCAAAGGAAATGCTAACCTCAGGAAAGGTGGTCAGTTTGGTTTTAGACATGCAGATTTGGGGAAAGAAAGACATTACTGATCTTTGAGAAAAACTTAGGAAAATACTTTTAAGAAAGCACAGGAAATAAGCCAGATTGTAGAGACTAGAGAAGTAGGAAGGTAGTAAAATATGCACCTATTTGTAGAAGACAGTCTCTTAAGGTGGTCTCCTAATGAGTCAGACCTGCAGGTACTCACACCTTTGACCTTGTGATTTGTCACAGACAGGAGTCACTCAGAGTCACTCCACAGTACTGTAAGCCTAAGGTAGAAGAATCTTTGGTTTCTTGGACCAATTTTTCTTAGTCCCTAAATTGCTATGTAAAAAATCCAGTACTCTGTGGCTGCTGTGCTGCGAGAAAGAACATGCTGGTCGCAAAGAAAGAGATTTCCAACCAGCTCCCAGCTACTCTAGCTATCCCAACCCAGGAGCCAGAAATGGGAGTGAAGAAACCTTCAGACAACTCCAGCCTTAACTGTCATCTCACTGCAACCATATGAGCTGACCCTGTCCACACCCAGAAAAAGGAGCGATAATAGTACATTTTTATTTTAGGCAACAAAGTTCTTGGATGATTTGTTATACAGCAAGAGGTAAATGGAACACTACTCTTTCAACAGAGACAGATGTAAGGTGTAGAAACTTTGCTTTCCTCTCAAGATACCGTCTCTGGTATCTGAAGAAAGATCCTTTTTACTTGTTTTTGTTTTTGGAATGGCTGAATAACAGCTATGTAGAATAAAAATTTATTTCCTGGGATGAGAAGAAAAGAAAGGAATACATGAAAAGAAAAAATGTAGAAGGTGAAGAAAATAATTATATTGAGTAGTCTTAATTTTATCAGGTCTTATTTATTGAAAGGAAAGATTCGAAGAGGCAGGGTTAGGATATGAGGAAGGATTTTGCATAAAGTAAAATAGAAATTGAGTTAGAAAAATAAAGAATGAAGAGTTCTAAGGAGCAATAAAGTCTAGAGGAAGTTGAAAAGTATGAAATGCATATGTAGTATGATTTTATGGTGCACCTATTAAGGGTTTTAGGATTTTGAGTTCCAATTAAAATGTACAGAAAGTGAAGAATTTCTGAGGATAAATTAGGGGCATGAAATAAATCATGAGAGTAAGTGCTTCCAGAGCCTCACTCATGAGGAGGAAGGAAGCCTACAAGGCAGTGAGCAAGAAGACACTCAGTGCCATTATAAAGAAAGAATCCATGGAACCAGCAGTTGGCATAATGGCTATGTTGCTAGACTTCCACGTAGTCGACCGCAGTTCAAGTCCCGGACCTGGTGACTTAAACTCACGCCAGACGCATGTGCGTGCATGCCCAAGATCTCAAGAGGAGAATGGAGGAGAAGGGATTGTGGCGTGGCCATCCCCCCTGGTGGGGGGGTGTGATTTCTCACTTTCTGTCTCTCTGTCTCTGTCTTTCTGGGGAGTGCACGCGCCCTATAGCAAAAACCTCTCGAAGGAAGGAAGGAAGGAAGGAAGGAAGGAAGGAAGGAAGGAAGGAAGGAAGGAAGGAAGGAAGAATCCATTAAAAATGTAGAATTTGGGACCAGCAGTTAGTGTAATGGCTATGTCACTGGACTCCCATGTAGTCGACCGTAGTTCTCGTCCCGGACCCGGTGGCTTAAACTCACACTGGGCATGTGTGCGTGTGTGCCCAAGATCCCGAGAGGAGAATGGAGGAGAAGGGATTGTGGCACGGCCATCCCCCCTGGGGGGTGATTTCTCGCTTTCTGTCTCTCTGTCTGTCTGGCGAATGCACACGCCCTATAGCAAAAACCTCTCCAAAAAAAATAAAAATGTAGAATTTATGTGATACAGGAGAAAGAGATAAATTTTCACTAGGTTTATATGTCAAGATAATTGGGGGTATGGTGGCAGGGTTCTATGGTCTGAACTTGTACCCACCAAATTCATGAAATGTAATTGCCAATGTAAACAGTTTTAAGAGGTGGAGCCTTTAGAAAGTGATCAGGTCCTGAAAGTAGAACCCTCATAAATGGGATTAGTGACCTTACAAAAGGGGAACAGGGGACCAGCAGTTAGCGTAATGGCTATGTGGCTGGACTCCCATGTAGTCGACCGCAGTTCGCGTCCCGGACCCGGTGGCTTAAAACTCATGCCAGGTGCGTGTGTGTGCGTGCCCAAGATCCCGAGAGGAGAACGGAGGAGAAGGGATTGCAGCGTGGCCATCCCCCCTGGAGGGTGATTTCTCACTTTCTCGCTTTCTATCTCCTATCTCTCTGTCTCTCTCTGTCTGGCTAGCGCACGCGTCCTATAACAAAAACCTCTCCAAAAAAAAAAGAGGATTTGTCCCTTTATCCCCTTTTGCCTTTTTTCCATGTGTGAATATAGCAAGGAACACCATCTTTGAAGCAGAGAGCCCTTACCAAGTCTGTGGGTGTCTTGATCTTGGACTTTTCAACCTCCAGACACAGAGACAGTGGAAATGAAAGCCTTGGAGATCAAGCTTTACTGTTGCATCATGCCTTTCCCAGATGAGTTCACAAATTCTGCTCACAAGGAGTAGAGGGTGTGGCAACTCTCCACTTGCTCAGCTAAACCTAAACCAAGGCTCTTCTCATCTACCAGAATGTAGGGCCAGTATTACCCATGATCTGACACCGTTACCCATGATCTGATAGTAAGCACTTAACTCTGGAGCTTGCAGCATGAAGGTTTATGGGTTAGCCAAAGAAAAAATACGTGATAAAACTTTCTTCTAGTGTTGGCTGTTTGAAGAGATACCTAAGGACATGAGGAAGAAGAAGCTTCTCCTCTCAGCAAAGCTGTCCTTGTCCACTATTAGTTCACGCAGGCTCTAGATGTATCTAGGCCACCCTCAAGGAGGGTTGCCAACACAAAGCTATTCTTCAAGAGAGATATAACTAGTAAGTTCACTTTTGTAGCTCACTTGTTTATGCCACCACAAGAAAGATCCATATAGAACATAAACTGAAATTAGGATAAAGCAAGAAACTGCTGTCAGGTCAAATTCAGGTGGCTGCTATGTGACCTTAACAATGACCACTGAGTGCTCGCTTCGGCAGCACATATACTAAAATTGGAACAATGACCACTGAGGTTAGGCCTGATCTATTCAGTCTGAAGAATTATCACCTCCATTAGCAAATACATACAGTCACCAACGAGGTTTGTTTTTCTGCTTCCTCCCCTCCCACACCTGTTTGCACATTCAGAAGTTCACAGAGGAGGCTTGTGAGTACCTTTGCTCTGGTCATCTGCTCAGCATGGGCCAGCAGGTCATCTACTTCTAGCTGCAGGTCACTCTTCTCTTTTTCCAGTTTCTGCTTGACCAGCTGTAGACTTTCTACCTGGCCCTCCAGCTCCGCCAAGCTGTCTGCATGTCTCTTCTTCAAAGAGGCAGATGTTGCCTCGAAGTGCAGTGTGGCCTCTTCCATGTCTCGACAAAGCTTCTGGAATTTTGTCTCCTGCTTCTTAGTTATCTCCAGCTGAGATGAACTGGCCCCTCCTGCCTCCTTCAGTCTCTCACTCAAGTCTTCCAGGTCTTGGGTAAGGTCCGTTCTCTCCCTTTCCACCTTGGCTCGAGCAGTCCTTTCTGCTTCCAATTCCTCTTTCAAATCCTGTATCTGAATCTGTAGCAATAAATAAGCAATAAATATTTAACTTTTGCTAAATATTTGTGATACGTCACACAATCAAGAGCTTTTTTTCTAGTCTTTTTTTCTTTTTCAGGGCTTTTCACAACTAAGGTAGCTAATATAAGACTTCTGGTTTCTAATTTATAACTAAAGAAAGTAAAATACAAAAAAGTTAAATTATTTGCCCGAAATTGGTACCAGAAATAGAATCTTCAGTTCTTCTAGATCTCTCAGATCTTAACAATGGACCTCATTAAATTATATAAATGAGCGGGAAACCTTAGTAAAGAAAACTTCCCAAAGGAATAGAAAGAATCTTTCATACAACAAAAAAAGATTTTAAAGAGTTTATGTTTTTAAAACAACATGATTAATTTTACATATGGTACTTGAAAATTCATTTCCTTGACAAATCCATGAACTATCAGGAACTTGGGGGAAATTTGTAGCCCAGGCAGAGTGTAGAAAGGGTAGGTCATCACTGCATGAGTTTGGGGCCATACAGGAGGCCTGGATTTGGATTCCAGGCTAATTGGAGTGAGCTGGATGCAATAGTGCACAACTATAATTCTAGCTAATTGAAACAGTGAGGCAGAGGATTGCAATGGCAAATTCCTATCAAAAATACCCCATCTCTCTTATTAAAAATTAAAAATTCTGGTCAATAGAATGAACGCCTCCAAGTCCAAGCAATTTACTCATAGAGAACAGCATCAATTTAATTTTATACATAATTCTTTTTTTAGAAAGAGAGATTTTTGCTATTGGATGTGTGAACTTGCCAGAGACACAGAGAGATATGGAGAGAGAAAGTGAGAAACCACACCTCAGGATACATGGCCATGCCACAATCCCTTCTCCTCCATTCTCTTCTCAGAATTTTGGGCCCATATGCACACAGGCCTGGCATGAATTTCAGGGCTCAAACCACGGTTGAGTATGTGGAATTCCAGCACCTTAACCACTTCATTACCTGCTGGCCTCCATAATTCTATTTTCTTAATACACTCAATTGCATATACATAGGACCCCATAATTCTTTAGTTTAAATAATTATTCATTTATTTTATTTATTATTATTATTATTATATTATTTTTTAATTTAATCAGAGAGAGAAAGACAAAGTGAAAAAGCAAGCCACCAGGTCTGGGATTCAAACTGTGGGCAGCCAGTGGGAGTCCAGTTCCTTAACTACCATGCCACTTACTAGCCCCTTAATTCTAGCAAACATGATTAATTGGTGTCCTAGTCTGCAAAATATTTCAAGTAGGAGCTTTGAAGTAACAAATTAGAATTGCGGAGGAATGGGCTGTACTGACATGAACAGTAATCTGACACCATTAATGGCAGGATCTTCAGGAAAAGAAGAGATTAAAAACTCTCAGAGCCCCAAAGCCATTTAGTGGAGTGGCACATAGCCCTACGAATAGTATCACTGTGTTACATTACCAAGAAGTCAGTGATCATCTTAAGTAATTAGGTGTAAGTTAGAATAAGGAAGAAAAAAGATAGAATCTATTTTATTACATGTTTTTCTTTCTATTAAGTAAGAGTAAAGTGGCTAGGGGCCAGTCAGTGGCTCACTGGTAATGCCACTGAATCCACAGTAGGACGGTCCTAGGTTCCGGTGCCTGAGCATGGCAGGCATGCACATGTGTGCCTGTGTCCTCAGCTGAGAAAGAGGGGGGGTTGCAGTGTGAAGACCATGTTGAGGGTGCCCCTTTTCAAAAGATAAAAAGTTTAAAATGTTGTCTTAGGGATTGCTCTTTTCTTGGCTTTACCAAATAAGTAGACTGTCAGTCCTGTAGATGAGGATGACAGTCAAGTGTTTAAAAATATATATATGATTGCTACCTCCAAGAAAAAATCATCTCCTTTCAACTAGTTATCTTCAGATCCAATAAATTTATCCCAAACACTACTGTCATTGAACCAAATAATTTTAAAAGATTTCTTCAAAAATAATCCCAGAGAACTTCTTGAAATTTTTATCCAGGTAGGATAATTTTCCTTTTTTGATAAGTTGACATATTGAAGTTGGTTTTCTTTTTTTTTTTATTTGTGAGGAGTTTACTTTTGGACAAAGTGTCATTTGAAGCTTTGTAAATATGATACATCATCATTTGGAGATTAATATTGTCTGAAAACAAAGTGTGTTCACAAAGCAGTGAAGTTGGCATTTTGATTTGGCTCAAAATGTCTCAGAAGGTAAGCATAAGGAAGGGTTTCCAAAGTTACACTGAGTAGTGATTACATAATTGAGATGTTTATTTAGCTCTAGCGGTGGAAAAAAATTCATCTTGACGCATGGATGTATATGTAAGGGAATATTATATGAGGGGACCTTCACAAAGTTCAGAAGTTGGAAAATGCTTATTATAAACAAACTATACATGGATTTCAATTTTTTTTGTATCAAAACAAACTCATACTTTAAACTTACTTTTCCATTAATATTTTTGAAGTCCCATATATACACACACACACACACACACACGCGCGCGCACACACACACATATACAAGTATAGTATGTATGTATATACATATATACATAAGTGTGTGAATATACATATATGTATATACATATATACATTGTGTAAATATATATGTGTGTATATATACACACATACACATTTTTACTGACTTTATAACATGGTTATATAGCATGAAATAGTTATATACTCTGAAACTTTTAAATAGCTCTCCATTGCCATATGTTTTGAGGCTACAGGTAGCTACAGAACTTACTGATTTTCAGTATAATTGCCTAATCACAGAGCATAATCATCATAAAAATTAAATGACTAATGCTCAGTGTATACCATGGCTCAGGCACTGTGCTTACCATTAAATAGACTGCTGCATTTAATATATTAGCTCAAAGTTTGTCAGGAGAACTAATGAATGAAAAAGTACCTGTCCAAAATTGTGTACAGTGCCTGGTTTACCACAAACATTCAACAAATTAGCCATTCAATTTTTATTATCCTCATGATAAGAAAATCTAAGCTTATAAAGTAATTTTTTCATAAGGCCATATACCTATGGATGCTACAGTTTACCTTCTTAACCACTGCTTTTTTTCTGCCTCTGTCTACGGTTGGCTAAGAGTCTGGATACATTGGCAAAGAATTTGTTATTGAAACACTAATCACCACCCACACATTTAAAACAGGTACATACCAGTATTTGACAAATTATTACCTGAAGTTCTTTAACCATCTTCTGAAGCTGAGCCACCAGGCCTTTCTCACTCTCTATCTTTGAATTCATATGACTCATTTCTAATTCTTTCCTGTTTGGAAAAAATGTATCAAATGGAATTGTTCAGAGTAATAACTTTTTAAAATATTCTTTAAACTGCAGAATTAATATATGAATTCATTATCACTGTAAGATTTAATACTTACATCTGTACCTAAAGACTTCTTGGCTATTACATGAAATCCCTGTTCTCTGCATAGAGGAACCACCATTAGCCATTTGGTGTAAATTCTTCAGGCATGTTTTGAAGTATGGGTGTATTTATTTGTGTGTATAGCTATAGAAATAGTTTTATTTTCTTTACTATGAAAGCTGTAATATCGTATACATTTTTATATAGAGATTTGTAACTTATAACCCAATAATATTTTGGAAATTCTCCTATGCTGACGTGCACATAGTTTGCTTCATTTAAAAGTTAAGTATGGGGGACCAGCAGTTGGTCTAATGGCTATGTCGCTGGACTCTCATGTAGTCGACCGTGGTTCGAGTCCCAGACCCAGTGGCTTAAAGATGTCCAAGATCCGAGAGGAGAATGGAGGAGAAGGGATTGCGACATGCTCATCCCTCTGGGGGGTGATTTCTCACTTTCTGTCTCTCTCTGCCTTACTGGCGAGCGCATGCACCCCATAGCAAAAACCCCTTTAAAAAAAGAAAGTTAAGTATGGGGCCAGCAGTGGCATGGTAGTTTAGGCGGCTGGGTACCACGTCTGACTGCACAGTTAGAGTCTAGATCTGGCAACTTGAAAAACATGCCAGGTGTAATGTACATATATCCAAAATCATGAAAGAAGAAATGGAGGTGAAGGGATTACAATGTGACCTTCCCCCATGTTTTCTAACTTCCTCTCTCTCTCTCTCTCTTTCTCTGGCAAACCTCCTGGGAAAATTTTTTAAAGTTAACTATAACTAGTTTTACATGATTTTTACATCTCCAGTTTCCAAATTTTCCAGCTCACAATTGGTATTTTCTCAGTAATTTCCTGTTACAAAAAATAGTGCCCCAAATATGTCTCATGTGTACATGTGTTTCTCTAGAACAGATAGCAAGCAAGGAATTGCTGGGTAAGGAAAAGGTGCATGCTTTAAGACGTAATAATCCTGTCTTTTGTTTCCCAATAACAGCATGAAAATATTACTTACCCGTATTTATCCTTCATAGCATAATTCTAAATTTTTCTTAGAGAATAGGTGAGGATTTTATGTTTAATATCTTTGTTTACCAATGATAACAGCATCTGACAAACTATAAATATTTTTAAATGGCTAATAAACCAAGTAAACTATGTTTATATCCTTAGCCCATTTTTCTATTAGAATGGTCATTAAATTATTGAATTACAGATTCTCTTTTAATTTATTTTAATGCCACAATGTGTATGTGTGCATGCACATGTGCATGAGTGAGAAAGAATGCCTCAACAGGGCCTTGTTACACTGCAATCCTTTTTTTCCTCCATTTTTCCATCCTTTCAGGTTCCTAGGCATGTGCATATATGCCAGACATGTTTTTCAACCCGGCTGGACCAGGATTTGACTTCAGTTGGTCATGTGGAATCTGGCTCTCTCTATATAGCACTTAATTGTGGTGTTATGGGGCCAGCCTAATTTTAATAGACTTGATATTTATTTTTGCATGTATTTCTCTCTCCTATAATGATTTGTCTCAATCTCATTTATATTGACTTTTGCCACATAATTGTTTAAAATTTTGATGTCACATTTATCAAAATATTCCATTTTTGTCTTTGGCTTTTTGTGATTTGTTCAAGAAGACTTAAGCCACCAATTTCCCAAGACTTCTCACCTGTATTTCTCTTCTAATTTAAAAAATAAGTGTGATTAAAAGGAAAAGAAAACTGTACTATGCTCTTAAGCTTTTAAGTGTAAACTGCAGTATTATTAACTATAGGCCCAATGTTGGACTCAGATCTGTAGAACTTAATCATCTCACATAACTGAAGCTTCATACCAGCTGAACAGCAATTCCTAGTTTTCCCCCTCCTCCCAGCCCCTGGCATCCACCATTCTGAGTTTGTTTCTAAGTGTGAGATTGTTTTTGATATTTCATCTTAGTAGATTCATGTGGTATTTCTCCTTTTGTGACTGACTTATTTCCTCCAGGTTCATTCATGTTGTTGTATATAGCAGAATTTCCTTCTTTTTAAAGGCTGAAGGAATCATTTTCCACTGTATGGCTATACTGCATTTTCTTCATCCATTTATACATCAATGGATTCTTAGGTTGCTTCCATAATTTAGCAACTGTAAATAATGGTGCATCTTCTAATGGTTTTGTAGCTTTGCTTTACATTGAATTGTTTAATACAACTTGCCTGTGTATGTGAATAGTATGAGGAAGAAATGTAACTTTTACCTCAGAAAGTGAGTAGCTAATAGTCTAAACACCATTTATTAAGGGTTGTATTGGGTTGTCAGAAAAGTCATGCTGTAATTTTCTATGCAAAAATGTGTCATGACTTTTCCAACAACCCAATATCACATTATCACAGATCTGAAATGCTACTTTTATCATGTATTAGTTTCATACATACATAGATCCCTTTAGAAAAAAGGTTTTACAATGAAATTACAACTTTCAGAAAATATGGATTTCTAAAATCTGAATCTCTCTGATCTATGGCCTACAAGGACATGGCGTATCATTTTCATTTTGTTTAACTGAAACACAAGTCTTCAAAATTGAATGCTAAGGGAACTCTATCATCATTTTGCCTTACACCATTTTATTGCATTCATACGGTTACTTATTTCATCTTTTCTTAACACCTTAGAATAGTAATTGATCCCACCAAGAACAGGTACAATGGTAATGCATGCACACAAACAAGAACTCAAGAAGCTCAGGGTGGCCCCCTGACTTTACTGCAGACTGCAGTCATTGATGCTACCAGTATTTTTTTTTTTTTTTTTTTTTGGAGAGGTTTTTGCTATAGGGCGCGTGTGCTCGTCAGACAGACAGAGACAGAGAGACAGAAAGCAAGAAATACGCCCCCCAGGGGGGATGGCCATGCCGCAATCCCTTCTCCTCCATTCTCCTCTCGGGATCTTGGGCACGCACGCACACGCGCCTGACGTGAGTTTTAAGCTACCGGGTCTGGGACGCGAACCGCCGTTGACTAAATGGAAATCCAGAGACATAACCATTACCCTAACTGCTGGTCCCAATGCTACCAGTTTTAATGTGGACTTATCCTCCTCTTGGATCTCCCCATTTTCTCTCATATTTGCTTTAATCTAAATAAATTAAAAATCCCAAATAGTTAAAAAAAAAAAGTGTATTTAAGCAGAAGACAAGAGGAATAAGGTGACAAAATCCACTTCACTGACTACTAGAACCAAACTGAGAGAGAGCCATCTTGTCCCAAGTTCATTGAGATATAAGGAATATGTCTAACTTGAAAGCTTCTCTATTTTTTATTGTCCTCATGTTTTACATTGGGTTTTAGAATTTAATATTTTATAGTAACTTATTTCATATACAAACCCTACATAAATATTGTGAAAGTTATATCTGACAAATATTTAAGTGGTCAGAGGGTGTATCAGACTTTACATCAGGGTTTTGTTGTCTTTCGTTTTAACTTCTTATAGTTTTACTGGTCATGAGTAAAACAAGTGAGCTATTTTTATGTTTTGACTGCAGTCCCAAATTCCCAATAATTTGCATCTTATATGCCTTACAGCTCTCATTCTCATCTATATAGTCAGATACCTTCTTAATTATACCCTTCTAGGTTATACAGTTACTCTCTTTTCACAAGTATATAATAAAATCTAGCAAAGAAAAGATCATTTCCTAAGCTTGTCATCCAGGTCTTCAGGTATGTGGCCATGGAGTCCTGAGAGTAAACAAAATGGAAGAGCTGTCCTTTCCAATATAAGGTCTCCCAAAATCTCATGTTAACAGAAAGGTGGCTTACTTCCTCAGCTTTTCTGCTAGCTGCAGCTGGCTGCTCTCCAGGCTCTCCATACTTTCATGGTTCAGCTTTAAGTTGTCCTCCAGTTTACGCTTTTCCCTTTCACAGTTCATTCTTGCTTTTCTCTCCTTCTCAAGGGCACCCTCAAGCTGACAAAAGAAGATATTATTTAGCCAAATAAATAGGTAGAGTTTGTACTTCAAAGTGTTCATTAACCACTTTCCTTCAGGATGAAGGAAGGAAAATATAAGCACACATTCCGTAAGCAATGCCTGTTACATGGATATTTCTAAATAAATATTTCATGCATGAGTAAGTTAATGGAAGAGTCTAGAAATCAGAGATGGAAGAAAAGTTTTGAGATTATGGAATATGCATTCTGTTAGAGGAAAATAATAATAAATGCTCAGTGAGACATTGTTCGACCACTTTCCAATGATGGGAAGCTCACTTCTACATGTGGCAGCTCATTTCATGGGTGGGTAAGTCCATTTACTCAGGAGTAGTTCTTCACAAGAAGTCAAACTAGTCTGTGTAAATTCCACCTACAAGCCCGAATCCTGCTCCCTGGAGTAGCAACAAATAAATCTGTCTCCTCATGATCATCCATGAATATCCAGCCGTCTTCTTGAGTCTCCCAACTCGGTATTATTGGCCCTTTCAAGCATGCCTCACATGGCATGACTTCCATGACTTTTCTACCACATACTTGTTTCTAGTCCATAATGTTGTATCACATTTTGGAATCTCACAGAGCTAGTCAGAACATTCCAGTTTTATTCTGTATTAGTGTTGCCAACAATGAAATAGGATTTAGTTTTAGCAGGAAGCTAGAAAACAATTATAGTACAACTTTTTGTTTATTGATTTTGTTTACTTTTCAGCTATGGAAGGTATTTACTGGAATTATAAAAAGATATGAAATTCAAATTTAAGGGCAGAGAATTTCTCAACGGTATATTGAGAAAACCTGAAAGTAGATGAATTATGAGTGTCGTAGACTGACATTTGAAAGTGATGGAGTCATGAGAACTGAACCTTCATGAACAGAATAAGTGTCCTTATAAAGATACAAGACAGGTTCCACACCCATCCACCATGTGAGGACACGGCAAGAAGTTGGCTAGCTACGGGCCAGGAAATGAACCTTCATAGGACCCTAAATCTATAAACATTTATCTAAGTCTCCCCTCTCTCTCTAACTGTGAGAAATAGATTTCTGCTACAAGTCATCCCATCTATGGTAGTTTGTTATCACAGCCCAGAGAGATAAGACACCAAAAGAGAATGCATCTCTATGTAATGTGCATGCACATGTACACATACAAACACCCATAAATCCTTACAGTAAAGCTTTGTGAAATATACAGTTTGTGGAAATTTTTTTTTTTTTTGAGAGGTTTTTTCGCTATAGGGCGCGTGCGCTCGCCAGACAGAGAGAGACATAGAGACAGAAAGCGAGAAATCACCCCCCAGGGGGGATGGTCACGCCGCAATCCCTTCTCCTCCATTCTCCTCTCGGGATCTTGGGCACGCACGCACACGCGCCTGGCGTGAGTTGTAAGCCACCGGGTCCGAGACGCGAACCGCGGTCGACTACGTGGGAGTCCAGCGACATAGCCATTACGCTAACTGCTGGTTCCCTGGAAATTTTTTTTAAAAAGACAACAGGTGATAGAATAAACTGATAGAGAGACAGGAGGCAAAAACAGCAGATAGTCAAGAAACATAATCACCCTTGTCAGCAATTTTATGAAGACTAAACTTTAAGGACAAGTAAGAGAATGAATGAGCACACTATGTCGGCTTTGGAGCAAGAAGTCTGAAACATTTTTATTTCACTGGGGGTTTAGAGGCAGAGCAGGACATAATCTTTAGAATCTTACAAGTATTTTCTAATAGTATAGGCAGAACACAGCTTGTGACTTACATATCTTTCAACGATAAATCTCGGCATACCACCAGAGACACAACATGGCCTTTAAAACCAATCCCTCAGCACCAGTGTCGAATAGAGCACCAGCTGATCTGTGGGACAAAATGCCAGGTTCTGTGGAAACTACGGGGAAAAGCCAGTCGCTTAGGGTGCTAACCTTTACCATTCATCTCAATGTTCCTTTCCCACTGCCCAGTGTTGTGTGCAAGCTGCATTTAAAAACAGAGAGGATGTGCTGGGACCTCTCTTACTCTGTAGTGGTTCAGTGTATGTTAAGGGGGGATTTTTTTTTTTTTTTTACTTCTCAATAATGCAAGAAAGAAACTATACTACTATTCAGTTTCCCTGAAATGATCTAGATAATTAAGTGAAAACTGGAGGTATGTCTGCAGGTAGGCAGTGAATTAGTCAGATGCATCTCTACTTACCTCATCCACCCGCTGTTCCAACATCAACTTTGCTTTGCTCAGGTTGCCTGATTTCTCCTCCTCTATGTGCAGGTCGTCCAGAGCCTGCTGATGTGCCTCCTGCACAGCCTTGGTTGCTCTGTTAAGTTTGCTGAGATCCTCATTTAGAAACTCCACTTCCTCAGCCAGGTTCTTGACCTGTGGGAAGATGACAACAGCGTTATTAAAGCCACCACTAGAAAGATGGGTATAATGGTAAGGACTTTCTCTCTTTCATAGCCCAAGAAATTCATGAGGTATCCAATGTCATGACAAGCCACATTTAGCTAACACCCTGACATGCTATTGATAATTCATTTTTCTTCGTCAGAATGATCTGCTATTGGAAATGACCCCAAAATGGGGTATTTTGGTTAATCAAATATTATTCGCATAGCTCACTGGATGGCCAATTTGTTTCATATTAGTATATAACAATAAGACCATTAAGGGAATTTAACTTTCTGTTTGAGAATTCTGGGGGCTCTTACTGATTGTGTTATGCCCAGTGTCCTTAGAAAACAGCAATTAAAGGGTTCTAGCTAATGGACTGTGCACAAATGGAGGCTGGCTATATCAGGCCCACATGATTTTTATGAAAGAGAATCAATAAAAACAAGAACTACTATGTGTTGTTTATCATAATCTACACATAGACACTCAAGTTAAAACCCTCAACAAAAGGTTAAAGTATGTAACTGGAATTAGAGTGACATTTCAAGGTCAAACTCCAAATCAATGGCAGATCTGATGATTCAGACACATCCCAAGTCACCTTTTAGTAAACTAGACCACGCTTGTTTTTCTTCCAAAAAAAAAAAAGGATTCTTAATGGTATGATAAAACTGTTTTGCTCTATTAGATTTCAGATGCAATAAGATTGGAACAAATGAAAAATATTCCGTTTGGGAGATAAAGCAAGAATCCATAAATTCAAATTGGAAATTTAAACTGGGACAGCACAATTTATCAGACCTTTTACTTTCTGCATTCAGACTCCCAACACTGTAAAGTTGCAGTCCATTGTGTAGTTAGCTCAAACAGACCAAATCTGGTACAAAAGCCCAGTTTGAGAGTGGAATTCCAGCACCTAGGACTTCTTGATGTTATAGAAAAAGTACCTTGTGCTCTGTAGCTCGCTTCTCCTTCTCTGACTTCGCCAATATTGTTTCCAGGTCATCGATTTCTTTCTTCAACTCAGAACATTCATCTTCCAGTTTCCGCCTTCTGGCAGTCAGCTCAGAATTTATCTCCTCTTCTTCCTCCACTCGCTCAGACAGCTCCTTGACTCTGGCCTCCAGCTGGATCTTGGATTTAATCAGCGACTCACACTGCTCTTCAACGTTTGCCAGGGTCTCTTGCTCCTGCCATGATGAGGAGAAAATTGTTGCCAACAGCTGGAAGTAATTTATCAGCTAGGCGAAAATGCTGCTTAACACATAGCAAAGAGATAATTGCCTGCCCTCTGCCTGGCGCTTTCACCTACCTCTCCTAAGCAGCTGAAATAATATTCCCAGGTTCCTGATCCTATTGTGGAGGAGTGGAGGAATTGCTTATGTTTGGAGGTACTTTCGATCTTTCAGGCCCATTCAGTAGATTAGATTACCTCTTCTAAAGCACTTAATAGAATCCTAGTGGCCTAAAGAAGCTAACATGCCTCCAAAAATCAGTGGTGTGCTGCTTAAATCACAGCTTCTGGAAGCATCCATGTAGGCATATAGTTGGAGGTTGGTACCTGCTCGGAATGCAGTCTTTTAAGAAAGCAGTATTCCTTCAGATAATAGGATATTTATTACATTACTGTAAGTGCACTGATGCACTTATTTTATGTGTGTGTATGTATCTTCTACTAAATTGAGCTAAGCTCTATATTTTCTTATTTATAGGCCAAATTTAGAATTCGTAAGCTTACTTGTAAGCCACTAACTAGATTCCACTATTATTTCCAACTAAAATCTTTGCCTCTATGATTCTGCCAGCAGCAAATTCCACAAGTTATACACAGAGAGCATAAAATATTCTTTCCTTTTATCCTTTCATGTGCACTGCTTCAAACTCTTACTGAGAGACCCATTGTTTCTATATTATGGGTCAAGTAACAATTGAAGGGGCTTTTTGCTACAGAGCACCTCTCATGACTTTGAGGCCCTGTCATTTATCTTTTTTAGAGACTAAAGAAAACCTTTTTTCATGAGCAAGTTTTTAATTGTTGTAGGTGTTGTTATAGTATAGCTTCATACACATCTTCATCTTACATCTGTAGACCTCTTCCATCCTCCACCTTATGCCAGTTTGAACAATTTATTAGCTACCTATATGCTTCACTTAAGTTGTGTCTGCTAATTAAATCAAAAGCAGGAAAAAAAAAAAAGGTAAAAATTCAGGATCCTGGCCTCTGGGTAACTCCTGGCTAGACAATGACTTCCTCCCCAAGACATTGAGCTCAAAGAGGCACAAATGGAGAAAAGTATAGAGTAGTAATCTTTAACTTCATGGAAGACCTACAAGTGAGGGGCTTAATTAAAAAGAAATGTCAAGACTCAGCCTGGAGAACATTATGTTAAGTGAAATAAGCCAGGCACAGAAACAGAAAAATTACACATTCTTACTCATATGTAGAAACTGGAAATAGAGAGTAGAATTATAATGATGAGGCTGGGAAGGGTAGGGAGTGAGAGGATAGAGAGATGCTGGTTAACAAACACAAAATCACAGTTCAATCAAAAGAATAAATTCTAGTTTCTATAGCATAGTAAGGAAACTACAGTCAATAATAATTTACTGTGCATTTCAGAATAACCGAAAGAGGAGATTTTGAATGTTTCTAAGACATTGTAATGATAAATGAGATGATGGGTATGCTGAGAACCCTGATTTTATCGTTACATATTCTACTCATATACCAAAAAAAAAAAGCCCTGTACCATATACATACATATATAAATATATATATATATAAAAATAAATATATATATAATTATTATATGTCAGTTGAAAAGAAAGAAATTAATGAATAAAGAAATGAACTAAATACCTGTCTTATGCTAGGAAGAAAGAAAGAGGGACGGAAGAAGGAAAATGTCAAGACATTTAGGAAGGGTCAATGTAAATAAGAGAAGCTTCCATGTCTGGGAAATAGTGGGATGTTTGATTTTAGTTTACCCCAGGTTGACAAGCAGAACAGTTGTTTGCTGCCTTCCATTTAGCATGTTTACAGGGCTTGTCACCATCACTGAATGAAGAGGACAGTTCAATCGACCATCACTGATCCTTTCATTAAACTTGACTGTAGGATTTGGGGGTCAGCTGAGCAACGTTTGGCAGTTTAACAGCAAGCAGGTCATTTCCCCAAAGGCAGTTATTCTCTCACTAGTTAACTGACATGGGTTCACTCAGTTCTGCTGGTTTTTGAGTAAGGGAAGGTTTTTAAAAGAATCCTTAGTTCTTTGATCCCTTTTGTGTTTAAAATATCCCTTAAAAATAAATTGCAAGGACCAGCAGTTGGCATAATGGCTATGTCACTGGACTGCCATGTAGTCGACCGTGGTTCAAGTCCCGGACGCAGTAGCTTAAACTCATACTAGGCGTGTGTGCATACATGCCCAAGATCCCGAGAGGAGAATAGAGGAGAAGGGATCATGGGATGGCCATCCCCCCCAAGAGGTGATTTCTCACTTTCTATCTCTCTGTCTCTCTCTGTCTTTCTGGTGAGCACACATGCCCTATAGCGAAACCTCTCCATAAATAAATAAATAAATAGTGATAAAATATTCCATAGCTCTGTAAACTTTCTAATCATAGTTACATTTAAGCTCATGCCAGCCTTCCTGGATTTGCTCTGGAATTTGCTTCATGTGTTTGCCAGGCTCTCAACCCCAAGCTTTAACCCACTATGCTCACACCAGTTGGGTCCATTTCTAGCTCCTGCATCACACCAGGTATCATGAGCTACTCTTTATCTAGAGAAAGAATAGTGAGAACTGGGAGAAAAGGTCCCATGTAAAGTTACCTAATCCCTAAGTCAAAATATAAAGTTGTGAATTTTACATGATAGATCTTAAAGTAGGTGTGGGGCCCAGGAATTTTATTTTAACAAGTACCCCATGTGAGACTGGAATACTTTAAAGTCTGGTATACTGGTATACTTTAAATCATTGCTATGTTAAATATTTATCAAAAATATACATTTGAGCATAGATTCTTAAGTGAAAATATGACCTCTTATGGATCATTAGCAGACAGCACAGCTCCAATGTAAAAAAATAAATAAATAAATAACTTGGATCAGCCTAAAAGTATAATTTTCTTTTACTTTTAGTAAATTTTATCTCTATTTTCAATAAATTTGAAGAGCAAGAAAAACCGGTCAAATCACTGTATTTGAACCTAATATTTTTCAACTTATTACTGTGCTAAGTGTGGTGGAGAGCATAATTAAGGTGGATAAAATTTAGTTCTTGTCTTTCGGGATGTTTGGGATCACAGGAGAAACCAGGTGGCTAGGAAGAAGGAAAGTAAAAGAGAGTAGGGGCCAGCGGGTGGCATGGTGGTTAAGGGTGCTGGACTCCCACATGGCCACACCTGGTTTGAGTCCTGGACTGGCGGCTTGCTTTCTCTCTCTCTCTCTCTCTCTCACTTTATCATCTCTCTTTCTCTTGCTCTGTCCCTCTCTGGTCAAATTTAAATAAATAAATAAATAAATAAATAAAGTTAAATGAAATGGTTCTTTAAAAGAAAAGAAAAGAAAGTAAAAGAGAGTAATGGTACCTGAGCATCAGATTGGGGGCAAAGACTTGAACATCAGGACCATGAATTTGGAGTTTAAAATTTACATATTGCTGGATCTGAGGGTTGCTCACCAGGAAGCAACATAATGATTTTTTTAAATGATGAGTCTTAATTATGACTAATATCAGAATCACTTACATAATATTTTTGGACCCACAGAGAATGTGCTTAATCTAAATATCTGAGAGTGGGCGTTGGGCATATTTCTTTTTCTTTCTTTCTTTTTTTCTTTTGCTTTTTATAATCAATCACTACATTACATATACAAAAAGAATTTTCTATATCATTACAGCATACAAAAAGAATTTTCTCATCCAGAATACACTGTATATTGACTCAAAGATATTATCATCCATATTATCATTAACAGATAATTTCCCATTTTACCAAAATGTATAGCCAACTGATTTTTGACAAAGGACATCAGATAATGTAGTGGAGAAAAGAAAATCTCTTCAGAAAATGGTGGTGGAAAACTGGGTATCCACCTGCAGAAAAAAGAAATTGGACCCCTATCTCTCGTCACTAACAAAAATCAACTCCAAGTGAATCAAAGGTCTAAACCTAAGATCTCAAACTATAAAACTGCTGGTGGAAAACATGGGAAACGCTTGGAGATATCAGAGTAGGCAAAGACTTCTTTTTATTTTCTAATGCTTCACAAATGAACTGGGTCAAAGCCTAGGTTGAGAACTGCTGTTTTAAGAACTCAACTTCGTAGTAGTAATGTTGATTTGGACTGGAAAAAAATGAAAAAGGCCCAAATCAGGAAATTCACCTAGGAGCATACTGCAACAATCCTGAAGAAGACCTCAGTCAAGCTTTTCAGGCCCTAGTAATCTTGTCTGCTGATTTGTTAATGGCTACATACAGAATTTAAATTAAGACTCAGATGAGCCAGTTCAGTGGTGCAGTATTAACAAGCTTCTCAAGTTATTCTAGATCCATACAGAAAATCATGGTTCTGGTTCCCTGGTTGACCTGTACATGTAGGACGCAAATCCATCATCCTGGCTGGCTGGGAGGGCTGAGTGCTGGACTGTGGCATCAAACCCTATTGATGGTGCCTGTCTCCTACTCTCATGAAAGAAACTTTAAAAAAACAGTAAGATCCAGAGCTTCCTGCCGCCCCCAATACTAGACTATGGTACTATTATATAAGTAAAAAGCCATCTGATAGTTTGTCCCTTTTTCAAAGACATCTTGCCCATAAAATCACTTCACTATGAAATAGCATGAATTTCTAAGTGTTTCCATTGTCTGTGTTTGATGAAATTCTATGGCATTTGAAGAGCACGTGCTTCTATTTTTTTCCCCAAAAATTAACACTGCTTGCTAAACAAGGGAGTCTAATTAAAACCTGATTTAAAGAACAAATGGTGGGGCTACTCACAGCCTGCAGCTGAAGAAACAGGTCATTCTTTCCCTGGGTAAGGGACACTTGTTGTGCTTTCAGTTCCTGCCTCTGAGATTCCGATTTCTCTAAGGCTTTCTGCAGTTGTATACACTCTTCCTTCAGGCCGACTATCTCCTCTCTCATTCCCACAGATTTAACAAGAGGCTTGATCGTGAAGAAGAGCCTCATCCAGGGCCAGTTCTTCACAGCCATGAAAGCCCTTATGTTCCATTGAATCAAAACAAGTGCATCCCTAAATCAAGAAAGAAAAAAGAAAAGCAAGTTATCCCAAACTGTAAGAGGGTAATTTTTCAAAATAAGATCCTTAATAAGCCATCTATTTAGAAGTCATAATAATTTCTCATTAGTCTTTAAAGCACTTCTTTATATGGTTCATATTTTATTCTGATAAAAAAAATATGTAATGCATGTCTGAAGCTAGCAATATCGTGGACTCTATGTCCTGAAAATGCTCTTACCACAAACATCATTTAAAGAAGAGCCTGAAAGAGAATAAAAAACACATAAGAAGCTGAAAACTTCAGTAATAAGTGAATGTATGCATATCTTGGCTACCATTCTGAAAAGAAAGAGCCAGTCTTGGTATTTTAAGGGTTTGTATTTTCATATCAACATGGACAAAGAGATATGACAGAGATCTACAAAGGATTTCACTCCCAATGAAAATTCACCTACTAGCAAAGAGTGATGCCAAAGAGAAGCACATCTGATTTCGTCTGAATGAAGAAAATAATCTTACTCCAGGAATTTTTTTTTTAATCATGGTCCAGCACCACTAGAGTATTTGAAGTTTAAATTAAATACTACCTGTGTGGTGCAGAAACATAAAAATTAGTATAATAGTTTTTTTATACTACTAGTAAATATTTCTCAGACCCTTGAGATAGGAAACCGCAAATGTACCCTGAAGACATTAAACTTAAGTACTAGAGATCTTCTTAGATAAAATAAATATAGTATTGAAATAGAAAACTCAATATAAAAGTTAAACAGCTAATTAGACACACACTAATAAAAGAAAATTTAAAAAATAACTACAGATTCTCTTAGACTTACTAAGGGAATATGCCCCAATAATTCCATCATAATGTAAGTCAAAATTCTTTTACTACATCTTACCTACTAAACATCATAGTATAGACTAGTTTATCCTAAACAGACCTAGAATAATTATATTGGCCTACATTTTGGCAAAATCCTATTTTATAATAAAGTATTAAATATCTCTTTATTGAATACTGTACTGAAAGTTAAAAAATGCAAAGTTTGTATGTATATTCAGAGTGGTTTCCATAAATGGATATCACTTTTGCAACATGTTAAAGTCAAGAAAACATTAAGTTGAACCATTATAAAGCAGAGACCATCTGTAGTAAATTATGAAAAGAATGTATCCTGTTGCCTCAGGTTCCAAGCGAACACCAATGGCCCCAGGCTCCAGCTTGGGTCCCACAGCCCCAAGTTTCAGGTTTGCCCCAGTTCCAGGACACAAGTAGCCCCAGATTGTTGGCCTGCCCCTTCAAACTCAGGGTCTAGACTGACTCCAGTGGATCCAGGCATCTGGCTAGCCTTTCCAGACCAGGATCTAGACTGAACGTGGTTTGAGTCCCGGACGTAGTACCTTAGACATCATGCTAGTTGTTCTCCAGTTGATAAGCTTGCTCCAGTGGACCTGCGATCCAGGATCTACGATCCAGGCCTACCTACTTTGATTCCAGTCTACCACCTTGGACTCAGGCATAAAGGCCTTCATATGAAGACCCAAGATAAAAACCTTCCTCAGAGGATATAACCTCTAGAATTGCCTCTACAGACTCCGGCACCAGGCGTGATTGCACACTAAAAATTGCACAAAGGTACTGTGCCCAGGATTCCAACAATAATCATGCCCATGGACTCCCAGCAGCTGACCTGACCAGAATCACTGAGTAGGCTGATTGCCAAAGGATTTTCCTCACCAAAGCTGTACTGTAAAACCTGGAAGAGGTACCTGCTTCTTCAAATATGAAAACACTAATGGAAGGCCACAAGATCATGAATAATGAAAGAAACATGACACAACCAAAGGAGCAAAGAACTGTAAATGACCCTAAGGAAATGAAGACCCATGAGGTAACAAAATCAGAAAACAGAGGGAAAAACAGATTGTAAGGTCCTGGAACAAAGTAAGAAACAACCAAATACCTGGTGCAGCTAGGAACGAAGACCTAGAATCTCTAGCTAAAATATCCGATGGAAGATCTTTCCAAGAAAAAGCCAGTTCATGAAGACAAGGGAGGGGGCTGTTTCCTCAAATGTGCAAACATCATTGCAAAACTACAAAGAACATTAAGAATTAGGAACAAAGAACATAGTCTTTAAAAATGATAATAAATCTCTAGTAACTCATTCTAAAGATCTGAAGATCTATGAATTGCCTGAACAAGAATTCGAAGTTATCATCTTTTAAAAACTAAATGAGTGTGGCCAGCAGGTGGCATGATGGTTAAGGCACTGGACTCCCACGTGGCTGACCGTGATTTGAGTCCCAAACCTGGCACCTTAAACATCATGCTAGTCATGTGTGTATACATGCCTTAAATCCTGGGAGGAGAACAGAGGAGAAGAGATTGCAGTGTGGCCACCCCCCTCACCCCCCAGTGGGAGTGATTTCTCACTTTGCCTGTCTCTGTCTCTCTCCTCTCTGGCAAGTACACACGATCTGTGAAAACTTAAAAAAAAAAAAAAACAATTAAAAAAACATAAAGCAAAACAAATGAGCAAACAAAACTAAATGAGCTATAAATTTACAAAGTCAGGAAAACAATACATAGATAAAATAAGAAATTCAACAAAGAAAAATCATAAAAAATTCTGGAACTGAAGAACACAATGACAACTTAAAATTTTAATATAAAGTTTGAACAGCACACTAAATCTAGCAGAAGAAAGAATTAGTAAGCTCAAAGACAAGTCATTTGAAATTACCTAGTTAAAAACAAAAATAAATGAAAAAAAGAATACTTATGGGATTTATGGGATGACATAAAGAGCACCTATACACCAATAAGATAGGAGCAGGAAAAGAGAAAGGAGAAAAAATCTTATGTAAAGAAATAATGAGCGGTCCGCTAGTGGTGTAGTGTGGTGGTTGAGGTGGCTGCATTTCACACTACCAAGTAAGTGGTTCAACTCCCAGAGCCAACGGCTTGGGAAATATACCAAGCACATGTGTATGCCAGCGGCTTGGGAAATATGCCAAGCACATGTGCATGCATGCCAAAAATCTCAAGAGGAGAATGGAGAAGAAGGGATTGAAGCATAACCATTCTCCCTGGGGAGTGCATTCTCTCTCTTTCTCTTCTCTCTCTCTCTCTCTCTCTCTCTCTCTCTCTCTCTCTCTCTCTTTCTCTCTCTCCCTCCCCCGCCCCTCTTTCCCCCTCTCTCCTTCTCTCTCTCTTTCCCTCTCTCTCTCTCCTGCCCACCCCCTGAGTGCATGCAACAAATAACAAATTTTTTAAAAAATAAAAAGAAAAGAAAATTTCCCAAAATTTAGAGAGAAATGAACAACTAGATTCATGAAGACAAAGAATTCCAAATAAGGTTAAATATAGTGATCTTCATTGAGATGCATTATAATGAAATTCTCAAAGTTCAAAGACAAAAGAGAAAATTTTGAGCAGTGCAAGACAAAAGCAATTTGTCACATATAAGGGAACCTCCTAGAACCTCAGCAAAAGCCTGAAAAATCTGCTGATTATTCTTAGGTCAGAAGAGAATGGTATGATATTTTCAAAGTGCAAAATAAAACAAGAAACACCTGCCAAACAGGAATATTTTATCCAGAAAAGCTGTCCCTTGGAAATGAGGGAGAGAAAAAAACATTCCCAGACAAACAAAAGTTGTGGGAATTTTTCACCACCACTTGCCTTACAAGAAATGCTGAAGGGAATATTTCAAATTGAAACAAAAGGACTTTAACCACATGAAAATATATAGAAGTACAAAACTCACTGTAAGGATAAGAATAAAGTTGAATTTAGAATTCTCTAATACTGTAATGATAGTGCATAAATTATTTTAAACTTTAGTATAAAAGCTAAAATACAAAGTATTAAAAATAACTGTAGATACAATGATTAATAGAGAGAACATAAAAGATACAAATTCTGACAAATAATATAAAATATGGGAGGAACGAGAAGTTAAAATGATGAGTTTTTATATGTGATTAAAGTTAAGTTATTATCAACTTAAAATAGATGTTTATAAGATGTTTTATGTAAGCTTCATGGAAACCACACCTGTGATATTTTTATTTATTTTTTTTAAAAGGAGGAAATCCAGGCATGGTAGCACACACCTGTTGTTCCAGTTAGAAGGTTGAGGCAGGAAGGCAGAAACATTGTGAGACTCTGAAGAAGAGGAGGAAGTTCAGAAAAGAAAAAGAATATATTGTCATTTCTGGACATGGATGAACTTAGGGAACATTACCCTAAGTTAAATAAGTCAGGCACAGAAAGATAAATACTCCATGATCTCACTTACATGTGAGCTATTAAAAAAGTCAGAGAAGGAGCCAGCAGGTGCTGTGGTGATTAAGGCTCTGGACTCTCACGTGGCCAACCAGGGTACAAGTCCTGGACCCCATGGCTTGAAAATCACACCAGGTGTGTGCGTGTATGCTCAAAATCCTGAATGGAGACTAAACGATTGCAGTGTGGCCATCCCTCACCCCAGCCCCCAGGGGGTTGTGAATTCTCACTTTCCCTCTCTCTGTCTCTCTCTGTGTTGTTTCAGTAAGCACACATGCCCTATGGTAAAAACCTAAAATAAATAAATAAATAAATAGGGGGGAGGGAGAAGGTCACAGAAGCAGACAGAATGGCAGTTGCCAGGGATGGGGAGAAATGGGAAGATGTTTGTCAGAGGGTACAAAATTTCAATTAGGTGAGATGAATAAGTTCTGGAGATCTAATATACATCATGGTGATCAGAGTCAGTAATACTGTGCTGTATGCTAGAAATTTGTTAAGAGAGTGGATCTTCTCATCACACAGTCCACAAAAACTACATGAGGCAATGGATATTTTAATTAGATAGAATGTGGTAATCATTCACAATGTTTATGCACAAATATAAACATGCACAAATGTATAAGCTATACTTAAGGCATTGTGTGTATATATATATATATATATATATATATATATACACACACACACACACACATACATACACATATGTACTATGAGATTGTATGCCTCAAATATGTACAGTTTTTATTTGTCAGTTTTTCCTCAATTAAGCTGAGAAAAAAATAATAAACTCACAGCAAGTGGAAGTAAGAAAAGAATTAACATGAGATCAGAAATTAATAAACTAGAAACCAAAAAAACTAAGAAAATGAAAAAATGTGGTTTATCATATAGATTACATAAATAAAAATGTTGGATGAGAGATTAAGAGAGAGGAGAGAAGGCACAAGCAAATCATAGTAGTAATAATAATCCTCTAGAAATATAATAATTTAGGATTATGCTTTACGAGCATACTTACAAATACCATAGAGATTTTTTTTTTTTTTTTTTTTTTTTTTTTTTTTTTTTATTTTAATTTTATTTTTTTTTATTACATTGAATTACATATAACTTTACAGTGTATTACATTGCTTTTTCAAAAGGGAATGCCATGCATGTCAGTACAGAGACATTAATCTCCCCGCTTCAACATTCAATATCTTTCCTATGTTTCCCCCAATCATTATTATTATTATTATTATTCTAATTATTTTTTATGATAAACATGATTTTTTTTTTCCAATTATCAGATCATAAAGTTCCCAAAAATAGGGAACATAGACTCCACTCGGGGCTGGACCAAGGGTGGGTCTCGTGCAGCCCCGCAAATGTAGGTGAATTTCCATGGAACACAGTTTCAGGAATGCGGCTCAGGAAAGCAGAGATGGCCATCAACTGATGCGGCACGCGGGGCAGACCCCGGCCAGGGCACGCGGGGCAGACCCCGGCCAAGGCACGCGGGGCAGATCCCGGCCACGGCACACGGGGGCAGTGCCCCGGCCATGGCACTCGGGGCAGACCCCGGCCACGGCACGCGGGGCAGACCCCGGCCACGGCGCGCGGGGTCAGAGCCCCGGCCACGGCGCGCGGGGCAGACCCCGGCCAAGGCTCGCGGGGGCAGACCCCGGCCACGGCACGCGGGGCAGACCCCGGCCAAGGCTCGCGGGGCAGACCCCGGCCACGGCACGCGGGGCAGACCCCGGCCAAGGCACGCGGGGCAGACCCCAGCCACGGCACGCGGGGCAGACCCCGGCCAAGGCACGCGGGGCAGACCCCGGCCACGGCACGCGGGGCAGACCCTGGCCACGGCGCGCGGGGTCAGAGCCCCAGCCACGGCGCGCGGGGCAGACCCCGGCCAAGGCTCGCGGGGCAGACCCCGGCCACGGCGCGCGGGGCAGACCCCGGCCAAGGCTCGCGGGGCAGACCCCGGCCACGGCGCGCGGGGCAGACCCCGGCCAAGGCGCGCGGGGCAGACCCCGGCCACGGCACGCGGGGCAGACTCCTGCCACGGCACGCGGGGAAGACCCAGGCCACGGCACGCGGGACAGACCCCGGCCACGGCACGCGGGGTCAGAGCCCCGGCCACGGCGCGCGGGGTCAGAGCCCCGGTAGGGCCGGACCTCCGGATAGGGCATGCGGAGCAGAGCCCCGGCCACGGCACGCGGGGCAGACCCTGGCTGCGGCACGCAGGACAAACCCCGGCCAAGGCTCGCGGGGCACACCCCGGCCAAGGCTCGCGGGGCAGACCCCGGCCACGGCACGCGGGACAGAGCCCCGGCCACGGCACGTGTGGCAGACCCCGGCCACGGCACGCGGGGCAGACCCCGGCCAAGGCACGCGGGGCAGACCCCGGCCAAGGCACGCGGGGCAGACCCCGGCCAAGGCTCGCGGGGCAGACCCCGGCCACGGCACGCGGGGGCAGACCCCGGCCAAGGCACGCGGGGCAGACCCCAGCCAAGGCACGCGGGGCAGATCATGGCCACAGCACACGGGGGCAGTGCCCCGGCCAAGGCACTCGGGGCAGACCCCGGCCACGGCACGAGGGTCAGACCCCGGCCACGGCACACGGGGCAGACCCCGGCCAAGGCACGCGGGGCAGACCCCGGCCAAGGCTCGCGGGGCAGACCCCGGCCACGGCACGCGGGGCAGACCCCGGCCAAGGCACGCGGGGCAGACCCCTGCCACGGCACGCGGGGCAGACCCCGGCCACGGCGCGCGAGGTCAGAGCCCCGGCCACGGCGCGCGGGGCAGACCCCGGCCAAGGCTCGCGGGGCAGACCCCGGCCACGGCACGCGGGGCAGACCCCGGCCAAGGCGCGCGGGGCAGACCCCGGCCACGGCACGCGGGGCAGACTCCTGCCACGGCACGCGGGGCAGACCCAGGCCCCGGCACGCGGGGCAGACCCCGGCCACGGCACGCGGGGTCAGAGCCCTGGCCACGGCACGCAGGACAGAGCCCCGGTAGGGCCGGACCTCCGGATAGGGCATGCGGAGCAGAGCCCCGGCCACGGCACGCGGGGCAGACCCTGGCCGCGGCATGCAGGACAAACCCCAGCCAAGGCTCGCGGGGCACACCCCGGCCAAGGCTCGTGGGGCAGACCCCGGTCACGGCACGCGGGGCAGACCCCGGCCACGGCACGCGGGACAGAGCCCCAGCCACGGCACGCGGGGCAGACCCCGGCCACGGAACGTGGGGCAGACCCCGGCCAAGGCACGCGGGGCAGACCCCGGCCACGGCACGCAGGGCAGAGCCCCGGTAGGACCGGACCTCCGGATAGGGCATGCGGAGCAGAGCCCCGGCCACGGCACGCTGGGCAGACCCCGGCCGCGGCACGCAGGGCAGACCCCGGCCAAGGCTCGCAGGGCACACCCCGGCCAAGGCTCGCGGGGCAGACCCCGGCCACGGCACGCAGGACAGAGCCCCGGCCACGGCACGCAGGGCAGAGCCCCAGTCGGGCCGGACCTCCAGACAGGGCACGTGGAGCGGAGCCCCAGCGCCCTGACCCCGCGCCCCAGCACGTGGAGTGGAGCCCCCGCGCCCACCACCCCACCCCTGCACGCTGGCACGTGGAGCGGAGCCCCCGCCTGCCTCCCCTGGAAGTTTAATTGTATCTAGTACTTCTTGCATATTATTCTCAAAGGTTTGGGCCATTTTCTCAGTCTTTATGGTGGACCTTTCTAGGCCAGCCATTTTCTTTTCTACATTAGAGATTCCACTTTCTGAATGATCTAGTCTGCTTTTAATACTTTCAATGGAGATTTTGACTTCTTGTATTATAGCCTTCATCTCTAACAGCTCCATCTGATTCTTTTGTAAAGTGTGAAATTCCTCTTTTAGATCTTGCATGTATTACCTCACCTCCTAGAACTCTTCAGCTCCTCTCTTCTTCCCCTTCAGCAGTTCCTTGTCTCTCTTCTCTTCGATCTCTGTTAGCTTTGCCATTATGAATGATCTGAATTGTTTATCAGACATTTCCATGAATTCCCTTGAACTGTGTGTGGATGAAGAGGAGCTATCCGTTTCAATTGGAGGAGAGGCATTTTCCTGCTTCTCCATATTTCTTGTGGTCCTGCAGCGATTTCTAGTCATCGGGTGGATGGTCGGTTTCTTCCCAAACTTTTGAAGTTTAATATGAGGGCTGGGAAGTGTGCAGAAAAGGAAGCAGAGAGAGGGAAACAATACCAACAACAACAACAAAAAAAAAACAGACAAGAAACAGAGAAAAAGAAGAGAAAAGCTTTGGAATTCATCTAAAAAAGAAAAATTAATATTAAAAAAATTTCAATAAAAATCAAAAATTAGAAAACCGCGTGGCGCGCTAGTGCGCCGCCCGAAATGTCTAGATCTCAGGAGCCATTGAGCAGACTGTCTCTTGAAGAAGGGCTGTTCTGGGAGGAGCAGAGGGGATTATTAACAAAACAAAGGCCTAGGAGGGAGGGGCCAAAGGGCCCTGTAAGAAGCCTCACCTTAAAAAATTCTAAAAAGCAAAAATTTTAAAAAAAGACAGACAGACAGAGAGAGAGAGAGAGAGAGAGAGAGGGAGTGAGAGGAAGAGAGAGACCAAGATTGATTCAGAGACAGGAGATATGAAAGGGGTTTTCCTACCATGTGGGATTTTGTATGCTGGAGGCCCAGTTAGGAGTGGGACATCTTCCTTTCTCCCAGCATGTCTAGATCTCAGGAGCCATGGAGCAGGCTGTCTCTTGAAGAAGGGCTGTTCTGGGAGGAGCAGAGGGGATTATTAACAAAACAAAGGCCTAGGAGGGAGGGGCCAAAGGGCCATGTAAGAAGCCTCACCTTAAAAAATTCTAAAAAGCAAAAATTTTAAAAAAAGACAGACAGAGAGAGAGAGAGAGAGAGAGAGAGGGAGTGAGAGGTAGAGAGAGACCAAGATTGATTCAGAGACAGGAGATATGAAAGGGGTTTTCCTACCATGTGGGATTTTGTATGCTGGAGGCCCAGTTAGGAGTGGGACATCTTCCTTTCTCCCAGCATGTCTAGATCTCAGGAGCCATGGAGCAGACTGTCTCTTGAAGAAGGGCTGTTCATGTGGGATTTTGTATGCTGGAGGCCCAGTTAGGAGTGGGACATCTTCCTTTCTCCCAGCATGTCTAGATCTCAGGAGCCATGGAGCAGGCTGTCTCTTGAAGAAGGGCTGTTCATGTGGGATTTTGTATGCTGGAGGCCCAGTTAGGAGTGGGACATCTTCCTTTCTCCCAGCATGTCTAGATCTCAGGAGCCATGGAGCAGGCTGTCTCTTGAAGAAGGGCTGTTCATGTGGGATTTTGTATGCTGGAGGCCCAGTTAGGAGTGGGACATCTTCCTTTCTCCCAGCATGTCTAGATCTCAGGAGCCATGGAGCAGGCTGTCTCTTGAAGAAGGGCTGTTCATGTGGGATTTTGTATGCTGGAGGCCCAGTTAGGAGTGGGACATCTTCCTTTCTCCCAGCATGTCTAGATCTCAGGAGCCATGGAGCAGGCTGTCTCTTGAAGAAGGGCTGTTCATGTGGGATTTTGTATGCTGGAGGCCCAGTTAGGAGTGGGACATCTTCCTTTCTCCCAGCATGTCTAGATCTCAGGAGCCATGGAGCAGGCTGTCTCTTGAAGAAGGGCTGTTCATGTGGGATTTTGTATGCTGGAGGCCCAGTTAGGAGTGGGACATCTTCCTTTCTCCCAGCATGTCTAGATCTCAGGAGCCATGGAGCAGGCTGTCTCTTGAAGAAGGGCTGTTCATGTGGGATTTTGTATGCTGGAGGCCCAGTTAGGAGTGGGACATCTTCCTTTCTCCCAGCATGTCTAGATCTCAGGAGCCATGGAGCAGGCTGTCTCTTGAAGAAGGGCTGTTCATGTGGGATTTTGTATGCTGGAGGCCCAGTTAGGAGTGGGACATCTTCCTTTCTCCCAGCATGTCTAGATCTCCATACCATAGAGATTTTTAAAATTACAATCTATTAAATTAGAAAATTTGACAGAAATATAAAATATCTTTTTTATGAAAAAATGCTTAAACTAATTCACAAAGAAAAATATTTCAATAGGCAAATAACCAATAAATAAATGTAATCAAAACTATAAAATCTGTCACAAAAGAAATACCAGATCCAGGTATATAGGCAACTTCTACCAAAATCAGAAGACCAGATACATGCAATAATTTGTTTGATGTCTTGGAATGAGAAAACATTTTCCAACTTTTTTATGACATTAGGATAACTTTGATCCCAAATCAGATAACAACTGATGAAAAGAAAATTACAGGTCAGTCTTGTTCATAGATATTGATGTAAAAAACTCATGAAAATATCACAACAAAATTCAACACGGTATGAACAGACAACATTTCTTAACCAAAGTGGACTCAACATTAAAAAAAAATCTATTAATGAAATTTAATACATGTTTAGGTTAGTTTAGGAAAAAACATGTGATTCAATAGATGCAGATAAAGAATTTAATGATTTTCCTGATAAAAATGCTTAATAAAATAACATGGAATGAATATATAATATATCGTACATATATAAACATATATATATTAACATATAAACATATATCAATATGTAAATCATATCTACAAAGAAAAATCTGTAGTGACCATTATTCTTTAAAGGAAAATGATAGCTACACCCAACATCAAAATCAGACAAAATCTGGCCAAAGTTTTTGAAGTCTGAAATATCACAAGTTAATGAGAACATGGGGTAAAGGGACTGTCATACACTGTTGGTGGAGGGTAAATTGGAAAGCATTTTGGCAATATCTCTCAAAACTGAAGTTGTGCTTAATCTAAAACCTGCTAATTCATGCCCTAGAGAAGTGTCACTCAAAGTGTGCGAGGGACCAGCTGCTGTCCACAAACTGTTATCAGGGAATGGATCGTTTCAAGTAATGCTGCCCTCAAGAAACTCTTACATATATGCATGGGGAGACATTTACAAAAATGTTACTGCAGAACTATTTGCAATAGAAAAAAATTGGAAATAAATTTACTTGAGCAGGAAAAAGGATAAATTGTGGTATCTATTCACATAATAGAATACTATACAAGAATCAAAATCAATAATCTGGGACCAGCAATTGGTGTAATGGCTATGTCGCTGGACTCCCATGTAGTCGACTGTGGTTTGAGTCCGGGACCTGGTGGCTTAAACTCACGCCACACGCGTGTGCGTGCATGCCCAAGATCCTGAGAGAAGAGTGGAGGAGAGGGGATTGAGGCATGGCCATCACCCCTGAGGGGTGATTTCTCGCTTTCTGTCTCTCTGTCTCTGTCTTTCTGGCAAGCACACGCAACCTATAGCAAAAACCTCTCAAAAAAAAAAAAAAATCAATAATCTAACCCTAAATTGATCAACACTAATAAAATGAGTAAAAGGATAAACTTTAGGATAATACACACAGAATATTACTTACATGAAGAATAAAAACATGCAAAATCATGTCACGTCTTAAGGATACCTGCACATCTAAGAAAAGTATGAAACTTGCCTTTAACAATTTACATATGAAACATAGAATGATAAATACAAATTCAGGATCTGGGGAGGGAGAGAGAGGATTTGGATCAAGAGAGAGATACACAGTAACTTCAATTGTATGTGTTAGTTTTTATTAAAAAGTTGTCAGGGGAACCAGCAGTTAGCGAAATGGCTATGTCGCTGGACTCCCACGTAGTCCACCGCGGTTCGCGTCCCGGACCCGCTGGCTTGAGACTCAGGCCGGGCACGTGTGTGTGTGCGCCCAAGATCCCGAGAGGAGAATGGAGGAGAAGGGATTGCGGCGTGACCATCCCCCCTGGGGGTGATTTCTCACTTTCTGTCTCTATGTCTCTCTCTGTCTGTCTGGCGAGCGCACGCACCCTATAGCGAAAACCTCTCCAAAAAAAAAAAAAAAAGTTGTCAGCAATTACAGAAAAGAAAAGTTAAGAACTGATATGCTGGGGCTAGCAGGTGGTGTGGTGGTTAGGGGTGCTGGTCTCTTACATGGCTGACAATGGTTCAAGTCCTAGACCTGGCAACTTGCTTTCTCACTTTCTCTCTCTCTCTCTTTTTCTCTCTCTCTCTTTCTCTTTTTCTCTCTCTCTCATTCTGTCCCTCTCTGGTCAAATTAAAATAAATAAAGTTAAATAACATAATTCAAAAAAAAGAATTGATATCTCTGATGATAGCTCTATGAGTGTGCATAATAATACTTTCTGTGTGTGTTCATGTGTTTGAAATATTTCATAATAGTATTTGAAGTCATAATTTATAAAGTACGGGTCATTAAGGCCTCATTTTACAGATAAAACAAGTTAACCATGGAGAAATTCAGTCTTACCCACGTTTACACAACTGGTTCTAGAATCCATGTTTCCTGAGCCTTGAACTCCTTCCTGTATCACACTGACCACTATATACGGGTCATAGAAGACCCTTAGGAATTGTCTTTCTATATCTTTGACAATACTATGTAGTGATTTTTTTCTTCTTTTTTGGGGAAGCAGATGGTATTAATGAATTGTCAAGCAAGCAATGATACTAAGACCTGTGAACTCTCTTCAGAAGATGAACTATTCTAAGGAAAAAGTAAATGTAACTGCAGAATCTCTTGCTCACGGTCTTTTTGAAGATTTTGCTAGCATTCTGTCCATGATTCTATCAAAGAATAGATAAAGCCTACATCTGAGTGTCCAAGTGTGGTGATATATAGTCCTAGGAATCGGCCTGAAATAAAGTAAGAGAGTTATGATTACATGTCACCAAGAGCCGCAGCTGCTGACCCAGGAGAGGTGATAAAGGGGTCAAAGCACCTCCTCATTTTGAAGCAAACTTGCCCACAGAGTTGGCTCTTGGGTATATGCAAGATCTGCTTTAGTTATAAACTGAGAGTCCCACCACCTTCAAATATCCAGACTTTTTAGACTGTAAGGAATCCACCCCAAAGAGAAGCCTGGAAAAGGCAAGAAATATCTGAATTATGCTTACACTTGGTGGGAGAGAGAAAAAAAAAAAAGCCCTTTGCTTTTTAATATACCATAATTTGAAACAAAAAATTATGACTCAGGCTAAGCAGAGGCAGCTTATTACCTTGGTCTGTTATAAAGAGAGGAAATAAAGTCACACTAGTTGAGGTACTATTATTCTAGCAAGTAGGAAAACAATACCTTTCCTCCAGAATTTTCTGGAATTTTATTCGCATAAGTTTGCCCCGTGCTGTGGCTTGCAATAATGTGAAGACTTTAGATAGTCTCTCATCTCTCATCACTTCCAGGTGGTCCAGAAAACCAGCTTTAAAAAACACCTAAAAGTAAAAAGTCAGAGGTTAATTTCACTTATGAGTATTCAGGAGGTTTACTGCTGTTGAGTGATCCTGTGAGCAACTGATATATGCCTTGGAACAATTTTATCAGTTCTATTTCCTGTGAAGTTTTATTTAATATGTAAAATCTATACCTAGAAAGTTTAGTTTTATAAATCTAATATTTCACAACATATTTTATATTTTTAAAATCCTATGGCTACACTAGTTGTTTAAGAACTAACATAATTCTAACCCATATCTATTAATAATGTCTAGGTTGTTCAGGAAACCTAGTTTAAGTTTGAAGATGGGACTGGGTATGCAGTGCTCCAAATGCCAGGTGGGGGTCCATACACTTTATAAAGGGCCAGGTAGTTAATAGTTTTAGGTTTCATAGATCATATAGAATCTCTATAAGAATATTAGGACTCTTCCAAAAATTCATAGGAAAAATGCATGTTATGAAAAAAACTGTACATAGATTTCAAAAACGTACCAAAATAAACCTGTACATTTTTATTAAGGCTTTTGTTTTTGTTTTGTTTTGTTTTGTTTTGCTATAGGGCATATGCACTTACCAGAGAGCAGAGAGATAGAGAGAGATGGTGAGAGTGAAAGTGAGAAATCCCCCCCAACCCTGGGGTAGATGGCCGCACTGCAAATCCTTTTCCCCTATTCTCCTTCTGGGATTTTGGGCATGCACACACACATGCCTAGCATGATTTTTAAGCCACCGAGTCCAGAACTTGAACTACAAAATCAGCCATGTGGGATTCCAGAACTTTAATCACTATGCCACCTCTTGGCCCACTAGTACTTTTAATCCCATTTTTCCATGAACTTTTTGAATATGAAGTTTGAATGGATATGTTCCTTTATATTCGTTTTTAAAAGCAATTTATTAAAAATGTAAACCCAATTTTACCCAGAGGGCAATAAAAAAAAAAAAGAAGAAAGAAAGGGGAAGAGGCTAGTGGATATAGTTTGCTTATGCCTGCTTTATAGGCATTTTTGTCCTATATACCAAAGAAGTCACATACTTTTTCAATAATTAGTAACAACAAAGATAAGTTGAGTGAGGAGCTTAAGACATAAAATTTATGAAGACACTCACATAGAAAGTCTCTTTAAAGGAACTTTAAACAACCAGAGAGTGAGCACCTCTTTAAAATTTGTAAATCTCTAAATGTGGGTGCCTCTCAGCCTCATTTGCACAACCCTGCAAATGAATGCCTCATCAAAATTTGTAACTCACCTCATGCCAGTCCTGCTCCACATGACTAATATACAACCAAAACAACCAAACACACAAGGAAGCAAGGCACAGCTAGCGAATATCAGTGAAAACAACAAAAAAAAGCAAAAACTGACTCTCTTAGACTGAAACTAAGGGAATTAATCAACATTTTATAGGACCAGCAGTTAGCGTAATGGCTATGTCGCCGGACTCCCACGTAGTCGACCGTGGTTCGCGTCCCGGACCCGGTGGCTTAAACTCACGCCGGGCGCATGTGCCTGCGTGCCCAAGATCTCAAGAGGAGAATGAAGGAGAAGGGATTGCGGCGTGGCCATCCCCCCTGGGGGGTGATTTCTCGCTTTCTATCTCTCTGTCTCTCTCTGTCTGTCTGGCGAACACACGCACCCTATAGCAAAAACCTCTACAACAAAAAAAAGCAACATTTTATAACTATGTCCTACAGAGTTCTTTTCTTATGAGTTCTTCACCATGGATCCTCCAACTCTCCTTCAAATAATTTGGTCCTTGGGAACCAGCAGTTAGCGTAATGGCTATGTTGCTGGACTCCCACGTAGTCAACCGCGGTTCGCGTCTCGGACCCGGTGGCTTACAACTCACGCCGGGCGCGTGTGCGTGCGTGCCCAAGATCCCGAGAGGAGAATGGAGGAGAAGGGATTGCGGCGTGACCATCCCCCTGGGGGGTGATTTCTCGCTTTCTGTCTCTCTGTCTCTCTCTGTCTGTCTGGCGAGCGCACGCGCCCTATAGCGAAAAACCTCTCAAAAAAAAAAAAAAAAAAAAAAAATTTGGTCCTTAATGGATGTCATTGAGAAAAACCAGATGTTTATTGGCAGATAATATCAAATCTTTATTCAAGCTTCCAAAAATATATAGGTCATATCAAGGTCATTTAGGATGAAGTGGAATTTAAAGAATCACTTTTGAGCTTTGGATTAATTTTTTAGGCAGAGAAATTGAGTTTGAAGTTGTAAATTATTCAGAGAGTCTTCTAGAATTCACTCCTTAAAAGAGTCCTTGAATGAATTGGTTTATTCACACTAAGCAGTTAACTCCAGGAAGTTGATTCACCTTTTTCTAGCTCTTCCATGTACACACATTTTCAAGCATAGCAATGTGAAGATGATTCAGTATTTTATATCTTCACATGAATTTGCTTAGATGATTAATTATAAAAATGTAAATGCAGTAAGGTTTAAGCAGCATTGGATTTTCTTTGTCCAATAGCACTGAAGTTTCCACTTTCAACTAAGCTCTATCTGTGTGTTTGTGGTCACAAGAGCTGAAGAATACCTTATAATTAACTGTTTATAGGTATTTTAAAACACATACTCTGCCCACTCTTCTCCGACTGCGTTCTCTGCAGTTTTCTGGTTACCTTAGTGATTCCAAATTGGTATTGGGTATGGTCTATCTCCAAGGAGCCAAGTACTTCTTCAGTTGCTTTTCTGCTGCTCACAAACTTGCTCTTTGGAAAGGTCCTTGAGTTCAGAATGCAGTACCTAATTTAAGATGGGGTTAGGGGGAGTCATATGGTTAAAATAAAGGTTAATCTAGGGCCAGCCCCATGGCCTAGTAGTTAAAAGAGCTGGATTCCACGTTGCCAACTGCATGATATGAATCCCACACCCTATGGCCAGAAAAACACACCAGGTATGTGTATGTGCATACTCAAAATTCTAGCAGGATGGAAAAATAGAGGTAAAGGGATTGCAGCATGACCTTGATGCATTGGGGATGCTCTCTCCTTGTCTCTCTGTCTCTCCCTAATGAGTGCACATGCTCTCTGACAAATAAAGAACAAAAGATTAATCTGACAAATGAGGTAAAAGGAGATACTTTTATTTCTCCTTCCAATATGTTCGATTTGCACAAAACTCTTATAACAATAATGATACAAGCAGCAATCGTTCACATTGGGATAATAGTTTGTACTTTTCTTGGTGCTTTAGAGGCAACCTCATTTGATTGTCTGCTCAATTAGGGAAGGAAGGATTGGAAGGAGAAAGGAATGGAGGGAGGCAAGCGTAAATATCTCTATTGTTTGGATAAAGAAGCTGAAAGCAGAGACATTAAATGTCTTTTCCAAGATTCTTTCACCCCAATAGTGAGTAGGTGGAGAATGAGAAATATTCCTTTTAATTCTGAGACAGGTACTCTCTCTACTCTACCCTACTTTGTTCAATTCACATGATGCTCTATAATTTGCACTTTCAGAATTCAGGAAATAGAAAGCAGAGATGCCTCTCCTGCCTCCTGCTGCATGCCCTGCTGGCTTCCTTCCTTTCATGGGCTTGCTAGTAAAGCGACAGCCCGCTTGGGTGGCAGCTACGATTAAGTATATACAACATTTCTGAGATTCAATTCAGCCTCCATATCTTTCTTCTGTATATATTTCTTCTATATGTGGGTCTATTATCCATTAATAGAGATTTAAGGATATTATAGCTACATAGATGTTGGATTTAAAGGGAAATAATAATGGAACTCTGTCATCATATATCTTACCACCACCACAACACATCGATTTGTAGTCTGGAGGACATCAACCAAGCAAACTATGCATGCTTAAACCCTCCAAAAAAGAGGAAAACAGAATGGACTGCCTCAGGCTTCTTGGACACTGAAGTATATGTTTACCTTTGTTTAAAATCAGCATATAGCAGTCGGTTTGGAAAACCTTCACAGCATATCCTAATCCCTTCCAAGACACCATTACAGCGCAGCTGCTGTAGAACCAAGTAAGGGTCCATTATACCTTTAAAATAAAGGGGGAGGGAGGATGGTCACATTGGATCTGTGCTTGACAAGTTATTACCCCAGATCAGATTTTGCCCTCATGCTGTATCTTCATAGCTTGAATTTGGTGTTTTCTACATAATAAGGCAAAAGAGTTCACTCATTCCCAGCCTATTGGTACTCACAATACTCATCCTATTATGTAGGAGTCTCCAGATATCTGAAATTCCTTTAATATGGAATAAGCCCTTTGTTCACAGTTAAATAAAATTTAATAAGCAAATATTCCTGTAAGATGGGAAAGATAAAATTTACTTGCTAGAATGTAAATAGTTGGTGTCACTTCCATTCACCCACACAAAAAGGAACTTTCATCTCCAAGTAGAAGGAAGGTATTAAAAGAGGGGGGAGTAAAAAGAAGATGAGCACACAACCACAAAATTTTGTTTGCAATTTTGCCTAGAAGGTAGTTGGCCATATCTATTCTTATCTGCCCTTGTTGTTTTGAGTTGGATTCTATAATAAAAGCATCCTACTATCACCTCTTCATTCATCAAAAGAAGCCCTACTATAGCTGTCAACTGTGGTCTATGATTGAAAAACAATCCAAAGAGCATTTTTATATGGTGCTCAGAAAGTCTTCTAGAAGAAGCCAAGGAGCACTCCTCCTAACACAAAGACCTACTCTATTGTTAAATCAGAGAAAAGATTTTGTTTATACAGGATCACAGAAATAAACTTAAGCCATAACACCAAATTTCTGTATTCCAATCCCTTCAGTAGACAGAAACAGATGGCGTCAAGAAGAGATGGTAGAGTCCTACAATACCTTAAAATCAAACTTGCTAATTTTAGTGCTTGCTTCAGTCCCCTGGATACCAAAATTAGAATGATACACAGAAAAATAACATGGCCCCACTACAAGGATGACACACAAACATACTCATTTCCTTTAAGTACATATCAAGAACTGTTGATTAGATCATGAAGCTTTTCTTACGACTTTGTCTTGTGAGTTAAAAAAAAAAAAAAAAAAACTGATGAAATCGAGCTCTCAATGGGAGGTAACTCTAATAGGTAACAGAATTGCTCCAAAATAGAGGCAACTAATTAGATTCCTTGCTAGATGGAAGCAGTGTCCCTAGATGCATTCAGAAATCCAGCTGATGAGAAACAATGAGGCAAAAAATATATAGTCATGAATGAACATGAAGTGCTTCTATTGCAAAAACTCAAATGGCAGCATCACTGTCTAACATCACACTCTCTCAAAATAGGTCACAGACTGTGAAGATTGGGGTCTTAATTACAGGCAGTTAATAAAATGCAAGATACTATAGAACCTCAGAAATCAGAATAAGCAACATCTGACTATATATGCCAAAGGTGGTTACTGCTCTGAAGATATAAGTGCTCGTCCTGTATACTCCTGTGAGGCCTTGATAGCCTCCAACCAAAGCTTTATAGGACCCTGTAATTTCAAAAAGATGGTTGGGATCTTCAAATTGTGAGGCAAAGAAACAATCCATGTACTTAATATCAGTTTTAAAACGTTGTTCAGGGGATTAAGAGTTAAAAAAATTCACTACTACCTGCCTATCCCAACATTATCCTACTACCATTCACTCATCAAGAAGTGTCTACTGGTACCAACAGGTGGCATTGTGGTTAAGGCACTGTACTCCCACATAGCCAACTACACACAGTTCGAGTCCTAGACCTAGCAGCTTAAAAACATGCCAAGTGTATGTGAGTGCATGCCCAAAATCCCAGGAGGAGAATGAAGTAGAAGGGATTGTGATGGGGCCATTCCCTGCACTGGAGGGTGATTTCTCACTCTTCCTATTACCGTCTCCGTCTATGTCCAGAAAGCTCACATTTCCTATGCCTACATCCTTTATTTTAAAAAAGCGTCCAGTGCCCAGAATTACATAACTAAAGAAATGGGTACTACTAGAGAGAGGGACGATGTTAGTATTAAGAAGGAAGACTAAATGGAATTCTTATCAATTAAAAATGGATTGGAACTGTCTTCATGGTTGATTTAGAAAACTCAAATCAAATAACTTCCTTTACACTGAAATAGCTACCTCAATCCTCCAACTGATTATTCAATCCCTTTTATTATACTTTGCCCTTACAGATAGTGGCATAGGAGCTCATTCACATTTTAGCATGAAATTCAAGGAGGAATTTAAATGGTATTATCAAGCATTCTGATAGTACCCATTTGAGCCAGCTTTGTGAAATCTTTCCATGTGACCACTTGAATCTCAATTCAAAGGCTGTCTTGAGAAGGCTCTTAAGACCTCATTTTTAACTCACTTTCATTTTTTTAAATCAGAAAATCTACTTTTATATAAAAGTGACCTGAAAATGTTTTTAAAAAAGCTATTCAACATAGCTGAAATCAATCTATTTCTTAGCACGGATTACTAAGAAGTCTAGTTCTTACCTGGCATTTTATTCACATTGGGATTTATGCATCTCACAAAATGAGGTGCTGTTGATTTCAGATTAGTCATCAATTTATTTAGGTTTTCCTAAAATGGAGATTGTAATAAACACAAAATCACTTTGTAAATCACTAAAAATACCAATCCACCTCACAAATGTTTCCAAATCTATCAACTTAATCTTGTAGTCACATCTTAAGCCATTCTTCCCTGCTTACCAAACATACATTATTTCTTTCCCATGACAAGTCAATATTTACCTGACAGACATAGTTGCATTGTGAAACATTGCTATCTGTTTTGAATTTGATAGCAATGACTTATGTCTGGATAATAAAAAAGCTTAAGAAAAGAAATTGTTTCTCAAGCTTTCCATCAGTGGAAAACCTTTATCTTACATCAGATTCTCCTGAAGCAGAATCTGAGATGGCTCTTTAGGTTTGAGAGATTTATTTGGAGAGTGAGGGAAATGGAATAAAGCAGAGGAAGAAAGAAGCCATGGTGTGGATTCAGCTTTAGTCTGAGCCCTGCAGGAGGTCTGAGCTCAAATGTACCAATTGTACCATAGTGGATCCCCCACTTGAGGCAAGGGAGGAGCCAAAGTCTAGAGGGTCAGTAAGGGAGGTAGTTTAGCTTCCCGTTTGGCCATGGGTAATTCTGGTACCATGGTTCTGATGAGCCAATATTCACACCAGTGGAAGATGGGGACAGAGTTGATAAAGGGGACCTAAGCGGGCTGTCAGTAGTGTCCTCTAAAGCCCTTGATAATACCAATACAAACTTCAACTTTTCTAACATTGCTAACTTTAGTTATTTCATCCTTATTTGAAGATGTGAAATTTCAAGTGAGTAATAACATATGCAGCTTGTGAGACAGTTAATATATAAAGAGATGAGATTAAAAATTACTTTATGCAGAAATGCAACTGTTTGGAATGAAGCTCCTTTCTTGCGTTTCCTTTCCCCAAACTGTACAGCTTTAAAAACGAAAGAGAGAGAAAGAAAACATTTTAAAAACTCTTTTTTGTCACATTATCATATTCTAATGATGGAAGTATAAATTTATCAAGATTCTAGAAATAATATGGCAATACCTACCAAAAGTTTCAAAAATACTTATGTCTCAACACAAAATGTTTATTGTTAGTGCTTTTCCTTAAGAATATAATCAGATAACTCTACAAAGTTACTCACTGAAGTATAATTTAGTCATTGACAAAAATTAAGCAAACATAAAATTAAGCAACAAATGTCCCTTGTTGGAGAGTACTTAAATTAAGAAAAAAAAAAGAAATCTGCATACAATGAAATACTGTAACCTTTTAAAATGATGATGTAAATCCATATAACTCATGTGGAAAATGTTCTAGGATTTACTGTAAGAGAAAAGGCAAACCTTTATTTTACATGATTCCACCGTGTATACATGTTTTTAAATGTAGTTATTACAGGTGACCATAAACATCAAAAATGATGTTGGGTATTCTATATACCAAAATGTTAACTATTGTTAACTATGTGAGATTATAGGTAATGTTTATGTTCTTCTCTTTAGTTTTTCTATATTGCCCATGTTTGGGGCAGTATTCATGTGCTACTTTTATAATTTATAAAAACTAATAAATCTGGAGCCAGCCAGTAGCATAGTGGTTAAAGCAGCCAGATCTCACATGGCTCACTGCACAGGTCATGTCCCAGACTCAGAGATCTGAGAAACATGTTGGGCATGTGTGCATGCTTGTCCAAAATCCCAAAAGGAGGAAGAAATGGAGGAGTAGGGATTGCAGTGTAACCACCTCCAATGAGGGCACTTTCTTATCTTCTCTCTCTCTCTCTGTTTCTTTTTGGCAAGTGCACATGCCCTCTGGAAAATTAAAATAATAATAATAATAATAATAATAATAATAAATGTTTTCATTTTATTAAAGCAGAAGGGCCTACGCTGCCTACCTGTTTTTCAAGCATTTGTGTTGTGCTAAAACACTAAGATGTACAACATCACCAACAACAAAATCTATAGGCAATCTGAAGCAAGTGCACCATCTATCAATATGGGAAACTAATACAATATTCTCTAGACCCAAGTAGCAACTGCATGGGGTGAGAGAGTCATAAAATTTAATCACTAATGTCTTTTTTACACACCCCCAGTCCTCTAAGGGAATCACTTGGTATCTTTGTAGTTCAATTTCTCCATCCATGTAAAGGAAATAATATTACCTTCCATTAATTTTTTTTTTAAAAAAAGAAGAATTATAACTCTGGCTTAAAGTACTTGGATTCACCAGGAAAAAGTATTGTTATTATGGGCAATTTAGTGTTTGGATGAGTCAGAAACTTGAAGGCAAGTATTTTCAGAGAGTGCATAAAGCATTACAAAAAAAGGGCATCCTGGACATTTCTTCTCTTCTGGTTCCAAAGAACACAGCACATACCCTGAAGAGTTAGAAGATGATTTCCTCTCTAATTCTCTGCCCAAACCACTCTCTGATCTCTTATGATCAAAGAATTACTCAACTGGGAGCCATAAGCTTATGTGGCCACTATCTAACAGACTTCTCAGAGGTACTTTAGAAGCTATTAGAATCAGGCAAATGCTCTGCCTGAAGATTAGCAGGGTCCAACTACGATAGCTTCCATTTCTCAACCTCCTCATAAGGCAGGCCCAGAGGATTTCAAGCATGCTCCTGAATTATATCACCATGTGCTAATGAAGCCAAGAATGTTAAATCGTCTCTCCAATCTCTGGCCATGTCAATCAGGAATCTCAAATCAGCCTGATAGGGGCCAGGAATTAACATAAGCCCAGTGGGAGATAATAGGAGGGTGGGACTATGAGAAAGTGAAGTGAGAACACACCTCACTTATGGAAGAGCTAGTGCACACTACTCCATTGCTGCAACAGGGAAATTAGAATCCAGGCTGGCCAAATTTTCTGTTTTCCTAGAATCTCCATTTTACAAAAGAAAAAGAAAACCTTAATGTGTAAATGAAATCTTCTGGTTTGTTTTGGTTTAATCTGTGTGGGTCAAGTTTGTTCCAAGGCCAGATTCTGCTCAGGGGCTGCCAATCTGTGACGTATGTGAAAAATTATATAGAATTTCTCAATGGAGTTAGTCCCAGTTGTGAGGTTGGTGCTGGCAAGTTGGGCTCAGGATCTTCAAAGTCATCACATAATTGCACAGAAGTTTTCCTTCTATACTAGATGCATGTGGCTTGTCCTGTTCTGTTTCAGAGACAGTGAGAGTGGAATAGGCACTAGACTAGGAAACAAGCCTTAATTCTTACCTAGGCTTTGCCATTAGTGAATTTGTACAAGTGGGGACACCTCTTAACTCCTTTATACTTGTTCCTATAAAGCAAGCAGAAGTTCTTCTCTCTATATATCTGAAAGGGTCATGGCAAGGTTGAGTAAAATAATGTATTTAAAAGGGCCTCATAAATTATAAAATGAACAAGATTAGTTGTCAGTTGGTCAATACATACTCATGGAATATCTTTTAAACTGACATCAGCTATAAGCGGGAGACTACAGTTGAACAAGTCAGATATCACTTGTACCTTCTTAGAGTTTGTAATAACCCCAAATACACAGAACACTATGAAAGAGACTTCTAAGGTACTTTGGAGAGAAAATGTATATGTATATGAGTGTGCATGCATGCACACGCACACACATTCAGAACTTGTTATTGCCCCAAAATCATTCAAAATATGTTGTTTTGTTGTTGTTGTTATTCTCTCTTTGTAGATAGGTTGGACAGAAGATAAAGCAGGCCAGAAACAGACTTCTTGAAATATATCTATCTTAAACATGAGTACCATTTCCCTGAAGACAGAAAGGCTAATATGAGGGGATGGCTCTGACCACAGGGAGCAGAAACAGGTATCACAAGAAAGAAGCAAGGATTTTTGTAAAACCTGAGACAGAGGTTCTATTCTGAGGCTGAAAAATCAAGAAAGACAGTGTGACTCACCACTGTCCGTACTGATGTAATTTTCAAAAAGGCTTGCCAAGAGTCTGTTGGAAGACTTCAGAAACACAGCCACCACTGTTTCATTAAGAAGGTCTTTGTTCTTTTCAAGCCAACCACTGATGTTATAAGGCACCTTTGGAAAGGTATGCATTTCACGTAACAGCAGAGGAAAGTGCATAAATTAACATAGCAAATTATGCATGACTTAAAAACATCACAAATTGTCTGGATCCTTTCACTTTAAATCAGTTTAATCTTACAATACTGAATAATTCCCCAGAAGTCCATTGTGAATCCCAAAGAGTTTTCAAGCTTTACCATTTACATTGACAAAAAGAAGGGAAGGGACAGAGAGAGAAGGAGAGGGAAGAGAGAGATAGAGAGAGGAAAAAATAGTAGGAGAGAAAGGAAGAGGGGGAAAGATGGAGGGAGAGGAACAGAGGGGACGGTAGGATTAAATTGTATCTCCAGTAGGAACAACTCACCTCTGCAGTCCCTCATAAGCAAGACTAGATTAAATAATCTAACTGTCCCTGACACAGTGACACTCAATAAATTGGCAATTATAGTAGTATCTTACTGTAAATATCATTTATAATTAATATTCTAGGATACGAAAGAAGAGAACTAAAAGAATGTCTATGTACAGTTGGTCAGTCATTTGAGGGTTGAAGTATTATTCTGTCCTTTATCAGTTATCTTTTTGTTCTACCCAGAAGCATAGGCCAGAAGCATAAAAACAGGGAAAAAAAGACACACACAACTACTGGGACATGAGGACTGGCAGTGAGGGTCATTAGAAACTTTTGTTGGCCATAGTTGGGAGATCATTACTTCACATTGACTATTTCTTTATGGGAGAATAAAAAAAAAAAAAAAACTTCAATAAAAAGATCAATTGAAATCACTGATTCACACAATGTCAAGTTAAAAGGAAAGACAAATAAGGAAAAACCTATGGCTTTGATGGTCTCTAGGCCTTTCTGAAGCTGACTTTCTTTGAGTTGAGGTGACAGAGTCCATTTTGAGATTTTTGACCTCCGTGCACATGGGATGCTATTGTAGTATGGGCATTTCATTTCCTGAGTGCTAAAAGGCTATGCTACCTTTTTCTCTGAAACTGAGATCTATTTTGCTCAACTCTTTACTTAATCTAAACTTTACTTGAATGTTATCTAAGGACTTTGGTTTAGTGCATTTGAAACAGTAAGGAAAATCCAAGGTTGGGGTCTAGAAGTAACTTACCACTCCCGCATAATGGACAAGTTCAAAGTGAGCTTCATACTTTTTATCAGGCTTGGGGTTCTGGAGATAAACTGACTTTCCAAAATGATGGTCAAAGAGTTTGGTCTTGAAAGTCAGATCTGTAGCCTTAGGAAACATACATTCCTCTTCAAGAATGGAAAAGATGCCCATTGGCTATTGCAGAGACATACAAGCAGCAAATTGAAAATAAGACAAAGCAAAACATGTACATTAGAAAACTGTTTTCGATAAGAGATAAGTGCAAATTCTTTATTCTTTCCAAAAATCGAATCAGTTAGCAACAACATTCACTGCACATAAGTAGCCAATCATCTATTCAACAAATACAAGGGGACTCCAAAAGGTTCATGGAAAAATTGGATTAATATATGACCTTATTTTGGTACAAAAGAATTTGAAATCTATACACAGTTTTTTGTTTTTGGAGAGGTTTTTGCTATAGGGTGCATGCGCTCACCAGACAGACAGACAGAGACATAGAGACAGAAAGCGAGAAATCACCCCCCAGGGGGCATGGTCACGCCGCAATCCCTTCTCCTCCATTCTCCTCTCGGGATCTTGGGCACACACACACACGTACCCGGCGTGAGTTTTAAGCCACTGGGTCCGGGACACGAACCGCGGTCGAGTACGTGGGAGTCCAGCAACATAGCCATTACGCTAACTGCTGGTTCCCTATACACAGTTTTTTCATACTACGCATTTTCCATGAGCTTTTTGAAGACTTCCTAAATGTGGAGTAATTAATACTGATACCATCAGGAGCTGAGGATGCATCAGTGAGCTCACACAAAGGTGCCAGTCCTCAGGGTGCTGACATTCCAGTGGAACAAACAGAGAAGAGGTAAGTAAACAAATAATTATTAGAGAGAAGTTAGTTTCACATCAGTGCTCTGAAGAAATCATGCAAAGTTAAGAGATAAAGGGGGGCAGGGCTGGTGGGAGTTACTAAAGATAGAGTCATGGGAGGTTCAGGTAAGACCTCTCTGACCTGAATAAGGAGAACAATCTGAGAAGATCTATGTACAAGTATTCGGGGGGTGGGGAGGGGAAGCAAAGGTTCTGAGGCTGGAGTGCACTTGGCAAGTTTGCACACACGTCGATAGAGCAAAGCCAGCCAGATAGCACACATGGCAACAGGACAAGTCAGAGAACTACACAGCAGCTGGATCTCAAAGGCCTTATAGCCTGTGGTAAGTTGTTTGGATTTTATTTTAAGTGTAATGAAAGGTCTTCAGAGATTTTTAACATGAAGTGATGTGATGTGACTTATGCTTGAAATGGATTGTTGGTTTAAAACAGAGGTGGGGGGACCAGCAGTTAGCATAATGGCTATGTCGCTGGACTCCCATGTAGTTGACTGCGATTTGAGTCCTGGACCTGGTGGCTTAAACTCACGCCGAGCCCGTGTGTGTGCGTGTCCAAGATCCCCAGAGGAGAATGGAGGAGAAGGGATTGTGGCGTGGCCATCCCCCCGAGGCGTGATTTCTCACTTTCTGTCTCTCTGTCTCTCTCTGTCTTTCTGGCGAGTACACACACCCTATAACAAAAACCTCTAAAAAAAAAGGGGGTGGGGGGGTGGGAGAAGAAAGCCCATGGGCCTCATCCTGTATTGGAAAGCCAGTAAGCTAAGACTATTTTTCATAATTTTAAAGGTTTATGAAAACAAAAATGAAGATGTAGCAGAAATCCTTATGACCCCCCTTTGCCTAACTTTTTCTATAAAGGACCGTATAGTCTCTGTCAAGCCTTTGCCATCAACTCAGCCACTGTAGCACTGAAAGTGGCAATTAACGTGCAAATTAAATCAGGGTGGTGGTGATGTTTCCATAAAGCTTTATTCACAAAAACAGGCTGCAGGGTGGATTTGGCCCAGTGTCAGTTTTCAGAGTCCTAGTCTAGACTAGTGAAAAGTGTTGGAGCTTTGTGAGAAGTCATTAGAAATGTGATATAAGAGTGTACTTCAAAAGTTTGTGAAAAATGAGATTAAAGTACAGGTTTATTTTGGTAGAAAAAAACTTTGAAGGCCAGCCCCATAACCTAGTGATTAGGGAAGCTGAATCCTACACAACCAATTTCAGTTCGATTCCTGGTCCTGGTGACTTGAAAAATACACCAAGTGCATGTGCATGCATTCCTCAAATCCCAATGAAAAAGGGAGGAAAATGGATTGTGGTATGACTCCATTCCACTCCACTCCACTAGGTGGGAGAAAGGTGGGTGACTTCTCCTTCTCTCTGTCTCTTCACATGTACCCTCCAGCAATTTAGTAAAATAAATTGAAATCCATGCATAGTTTATTTCAAAATATATGTTTTTCATAGATGTAAAAGCTGGATCACAACATGCTGATGGATACAAAGTGTTGTGTAAGAACAGGTTCTTGGCCTAAGAAATTGGGTAATAGATATTGCTGTTATCTAACGCACAAGAGAGGATCTTCCAAAAGTTCATGGAAAATGTGTGTAACAAAAACTACACTTGGATTTCAAAATATTTTTGCACCAGGGCTGGGAAGTGGCAGAGTGGTAATGCAACTGGACCCACGTGGGTGTGCATGTGCATACCCCTGATCTGGGCTGGTTGAGACTAGAGGTGAATTGGAGCATTTCAGATTTTCAGATTAGGGATGCTCAGCCTATACTACGGGTTTTTACTTCTTTATCTATTCACATAGACATAGAACCTGAATTTTATAAAGAGAGTATTAAAAACTATTTCACCAATAACTCTTACATAGATGAGTTCTAGAGTACCTTCCTTCATCCCAAGCATCTAGATGGGGAATGATACAGAGAATGAGAATATGAGATATTCCAAATGAGGACAAATTATTCTAAGTGAAACTGATACCTGCCATGCTTTGGATAACACTGACGTTGAGAGTTTTTGGCAAAGTAAGAAGTGAGGAGGAGGAAGAGCAGAAAAGGGAGAGAGAGGGAGAAGAAATGTGGCCAATTAAGCAGTTTATTCATTGGTATCAACTCTTGGAGGCATGGACCCAACTTGTACCATGCATTTTCCGACCATGTGTCTTGCCAAACCTCAGTGAAAACTGGAATGAATCCTTTAAAAATTTAAGCATCTCCTGGGGCAGTAACTCTTAAAAATAGGGTGGTGACAAAGCCTTAGAAGAAGTAGCAGCCTCATCTCAAGCAGAGCCACCGGCCACACGAGGACCATGATTTTCCTGGTCTCCCATGAAACCAATTTCCTCTTTGGAATGAATAGAAGTTCTATGCACACCAAATATATCTTGTAGTTCAAAATGAAACAACTGAGAATCATTGGGAAGAGAAAAATCTCAGTTTCTTCAGATTTTTCTCTATTTCCAAAACACTCAGAAGACATACAACTTCTAATAAATATGAGACCCTCCAGCAAATTAATTTCCAAATATGTCATGAAAAACAGTAACTATATTCTGTCCCATTGCATCGATTATCCTGTTTCACACAGTAAATGGTTTGGATCAGCTGTCCTAACTCATAACATTAGTCCTCTGACCTCTCCCTCTTCAATTATTATCAACCCAGCCATTGTCTCCTTTACATCTGTCGCTTTGTTATTACTTCCATTTCTGCTGTGTTCATTCAGGAATTCTTTATTTCTCACCTGAGCTGCTATAACAGCTTCCTAAATGCCTTAACATTAGCCTTTTTCCCACCACAGACCTCATACACAAACCCACCCACTTAGGCACAAACAGCTCTGACTATTCCACTGCTCGGCCGAAGACCCACCACGGATCCCTATTGCCTTAACACACAATATGAAGTGATTAAAATATAGTTTTTTCTACTAGGTATTTTCTTCTGTGTAGTCCATCTACAACAAGACTATCTAACACATCACACATCAGTACATATCTTTTGCTTTCTTGTCTCTATTTTTTCACTCTTGCCTGTCCCTACTATCACTTACTATTCTCATATCTTCACTTGCTGAAATTATATCCATCTCTTAAGATCTAGCATTATGGGTCAGCAGGTGGCATGGTAGTTAAGGCGCTGGACTCCCACATGGTCCACTGTGATTCAAGTCCCGGACCTGGTGGCTTGCTTTTATCCTTTCTTTCTCTCATTCTGGTCTCTCTGGTGAGTACCTATAGAAAATTAGAAAATAATAATCATTAATAAATTAGTCTTTAAAAAAATCTAGCATTTTTCTTTTCCCCACCAGAACTTTCTAAATTCCTATAGGCAGAAATAACTTACACGCTTCTGATTTCCTTGGGCCTTTGTCTGTGCCTCTTATAGCTTTGATACTGCACATAACAATTTTTAAGTGTATTTTTACATTTGTTAGACTTATAAATCCTTATTTGACTGTATACTTCCTAAGAGCAAGAGTTATTTATAACACATGCTAGCATTTTCTATAGTGTTTTATTCAAAATCTTATATGCAAAAGTGCGGTATAATAAGGCCTAACATGATATGTGCCTTAATACCTGGGGAAATGCAAGAGGGACCAATATGACCTACCAATAGCTGTCCTCCCCACCCCACTCCCATGGGTTAGATCCTCTAGCCAAACCATCCTCCTAAGACTAGAAGCAGGAACAGTGCCCGCTTATCCTGAGTAATGGGTTTCAGTTCTCCACCAGCCACTATGGAATTATTCAAAAAAGCCTATCATATCCTCCTGTGTGAATCTAGGAGGATAGATTATTATGACACTATTATGACACATCCTGCCTACCGAGGCCCCTGCTGCTTTTCTCTACTCTGAGTGCAATCCTTATGTGCCTCTACAGGGGGCGCAGTGTCCACTAACCCCAGGAAGTGAACACATGTGACTGATAAGATGCCGGCCTCATCTGTTCAGAGTTGGATGTCATGTGTTGAGCCATCTCCATAACTCTAGGGCAAGAATCTCTCCCTCACCAATAGATAAAGAGGAAGCAATCAAAACACATAGCTACTAAACAGATTTACTTGTTTAACAACAACAACAAAGAGCAATAGAAGTTTTGGGTTTAAAACATGCTTCCAATTATACCAGAAGTTCCTTGACCACCAGGATTATACCCTTTGGGATTTACATTCTTCATAACCTTTAGCACAGTAGGTCCCAGGTAAGTAAAGTGTGGGTCCCCAGGAAATTTCTGTCAGTTGACATATATAGCGTTTAAGTTCTGGGACTTGGGCTGCATTGTGGTAATCAATAGTTAGACAAAAAGGAGGAGCTGTCAACAAAAAAAGCATGGACGTATATGTTTAAGGAAAGTATTCATGTGTGTATAAAATATAGCTAGATACTGGGGCCAGCAGGTAGCATAATGGTTACGTCACTGGACTCTCACATGGCTGACCGTGGTTCAAGTCTTGGATCCTTCAGCTTGAAATTCATGCTGGGCACATGTACATGCATGCCTAAAGTCCTGAGAGGAGAATGGAAGAAAAGGGATCGTGGGATGGCCATCCCCACCAAGGGTAATTTCTCTCTTTTTCTCTCTCCATCTCTCTCTGTCTCTCCAGTGAGCACATGTGTCCTATAGCAAAAATCTCTCCAAAAAAAAATAAAAGGATATAACTAGATACTAATTCATTTTATATTAAAAACATAAGAATAAGGGGACCAGCAGTTGGCGTAATGGCTATGTCGCTGGACTCCCACGTAGTCGACCGCGGTTCGAGTCCCGGACCCGGCGGCTTAAACTCATGCCGGGCGCGTGTGCGTGCGTGCCCAGGATCCCGAGAGGAGAATGGAGGAGAAGGGATTGCGGCGTGGCCATCCCCCCTGGGGGGTGATTTCCTGCTTTCTATCTCTCTGTCTCTCTCTGTCTGTCTGGCGAGCACACACACCCTATAGCAAAAACCTCTCCAAAAAAAAAAAAAAAAAAAACATAAGAATAAGAACATCCAAAGAATTCCCCTTGTGAGGCAATACAACTTACATAATGACAAGATGCTGCAGAATTCAAAATACTTTAGAGCTTTCTTTGGAATATCTGAAATCACCAACTACTCACACAGGAAAAATTCCTGTTGTTTGATGGTATGTCATTATACAGAGACAATCAAAAATTATTCAGGACAAGTCAGGCAAAACAGGTGAATAATCAAGGTAGGTAAAACATTTGGACTCAAAAACCAGTGATAATAAAAATCGAAGTAAAGGGAACCAGCAATTAGCGTAATGGCTATGTCACTGGACTCCCACGTAGTCGACCACGGTTCACGTCCCGGACCCGGTGGCTTAAAACTCACACCGGGTGCGTGTGCGTGTGTGCCCAAGATCCCGAGAGGAGAATGGAGGAGAGGGGATTGCGGCGTGACCATCCCCCCTGGGGGGTGATTTCTCGCTTTCTGTCTCTATGTCTCTCTCTGTCTGTCTGTCTGGCAAGCGCACGCGCCCTATAGCAAAAACCTCTCAAAAAAAAAAAAATCGAGGTAAATTTCCTTCTTAGGCTAAAAAATTCTAAAACCTAATTTATATCCTGTGAGAGAATTTCAAAAAAAAGTTGAATTTTGGAAAACGATTGTAGCCTTCCTAGGTGACCACATTGAAGAGGTAAGAAGTTTTTAAATGTATAACTCTGGGTATAGTTGTTAAAAATAATATAAATATCTCTTCAGCAATGCCGTATGTATAATAATAAATGAGTAACCATATATTAATACTTTAACAAATAAATGATCAGTTCTCAAGTTCTAAACAAACTAGAATATTTCAGGTAATGAAATAAGTGTGAGCTAACCCTATAATAGATTTGTTCACAGTATATATATGGAAGGAGGTCACCATAAGCTTGAAGACCAAATTAACAATTAAAGTTGGTGTTAAAATATGTTTTTATTGCAGTTAAATATAAACCTTTCTGTAAGCTTAAAAACATAAAACTTCTATATAAAAAAATCTCTTTATGTATAGAAATGGGTGCTATAAGACCTTTTGTATATACCAATGTATTTTAGTTCTTTTGAATTGTTAAAAAAACGTTCTGGGGACCAGCTGTTGGCATAACGGCTATGTCGCTGGACTCCCACGTAGCTGAACGTTGTTCGAGTCCTGGACCCGGTGGCTTAAACTCACGCCGGGCGCGTGTGTGTGCGTGCCCAAGATCCCGAGAGGAGAATGGAGGAGAAGGAATAGTGGCAGGGCCATCCCCTCTGGGGGGTGATTTCTCCCTTTCTGTCTCTCTGTTTCTCTCTGTGTTTCTGGCAAGTGCACGCACCCTATAGCAAAACAACAACAACAACAACAACAACAACAAAAACTCTTCAAAAAAAAAAACGTTCTGTTTCAAGGAGTGAGTTAGATTATTAATATTTGCCACAAATTTTCTTCTGATAGTTTGGAGTTAACATAAGATCTTTTCAAAATATAAAATCTTTTCGAGGAAGGTTTTGGTATTCCTCATTTGCCTGACCTAAATTCCTTTGAAATTATTCAAAGGAAACCAACAACTTATCTTTTCCTTCTATTGTCTGTGGTCAAAACTTTCTTTTTTCTCTTATTTTATCTTATCAGTAGAAAATGCAACAGGAAATTATATCCATGTTGCTAAGGTGTCATTTGAAATAACCGAGACTGGCATAAATAAGGCAGTAGGCTTCAGATCAGCTAACAATCAGTAACATTCACAGACCTATCAGGATCTCAACAGTGTCTATGTCCCACCTTCCTGTCTGAAAATTGGATCATGTTATGATCAAACTAGGCAAATATTACAGGTGACAATTGCCAGAAGCTAAAACTGTCCTAGTGAGGACCTGAAATTTTTTGTTTTATTTCTAATCAGAAAACTGGAGCTTTCTTAATGCCAGAAAACATTTACTAAATGGTGATTGGTTTGTTATTATTATTATTTTTAATCAGCTCATGGTTGATTCATTATCTCTCTCTCTTTTTTTAATCAGCCTGTTTTACCCCCAGGAAGTTCTCTAGTTACAAAAGAAGTAAACTCAACATCATGTCTATTCCTGTTAGAAACAATGGTGATTTTCAAGGAAGATTTTGTTTCATCTTAAGTCTAATAAATAAAAGTGATAGGAAACTAATTGATAAATCTGAGGCTTGCAAAGAACAGAGAGGTCAGTCACCTCAGCTTCTTCCTGACAGGATTGTTCAGACTCAAATGGGGCATTGTAGCTAGAAAGCTTTCAGGAAGTTAAAGGCTTTGACCTGCCCAGGTCTGCATCTAAAATTCTCTGCAATTATAGCAGGATACAAGGGGCATGTAACTGCTAAAATGCTGCCAGGCTTGCTCTGGTGGACAAAGCCACAAAAATGTCCATACAGATTACCCCCAGCAGACCCCATTAATCTTTCCCAGGGCACACGGCAAGATCTCAGCATATGCGAACATCATTGAATTCAGAAACCGAACACTGCAGCTAATTTACTAATAAGCCATGAAGTATTGTCATAAATTACTTAAACTAACTGGTACTTGTCCAATTAAATGAACAAACTACATCCTATAAGGTAGTGGCCTTGAGGATTTATGGCAGTTGTTTGTTTGCATGCTAATTTGCCAAATTTTGTTAAGCTGCTCTGGGTCTACTCATTCACCTTATGTTAATCAGCCAGGCTCTACAGTGCTCATATTTTCAGCTCTGTGTTTTTCCAGTTAGCAGCATGACCATTTTTAATCTCGACAAGTTTCTTCACACATTAACAGTAGAGGCCATGAGTAAGCAGCAAATGTGTAGCGACAGTCTGCATTAGCGATGATGGAGTAGGTCAACTGACGTGGAGTTTGGTTAGGGTGCCACGGGGGCTGCACACTGAGACTGTCAAGACAAAATGTGCAGGGCTCTCCTGCTCCATTTCCCGTCCTCTGACAGAGCCTGATTACTGACATGGACCAACTTGGCAAGCAAGGAGAGTTCTCCTTAAATGAAATGGACAAAGAGAAAAACATGCACTACCTTCTCAATGAGATCTATGCAGCCTTGCACATCCAGACCAAAGTCAATGGATACCCAGTCAATGCCTTCTTTTCTATATTCCTCTTGTTCCAGAATAAACGCGTGATGATTGAAGAACTGTTGTAATTTTTCGTTGGTAAAATTAATGCAAAGCTGCTCAAAGCTGTTATACTTCAAAGATATGAACAGGTTAAAAAGAACAGATAAAAATAAAATTGAGGTCTACTTGAAAGAACATACAGTAAAGAGAAACCCAAACATAATAATATACAGTAAAGAGAAACCTATGTATAATGGCCAACAGATCAAAGAGGAACAAATTCTCACCTTCTTTACATGTACCTGGAAACTCCAGATGTTTAAAATAAAATAATGCTTAATGGTATTTTACCTAAAAATCATAAAAGTCTTAACCTCTATTTATTTTAAGGCTGAGTTAAGAAATTAATTTTTCCCCCATAGGGCATGTGTATTCACCAGAGACAGAGAGAGAGAGAGAAAGTGAGAAATCAACTCCCAAGGGTTATGGTCATGCCACAGTCCCTCTCCTCTATTCTCTCAAGATTTTGGGCAAGCACATACATGTACCCAGTATGTTTTTCAAGCCTCTGGTTCTGGGACTCAAACCATACAGCCAGCTATGTGGGGTCCATTGCCTTAACCATCATGCCACCTGCTGGACCAAGAAATTAATAGATTCGTAATGCTAATAATAATTATTAACATTAAATTTAGCTCTTTTTTCAACCAAAGTAATTAAACCTACTTGCAGAATGATTCCCATCACGTTTTTATCATATTTTCCCATGTTTAAGTCACATTTTCAAATCTCTTTATAAATACGTATTGTCTTCTTTCTTACCAGATATACTTACATCAAGGATTTCAAAGCCAGTGATGTCAAGAATGCCAATGAAGAACTGCCTGGACAGCTTTGCATCCAGGGCCCTGTTGATACGTGCTACCAGCCACTTAAACATCCTTTCATAGATAGACTTGGCCAGGGCACCAACAGCACAGCTTACCTAGATATCAATTGAAAACACTGCTTCGTTCTCATCTCAGACATTCTCTATTAGCAATCACTTTCTAATGTATTTATTGATCCTCTGAGGTTCATTATGCTGAATACTATGACAGGAAAGGAAGAAAGCAGCAAGGAAGAGAGGGAAAGAGGAGGAAAGGTGAAGGGGAGGAGCAAGGAGCAAGCTAGCCCGATGCTGTAGCTGAGCTACAAGAAGACACCAAACTGACTCCACATTAAATGTGACCTAAAAGACTGGCCATTAAATATAGTTTGCTGCCCCTTTGCCCTCTGACCTCGCTTTACTGTTTAACTTGTAACAAGAAAATTAATCATAGCTTTGCTGCATTTTTTGCAAGAATTGGGCCATTAGATCCCTGTCAGAGAGTAGCTATGTCTAAGAAAATGAAGGATAAGAAGGAACATTCTGGCCTTGTGGGCAAGATAACTAGAGTTGTAAATAGCAACTTTGGTGCCAATAAGTCTCCATGTGATCAAGAAAATGATTGATTACTGTGCAAAAGAGCATTTATTTCCCTTGCCTCGCCCCACCACCCACTTCCTTTTTCTTCTCTCCCCTTAAAATTCCTTGTTCCAGTCTCTGACTTCAGAGATAGTCTTTAAACATTAGTTCTCTGTCTTTCCAGGGCACCAGTTTCCTAAATAAAGCTACCTCCTCTCTCCCCAACACTTGATCCTGGAGTATTGACTTTCAAGTAACAGGTAGCCAGACTTGGATTCAGTCCCCAGGCTGGAATCACAGCCAGTCTGTTACTAGTACCTCCCTACCACAAGCTTAGGTGAGAGAACTCATGTTCTTGTTATTAAATGATTAAATATCCAGCGTTAAATATGGTGTCTTAATGTGTTCTAAAGGCTTGCGCCTCAAAATGTGGTCCTAACACCAGCAACAACAGCATCACCTGGGAGCTTTTAAACATGTAAACTCCCAGACCCAGTCCCAGACCTAGCGGTTCAGAATCTGTACTCTAACATAACCCCTAGCAACCTACTTGACAAAACTTTAGTCACACTCTCCTGAACCCTAGCTTTGCCCTTACTTATCACATATACTAGCCAATTGCAGTAAGAATCCTAAGTCACTTTAAAGAGAAACCTTGGCTTGTGATACCTGTTAAAGTCCTCATCCTCCACATTTGATATATAAATTCTTGGATTGCCTTGAGCAAGATTTCCCCCAAGTCTTGATGTCTCTTAGTAATTTTCCATCTATGATCCCCTTCTCTCTCCGCTCTTTTGCTGTAAATTCCCACTTATCTTTGTTGTCTTCAGATTTAAGCCCAATCTCTCTCCCACTGTAATACCATGAGTTGAATAGTCCCAAATATACAGTATTCCTCACCATTTTAACAAGTGCCAGGATATTTTTATCTTTAACAATATGAACAATAAAATTTGAAAAGTAGTGGTAGAGTGATTAGGAATATGTGTTGCCCACTGCTGCTGTGGCTGCTAATAAATCATGTAACCTATGGCAAGTAAGTGACCTAACCTCTCTGGAATGCAGCATCTTGGACTGCGTCATGCCCTTGAAAAGCTCCTTATTCTTTCACGCCCCAGCATCCCACCCTTCATTCTATTAGTTCTCAGAGTTGCTCTCAACTCCCTGCATGGAGAGAGGCCATTTGGTACTTCATTCTGACTGGGCTGCTTCTACTGGAAAACAGGCAGCATTTCCTTTCCCTGGAAGGGTGCAGCCAAGGTGCTGAAGTAACCCAGTGGGGAGAGCTCCAACCGCGGTGCCTAGAAGATGCTGTACACATGCAGCTCCTGCTTCCGTAATGCACAAGTGCTGCTGTAGTGCCAGGTTTCTGACAGACTCCAAGTAGGAGTGAATTTCAGCTGGGCATTCTCCAAGTCTGGAAACAGAATGTGCTGCAACGACTTAACATTTAAAATAAGCCTATCACATCCATCCTTCTGCCCAGGAGAGTGCACTCAGCAGGAGCCAGTTGGTATCTGGTGGTGATTTAGTTATGAGTCACCCACTCTCTGATCAGTTATCTTGAGTCATTTCCACAGTAATCCATAAGCCGGATGGCATCACCGTTCTTTATTATCAGCATCAAGAGCACACCCGTACAAATAAAGCATCAAGAATGATTTTCTTCCCCTGTAACACGGAGGAAATCACTCTCTGTCAACAGCAGTCACTTTGAAACTTTAAAAAGAACATGACTAACTTGCTCACCCCCTTTTAATGCCCTAAACACTCTTGAAGTGGGGATGGGAGAGAAATTGTTTGGTCAGGTGAAGAAATACAAGAAAAAAAGGCTGAAGATGTAGGCAGAGGGAGAAATAGATGGTACAATTTCTGCTGAATGAATTAATGGAACCAATAGACCAAGGTACTGTTTGCTTATTAATCATTCTAATTATTTTCATCATTTTCTATCCAGTGAAGAAAGAATGAGGCAACTAAATCTATACTTCCACTTTTCAGGGGCTAACTGGAACCATTTCTTAGAACTTTTTAACATTACTCACAGAAGACTTTGATTATTGGGGGGCAATCCTGCAGGATAAAAATATTACCACCAACAACAGGAAAACAAACCAACAGAAAAAATTAAAATGGAATCGAACAGTCAGATTTTAACCACTTTGATCCTTGCCCTTCTCATCTGTGAAACAATAATAATAAAGTATGCCCATCTCAGAGTCATTGTGAGAAAGGCCATGAGGCAGAGGAAGCACTATGTTTGGCACTTGGTATCCAACAGATGTCAGTTCCTCCTTTTTCATCTCTTGTCTCACCTTTACCTCTTCCTCATTCTCACAAAGATTTGCTAGCTGTGACACCTTGTGCAGTTAATCTTTCTAAAATCATTGCATTTAGCTGTTAAATGGAAATATTATTAATAAGATACACTTTGCAGACTTGCTATTAGATGGAATGAGATAATCTATGTAAAGTACTTAGCACAGCACCCACAGTGAGTACTCAGTGGCTAATGATTATTATTGTTTTGTCACCACTGATAATCTTTATAAAATTAAGCTATTTTATTTCTAATAGATGGAGCCCTGATGGGCTGATGAAATATGAGACTTGAAGAACCGTGATAATCATATATGCTGGTTCTCCACTTGGAATGGTACCTCCCACACAAGGAGTATGTTTAGAAATATAAAGGGCATGTTTTTGTTGATGTGTGACTGAGAACATTACTGGGTTTTAGTACCTGAGGGCCAGGAATGCCGAATATCTACATGGGCAAGACATTCCTACATCAGGAAATAATTACCAATGTTAAATTCCAATCACCCCTCCATTGAGAAACAGAGCTATTCAAACTTTTAACTGGAAGGCTCAAAGAAATGAAGATATTCAACCAAGGTATCAGAGTTAGTAGCTTTAGAGCTAGAACTAAATTTTGTATAGTGTTAACACTGTGATAATTTTCCCCATCTTTTGCAATTGTCATCAACAGAGCATACACAGTTCTATTCTTAGCCATAGCAATTGTCTCTACAAAGTCAGTAAAATTCCTAAGAAAAGAAAAGCCTTACAGTGTGCTTTCTTATTCTGTCTCCAAGACAGACAGAGAGAGAAATGAGGTAGGTCTTTTTCATATTGAATAGTATTATATTAGCTTGCTTCACTGGTTCTATTATGATGAAGGCTGATGTGGTAACCCAGTCCCTTAGAAAATAATATTAAAGGGGCAAAAGTTTTATTTCATTCCTCCCGTGGGCTAGTCTTATACAGAAAAAGACCTTGTTGCATAATCACAGCATGTCATGCATGCATGTTTTGGAAAATGTCTAAGAAAGCATGAAACTGCCAAACAACTCTAAGCGCACTGCCAAAAAATAGCTCAATTACTTATCCTGCTGATCATGATTCAAGTTCAACTCCATTTAGTCTGTTTTCACATTTGCAGAGTGCCTGGTGCTTTCAGGGCACTATATTAGATTATTAGATCATGAGGGTACTAAGATGAGTTAGACACAGTCTATGACCTCAAGGAGCTCGGGTTTCCAGGAAGGAAAAAAATGTAAGCAGATCATTTTAATATAGTACATTTAGTATTATGGGAAACGTAGAATTATTGACTTAACGAGTAGGCTAAACTAGAAAATTGATTTTGATTAACTGTTTAAATATTTTAAATGACAAAGGTACTCAGGTTTTTTTTTTTTTTTTTAATCATCAGATACTTTGATACATCAAGAGAACTAGTTTATTGGGACCAGCAGTTGGTGTAGTGGCTATGTCACTGGACTCCCATGTAGTCTTACACGGTTCAAGTCCTGGACCCAGTGGCTTAAACTCATGTCGGGTGCGTGTACATGCTTGCCTAAGACCCTGAGAGGAGAATGGAAGAGAAGGGATTGTGGTGTGGTCATCCCCCCTGGGCAGGATGGTGGTGGTGGTGGTGGTGATTTCTTGCTTTCTGTCTTTCTGTCTCTCTCTGTCTTTGTGGCAAGTGCATGCATCCTATAGCAAAAATCTCTCAAAAATAAAAAATAAAGAGGGAGAGAGAGAGAGAACTAGTTTACTATAATAAAAATAATTGTCCTCTATCACAAATGTGTATACTTCTTCATCTCTTTCTCAAGTCCAGAAAGTGTGTAGAGTAAGACAATCTGAGAATCACCTGAATACTATGGTAGTTGCATGTCCTTTAGCATGTTAAGTTCCCTTACCCTCAGTTTCCTTGGTTGGAAAAATGTTAGTATTCCCTTCCTACTTGTCTCTTAGTGTTGTCACGATGGAAGGAGATCACACTTGTGACATTTTATATATAGCATGTAAGGAAGAGCGAGCTGTCTCTTCATCACATCAGTCTTTCCAGAAAGACTATCTTTCTTAGCACTCCTATAGTTAAGACAATAATTTAGCCAATTCTTACCAATGCAATATTAGTAAAAGTATTATCACTTCTAGACCCAAGCAGTTAAGGTGAGTATATTTTCTCCACAGATTATCTTTTTCCTTTCTTCATCAACTTTACAAGCCCTGTGTTCCAGATGGCATATTTATGAAATGGAAAAAGGCTTACATATGTTTTCGACTTGGTGTAAGAAATAAATAGTTGTTGTTACTGAGGTGTTAATATACATGTATTACTTTAGCATGGACTATCTCATATTGACTCATATACATAACAGATGTAAATTATTATTTTCAAATGTACTGGCATACTTATAGGGTCTCAATACCCAGAAACCCTGGGTAATACTTTCTCTATTAAGGCAAAGCTTCAAAATCAGCAGACTTCAGAGAATTTGTTATTCAATCATTATAACGTCCTCCTGGATGCTACACAAACCCTACATGACTTTCCATCTTTCATTTCTGTTCTCAGCCCCTTCCTCCCTTCAAATACTAACTTCAGCATATGTTCTGAAGCCCTTTCTCAACTAACGTGTTCCCATGTGTCTGTTCCACTAAAGAAGTCAATATGTGAAATAGGTGAAGGATGCCAATTTTATTCATGTCAGGAACCAACAGCTTGAAAAGCTTCATAGCAGGACAACAGGGATGTTGATCACAACAAGTGATGTCTTTGCCTGCATCTGCAAAGAGACTTGTTACCTAAGGGAAAACTGTCAAAATGCATATTTCAGGCTAGAAAGACTCAACACAAAAACATCTACTGTGGTGCACATTGTAAGTAAAAACATTTGGAATGCTCATACTAGTAGCTCTTTTTGCCTTTTTTTTTTTTTTCTTGGAGAAGTTTTGCTATAGGGCGCGTGCTCTCAACAGACAGAGAGAGATAGAAAGACAGACAGTGAGAATTTACCCCCCAGGGGGGATGGCCACACTGCCATCCCTTCTCCTCCTTTCTCCTCTCAGGATCTTGGGCACGCACACACACGTGCCCAGTGTGAGATTTAAGCCACTGGGTCCAGGATTCAAACTGCAGTTGACTACATGGGAGTGCAGCGACATAGTCATTATGCTAACTGCTGGTCCTCCTTTTTGCCTCTTTTTAGAAGAAACTCATTGCAGACATTCTCAGTAGTTGCAAAATATGCAAATCCAATATGTATACACTTATTGCAAGATGATAAAAGGGCAGTGCTTTGGAAATATCACCTTACCTGTTCCGTATTTTGACCTCTGGTAACATATTCATTACCAACTTGGATTCTAGGGTGGGTCAAGCCTTTCACCAACTCAGAGGAGTTAATGCCCATGAGGAAAGCAGCTTTGTCAGCACCTGTCATAGAAGTAAGGAACAGAAGATGGAAGAGGAGAGAGGGAGGGAAGAACACACTATTAAAATTAATTCCATCCTAGCCAAATAAACTACCCAGAGGACAGAAGACAGTGTGTTTAAATTACTATACCAAGGTAGATCGTAGCTTTTGAAATATATGCCTGAATATCAACTGTTTAAAGGAATCTATTTCTTGGAAATGTAAGACAAAAATCACTTAAAAAATTCACTCACTTATAGAATGGCAATTATCAAAAAGGTGGACAATAACAAGTGTTGACAATGATGTGGAAAGGTTGGAATCTTCATGTATTGCTGGTGGGAATGCAAAATAATGTAACCATTCTGGAAAACAGTTTGGTGGTTACTCCTAAGTTAAACACAGGATTACTATAAGATCCAGCAATTTCAGTCTTAGATATATACCCAAGAGAAATAAACACATATGTTCACACACAAAAAAAAAACTGTACAGAAATGCTCTTAGCAGCATTATTCATAATAGACAAAAAGTGAAAAAAATGAAATTTCTATCAATTAATGAATGGATAAACAAAGTTTAGTATATTCATACAATGGAATATGATTCAGCCATAAAAAGTAATCAAGTATTGATACATGATACAACATGACAAAACCTTGAAAACATTCCACTAAGTGAATGAAGTCAGGCACAAAAGGGTACATATTGCATCGTTTATGTGAACTTTTCAGGCTAGGAAATCCATAGTGATAGGAGGAGACTGGCCAGGGGTTGGGAAGAAGAGGAAGTAACCTCTAATGAGCACAGTTGTTTTTTACGGGGCAACAAAGTATTCTGGAATTAGATGGAGGTGATAGTTGTACAACTTGTGAATATACTAAAACCTAGTGAATTATATACCTTAAAAGTGTTAACTTTGGAGCCAGTTAGTGGCCCCAAAGGCATAGATTCTCACATGACTGATTACGGTTTGTGTCTTGGACCCGGAAACTTGAAAATCACATCAGGTACATGGACATCTATGCTCAAAATCTCACAACAAGAATGGAGAAGGGATTGTGGCATGGCCATCCTCTGGGGAGGTGATTTCTCACTTTCCCTCTCTCTATCTCTGTCTCTCTCCGACAAATGCACACACCCTATAGCAAAATAATTTTTAAAAATTCTTAACTTCATGGTATATAAATTATATCTCATTTAAAAAAAATGTATTACTTGACACTTGGTTCTCTTCTAAAAAGAACTATTTGTCTGAAGGTCACGAAAAATCCCATCCTTATTGATGTGTTTTCTCCTTCTAAGTATATGCTTGTGGACTCTTTCAATGAAACACAGACTTGGGCCGTGTAATTTGATAATTCAAGACAATTGCCAATCAACAGAAGCCAGGATATTTTCCCAGTGTCTATCCAAATCCCTTTCCTTTCCCGTAAAGCCTCTCTTTACTCCTTACTCTTTTCTGATGCCCAGTAAGAACATAAAACAAAACTTCCACTTTCTAAGGAAAGAAGCACAGAATAAGTGCTATCAACAGGAAAAGTAAATAGGCAGCTATTACATTGGCTGTTAAAAATGACAGCAGCACAAAAGACTGTCACAAACAATATGTACCAAACATATTTCAAATTGTAGATTATTTCAGATACCAAACAAAATAAATATTTCACTCATCTAAAACCTCTCTGCTACATTTTCCATTTTAAACAATTTCTGAGTTATACTAGTACATCTGACATAGTCATTCTACAAAATATCTTTTTTAAAAGAATTATTTTTTATTTCACTTTATTTATTAACTTACTATTTTTTTTTTTTTTTTTTTGATCAGAGGGGAGAGTGGAGAGAGAGAGAAAACAAGCCACCAGGTCTGGGTCTCAAACCATGGTCAGCCATGTGGGAATCCAGTGCCCTTAACCACCATGCCACCTGCCAGCACCATTCTGTAGAATATTTTACAATAGAAGGTAATGCAGACTTTCTTTACCTCACTAAGTAAGTATGAAATTTTATAATCTTAAACAAGAAATAAAGACAAAACAAAACACAGTTAGTGAGCCATATGTCATTTATATTAATGATATTAATTTCCTTTTGCAAGCCTTCAAATTTTTCACAGAAACTTAAAAGGTTGGAAATGTTCGATTTGCTAAGTAAATGAGTCAATATATATTATACATATAGTTCTACAATCTACATACCTACTTCCTATTAGTTTATTTCCAATGATAATTGCCTGAGTACTCAGTTGCTATAAAAACTTTGAAAATGCAAAACTGCTTAGGAAAATAAATGGAGAAGACAAAGTAGGATAGACATGCCCAATCTATACAATATTGTCACTGTTAAGAATGTCATGTTTAGAGACAAAAGCCTGATTATTGCCAGTTGAGAATCCAGTGGGTTGGAATCATAATTTTTTGAACTGAAAGAGACTTACAGAGAATATCCAATTCAATGTGAAAGCATTTAAAAGAAAGGCAGAAATGCAACGCTCCTGGCTAGTATAAGTGGAAATGAATGGTACATGACAATGTGAAAAATGAACAATTCCACGCTGTCTGTCCAGGTTTTATTTAAAAAAAATATAGGAGTTTGGTTTTTCAAGCTTTGGAAGCATTCAGATGGATAACACAGGTAATAATAGTTCCAAAGAATAGTTTCCCACACCAAGAGCCTTCATACATCCTTTTTCCAGTGTTAAGAACAGTCCTTTTGAGTCTATTTTTATACCTGAACAAAAGAAACCTAAATTCTCTGTACAGTATCCCACCTTAAAATTTAACAGAAATAGCTTCCAACATTATAGAATTATTCTTCACCCACTCTAGAGACTGACATATACAGACAAGATTAGTGTGTCTTGGATGTAACCCAGAGGTTGACACTGAACATTACATATGTTCTCTTTTATTTAGTTATCACACACACACACACACACACACACACACACTTAGTGGTCATCATGTTCCAAAGAGTAAATTATTAGGGCTGGTAAGTGGCATGGTGGTTAAGGGCACAGGACTCCCACATGGCCAATTGCAGTTAAAATCTTGGACCTGATGGCTTGCTTTTTCACTTTCTCTCTCTCTCTCCCCCCCTGCCCTAGTCAAATTAAAATAAATAAATAAATAAATAAATAAATAAATAAATAAATAAATAAATAAAGTTAAATACAATAATTCTAAAAAAAAAGAGTAAATTTTTGCACTAAACATTTACAACCAAGATGAAAGTGTAAATCTATAAATAAATGCCCATCTAACCTTTAGGAAATACTATTATAGACCAGACAATGTCTGCAAACACATTTTCATCATGTTCCCAAGGAGAAATGTATGAAATGTATGAAATCTCCACTAATAAGCATTAGTTATTTAAGGACCTTGTGAATGAACCCCTGTATTTTAATTAAGCTGCACGGTCTTACCTGGGAGAGGTAACATTCAGGTAAAGCAGCAGTTTTAATATGTTGGTGTTCCCCAATACAGCCCTGAGAGCTAATAGAGAACCTGAGGACCACACTCACTAAAGTAGGTAAGGGACTGGACCTCTAGTTTTAGCCTGCTAAGTAGGTATTTATGATACACATACAAGTTGGAGAAAAAAGTCCTTATGACAAGTGGTCTCCAACCTTGGCTGCACCTTGGCTTCTCCTAGAAAGTCATGAAAATATATCTTGGTACTTACATCCCACCCCCAGAAATCTGCTTTCTTTGATATTGGTGAGGATGAGCCTCAAAGAAGTTAAAAGTCCCCCAGGTGATTAAAGTGTGCAGTCAAGGGACCCAGCAGTTAGCGTAATGGCTATGTCGCTGGACTCCCACGTAGTCGACCGCGGTTCGCGTCTCGGACCCGGTGGCTTACAACTCACGCCGGGCGCGTGTGCGTGCGTGCCCAAGATCCCGAGAGGAGAATGGAGGAGAAGGGATTGCGGCGTGACCATCGCCCCTGGGGGGTGATTTCTCGCTTTCTGTCTCTATGTCTCTCTCTGTCTGTCTGGCGAGCGCACGCACCCTATAGCGAAAAACCTCTCCAAAAAAAAAAAAAAAAAAGTGTGCAGTCAAGTGTGCCAACTACTGCCTAGAAGATGTTAGCCAAGTTGATAAGCAAATCTTGACTTCGAAATCAAGAAGATAGAACAAAGTGTAACTGCACTTGGAAACAGGTAAGGAGGTAGACAAATCGAAAAAGCACTGTTTCCCAACCTTACAGTTCTGAGTTCAGTCCCATCTGTAAATAACCAGATATAAAAGAAAGGAACAATGGACCAGCCCATAACAGCAGGTAAACTGTGCATAGGAAGCTAGATCCCACATGGTCAAAGGCAGTTGGAATCCTGGCTCTGGAAGATTGTAAATGCATGCCTAAAATCCTAACAGAATGGAGAAATGGAAAAAAAAAAGGCCTGTGACATGGTCCCAGCCCATTGGGAAGTGCTCTCTCTCTCTCTCTCTCTCTCTCTCTCTCTCTCTGTGATGTACCCTCACATGCAATAAAAAAGAAAGAGAGAGAGAAAGAAAGAGAGACATCAACAGACCTATTTCATCAATCTACAATCTAGTTAGTCTGAAAAAGGGGGGGTATGCTAATCACTTTAAATTGTGTCTCTTATGGAAGGTTGTAACATGATTTCTGAGTTGTTCACATGTCAATATCTACTGAACAAAGTTTGCCAGATACCTGCTGTGGCAGAATCTCACGCTAGATGTTATTGTAAGATGAGGTAACAAGACAAAGTCCATAGTATCAAGGAGTTCATAATCCATGAGAGTAAATAAAACAGGCAATAAAAAAGTCTGGACAACAACTCATAACAGATACAGAGACCAAGAAGTTTGAAAGTTTGAAATAGAGAGTTTTCTATGGGCTGCAAAAACTTCCAGGGAAATTTTCTTAAAAGAGACTCTTTTTTGGAGACTTGAAGGATGGGAGAGTTTTGATAGCACATACAAGAACTTCTGAGACTGAGAATAGCATCACTTAAAGTCACAGAGGTGGGAGAGTATAAAGTATACAAAGAAAAGTTTATAATCCAGATAGATTTGACCACAAAGGCAGGGATTATGCAATAGACTGAGAAAAGAGGGTAATGAGTGTTGCAGAAGACACGTAGTGCCACTTTATCAGTTAGAAAAACAGAGTTGGGGGCAGGACCAGTAGATAGTGTGATGGTTACATTGCTGTATTCCCATGTAGTCGATTGCAGTTCGTGTCCTGGACCCACCGGCTTGAAACTCAGATCGGGCCCATGTGTGTGCATACCCAAGATCCCAAAGGAGAATGGAGGAGAAAGGACTGTAGTGTGGCCATCCCCCTGGGGGGATGATTTCTTGTTTTCTGTCTGTCTCTCTGGTGAGCACATGAGCCCTATAGCAAAAAAATCTCTCTTAAAAAAAAAAAAAAAAATGTGGTGGGGGGAATGTTAAAGGAACCTAGAGCAGAAAAATGTAATAATTATAGTTATGCATCAGAATAATTCATTTTGTGGAAGTGCAAAACAAAACAGTGAGGAGAGTTGAAAAATTGTAGGAGGCCAAGGCCAGCAGGTGGCATGGTAGTTAGGGAACTGACCTTGAGTCCTAGACCTGGTGGCTTTCTCTCTCTCTCTCTCTCTCTGGTGAATGCACATGCCCTATAGTAAATTCATCATCATCATCATCATCATCATCATCATCATAATATAAATAAATAAATAAAATTAAATAAATAATAATTTTTTTAAGTTGTAAGATGCCAAAGTGCAAGATGCAGAAGGTCTAAACAAATTATTAGAAAGGGAAAAAGAGACAGAGAAACATAACTAAGATATTTCCAGCCTGTGAAGTGGAGAGAAGGGCAGAATCATGAACATCAGTGCAGTCATTACGGAAAACAGAATGGAGGTTCCTCAGAAAACTAAAAATAGAACTGCCGTATGATCCAGCAACCACACTACTAGGCATACATCCCAAGGAAAGGAAATCAGTATGCTATAAAGCTATGCGTACTTCCACATTAAGTGCAGCACTGTTCACAATAGCCAGGATATAGAATTGACTACCGCCCATCCTCAGAAGAACGCATAGAGAAAATGTGACACACATACACACACACAGAGTGGAATGCTATTCAGCCATTAACAATGAAATCCTCTTATTTGAGGTAATGTGGGAGGAAGTAGAGGATAACATGTTAAGTGAGATATAAGAAAACTTCAAAAAGTTTGTGGGAAAATGAAATTAAAGTACATATTTATTTCAGTGCAAAAAATTTTGAAATCTACGAATAGTTTTGTTCCTAATGTACATTTTCTATGAATTTTTTGAAGATTCCTTCAGAAGCCAGGACAGAAAGAGAAATACTACTGTTCTTACTTATATGTAGGAACTAAAAAGGGTGACTTCACAGAAGTAGAGTAGAATTTTTACCAGAGGCTGAGAAGCATAAGTGAGATGGGGGTATGAAGATATTGGTTAACAGAAACAAAATTCCAGAGAGAGAAAAGGAACAAGCGCTAGCGTTATAATGTATAGTAGGGTAACCACAGTTAACAACAATCTACTATCTATCTCAGAGTAGCTAAAAAGAGGATCTTGAATGTTCCCAACACAAAGTAATGACAAATGATTGTGATAATAAATATGTTATTTATCCCAATTTAACTATTACTCATTGTATTCTTACCGAAAAATCACATCATACCCCATACATATAAACAATTATTATATGCCAACAAAACTAGTAATGATAATAAAAAGGTTAATAGGAAGACAATAGGGCAGAAAGTGCATTGAACTTTGGACATGCAGAGTTTAGGATACCAGAGTATACGCAGTAGAAAGAAGTGTAGTAGTGTATCTCAAAAAAGAGGTAAAGACTGGGTGTCCCACTAGGCTAGGTGCTCTGCCCTCTCCACCCCATCTGTTTACCTCCTTTAATTCCATCTTAAATGATTAGCTGGGAAAAAATTACCAAATGTTAATATATTAAGAAGCCTTAGAAATCACTAAGAAAAATCTAGTACCTCAATTTTCAAAATAAACTGAGAATAAAACAATACAAATAGATAGCATACAAAAAGTTAACTTTACTAATACTTAAATAAAAACATAAAGCCTTTCTAATAGGAAAACAATAATTGCCAATTTTGGTGAAGACTGTGAAAAAGTCACTCATGCTGATAATTGGTATATAAATGGTAAAGCAGATGGGGATGGCCACCCTATAATCCCTTCTACGCCATTCTCTAGGATTTGGAGCACACATGCATATGTACCCAGCGTGAGTTTTAAGTAGCTGGGTCTGGTACTTGAACCACAATTGACCATGCAGGAGTCCACTGACATAACCATTATGCCATCTGCTGGTCCTTAAAAATTTATTCTAAAAAGACATATATATATATATATTTGTATGTGTGCATGTGGTGTGTGCATATCTCTGAATCTATAAATATTTATTGTCATTTTATTCTTTTTTCTTTTATATATTCAATCACTGCATATCATTAAAGCTTGTAAAATGAATTTTCCCAGCATGAATACACTGTATATTAATCCAAAGATGTTAATAATAACAAAAATCTGAAAATAAATTAAATATTCAATAAGATATTTAAATGAATTATGGTACATTTGTACAATGGAATATTTTGTAGAAATCTAAAAACATGTTGCAGAAAAGATAAATGATGTTCATATATAATTTGGTAAAAAAAATATGAAACAACAGGAAAATCCTATCACATATTTTTAACTAAAAATAGTTACTCATGCATGTTCATCTAGAAAAAGACATAAAATATACGTCCTGTGGCATTAACAGTGATTGTCCCTAAGTAGTAGGATTTATTTAATTAAATAATTATTTAGTACTATGCACCAGGCACATTTTAAAATCCAAAAATATAGGGTTAGCCTGTGGCCTGGTGGTTAAAGAAGCTGGCAGGGCTGAATTGAGAAGGATTATGTGTGACTAGTGTGCTGGGCATTTGCTTTTCAACAATTTGAGTAGTTGACATGTAAATACTTTCTCAAAAATGTTTGAAATCATACTGTTTCTGCCGTTATAGAGTCACAAACAAAATCATACAAAATTATAAGAAACATTTTCAACATTATCTTTAAAATGGATACCTATAAAGAGATTCAGACAGAAAGCGGAGTTAGTGAAAATGTCCTGCAACAGGAAAATTCACACACTCAAACAGAAACTCTGGAGGACTTGGGGTCTGAGTGGAGGGGAGTGAGAGAAAAGGACATGGTAGGGTTCAGAATTAGAGAGGGAATTAGGAAGGTATTGTAAAGAACAAGCAAGCTGTGATAAAAATGTTTTTTTTTTTTTTTTTTTTTTTTTTTAAGGAAGGTGGAAACCATTGTTGAGTTTAGAGCAGAGGAAAGTCGTGGACTGCCTGGCCCTGTGCCTGACACTCAGCTCTGTGCAGAACTGTGTATCACAGGCAAAGTGTAGGTAGGGAGACAAGGAAGGAAACCATTGCAATAATCTCACAAGAAATGATGAGACTAAGTGAAAGCAAGGGACATACATGGTCCTGATCAGAAGTTGTGAGTCTGGGGAATATATTTCAAAGGCAGAAATAACAAGAGAAGAGATTTCAAAATGGTTTTACGATTTGAGTTAGGGTGACTGGAAGGCTCCAGTTGACTTTGATTAAGAAGACTAAGAAATGGGGACCCTCAGATGACATAATGGTTAGGTCACTGGACTCCCACATAGTCAACTGCAGTTCAAGTCCTAGACCGAGTAACTTAAAACTCACACCAGCTGCATGTGCGTTTGTGCCCAAGATCCCAAGAGGAGAATGAAGAAGAGATAATGGCATGGCCATCCCCTCTGGGGGGTGATTTCTCACTCTGTCTCTGTCTCTCTCTGTCTTTCCAGCGAGTGCGCACAGCCTATACGAAAAAAAATTTCTCTTAAAAAAACAAAACAAAACAAAGACTGAGAAATAAAGAGTTTGGTTGCATAGGCAGGATGGGATAAATTTCAGCTCTATACATGTTGATTTTAAGGTGATCACTTAAGAAATAAGATTCAAGGATTAAGTCCTGTAGCTCTACAGCAAGTAGAGTAGGGAAGATGAGGATGCTCTGGCAGAGAAGCTATACAGGAGCCACCGGAGATGAGATTACTACAGATGCTCCTTAATTTAGAATGGGGTTATATCCCCGTAAGCCTGCTGTAAATTGAAATGCATTAAATATACCTAACCTCCCCCAAATCATAGTGTAGCCTATACTATCTTAAATGGGCCTAGACAATTACTGTAACCTGTAGTTAGGCAAAATTGTATAATACAAAGCCTACCTCACAATAAAGCCTGTCTCATGTAATTTAGTGAATACTGTAATGACAGTGCAAATAAAATGTGATCCTTAGTATTTTAAGCCAAAGTCACAGTGACTTAAAAACAAAAACGAAACAAATATCAGCCTATACTGTCATAACATTGAGAAATCCTAAATCAAGCCATAATAAATCAGGGACTATCTGTATTTTATTTGCTTATTTGTATTTTCTGCTTTTGTTTCTTTGAAACAAAGTATTTTGGAAAAGGAAAAGGCAAGAAAATAATGACCAAAAAAAAAAAAAAAAGCAATGCCCAAAGGGCCAGCCCTATAGTGCAGTGGTTAAGTGAAGTGCATCAGGAGCCAGATCTCATCTGACTGAACATGGTTCAAATTCTGGATCCAGCAACCTGAAAAACTCACTAGGTACATATGAATGTATGCCCAAATCCCAACAGGATGGAGAAATGGAGGAAAAGAGATTGTGATGTGCCCATGCTTCATTGGGAGGTGCTTTCCCTCCCCCCAACCCTGCTACAAGCACATGCACCCTCTGACAATTAAAAAAGGAAAGAAAAAAGGATGGCGTTAAAGCATACATTAATAAGTTAATACATAGAATATTTACAAGATCTTTTTTTTTCTTCTTTTTTTTTTGGAGAGGTTTTTGCTATAAGGCGCGTGTGCTCGCCAGACAGACAGAGAGAGACAGAGAGATAAGAAAGCAAGAAATCACCCCCCAGGGGGGGATGGCCACCCCGCAATCCCTTCTCCTCCATTCTCCTCTCGGGATCTTGGGCACGCACGCACACGCACCTGGAGTGAGTTTAAGCCACCGGGTCCGGGACTCGAACCGCGGTCAACTACGTGGGAGTCCAGCGACATAGCCATTACACTAACTGCTGGTCCCTTTACAAGATCTTTACATCGTGTGAATTCCCTCATCTTGTTTTCTCTGTTCTCAAGCACCCTCTTCTCTTAGAGGGCCTCTGGACCACTTATTAACAGCAACCCTCATCTCCCATTACTCTTTAATCTTTTACTTTGTTTTCTTTTCTTTTCACTATGACTAGCTATATATTTATCTGTTTGCATATATATTGTTTATCTCCCACATTAGGAACAATATTTTGTTGACAGATGTATCCCTAGCATCAAAAATAATTTCTAGCACAGATTGACCTCAAATATTATTTGCAAACAAGAAAAAACAACCTAATTAAAAATAGGGCAAGGATCAGCAGATGGTGTAGGGTGAAGGTGCTGGATTCCACGTAGCTGACTCCATGGTTGAGTCCGGGACCCAGCAGTTTGTAAAACATGCCAGGTGCATGTGTGTGCATACCCAAAATCCTGAGAGGAGAATGGAGGAAAGGGAATTGCATCATGGCCATTCCCCTGGGAAGTGATTTCTTACTTCCTCTATCTCTCCTGGGTGAGTACATATGCCCTATAATAAAAACCTAAAATATAAAATTAGGGCAAAGGTCTTGAATAAGCATTTCTCAAAAGAAGACATACAAATGGCCAATAAGCACTTGAAAAGATGCTCAGCATCACCAATCATTAGGGAAATGCACTTACACACATTAAGATGGCATTATCAAACAGCAAAAACAGAAAACAAGTGTAGCATTGATGTGAAGAATAAAACACTTGTACATTGATGGTAGAAATGTAAAATATACGGTAACTAGGGAAAATAACACGAGGGTTTCTCAAAATATAACAGAATTATCAGGCTAGCACTGTGGCCTAGTGGTTAAAGGACCAGATACCACATGGCTGACCACAAAGTTCAAATCCTGTCCCTGGCAGCTTGGAAAACATGCTGAGAGCTTATGTGTGTGTACTCAAATTTCTAACAGATGGAGAAACGGAGGGGAAGGGATTGTGCCATGATCATGCCTTGTTGTGGGTGTGCTAACTCCCTCTCTTCTCTCTCTCTGGGAAGCACATGTGCCCTCAAAAAATTTTAAAATAACAACAACATAGAATTACCATTTAATCCAGCAATTGCTCTTCTGCTTATTGAAAAAAACTGAAGAGAATTGAGAGCATGGGCACAAACAGATTATTTATGTACCGGCATTCATGTAAGCATTAATCACGGTGACTGAAAAATGGAAGCAATGCAAGTGTCCATTCACTGATGAGTAGATAAACAAAATGTGGTATATATGTACAATAGAATACTAGTCATTCTTAAAAAGGGATAAAATTCTTATATATACCACAACAGATGTGAAGCATGAGGGCACTATACTAAGTAAATAAGCCAGACATGAAGAGATACATACTGTATGATTCCACTTCCATGTAGTACTTAATCAAATTTATAGAATTGCCAAGGGCAGTGGGCGGAAGTGGTGTTGGGGAGCTTTCATTTAGTGAGTACAGGAGTTTCAGTTTGGAATGATTAAAATGTTCTAGAGATGAATAGTGGTGATGGTTGCACACAGCGTGAATGTACTTAATGCTGTTGCACCAAACACTTGAAAATGACCAAAATGGTAAATTTTATATTATGTATATTTTACCACAATTAAAATAGAACATTTTTACAAAAATTACTTGTGGAAGGGTTTTTTTTGCTTTGTTTTGTTTTTAGAGAGATTTTTGCTATTATGGCATGGAGACAAGGCATGCACTTGCTGGAGAGACACAAAGCGAGAAGTCACCCCCCAGAGGGATGGCCATGCTGCAATCCCTTCTCCTCCATTCTCCTCTGGGGATCGTGGGCACGCACGCACACATTCCTGGCATGAGTTTAAGCCACTGGGCCCAGGACTTGAACTGTTATTGTCCACGTGGGAGTATAGCGACGTAATCACTACACCATCTTCTAGACCCTACTAGTGGAAAGATTTGAATGGTTGGGTGTTCTCTTTTTGTTTCAGTTGCAGATATTTTGAATATTAAATATAATAATTATAAAACTGTCATTCTTTACATATCGTGGCTTCCTATTTTCATAATTTTTCTAGACAGGTCACTCATTATAGGAGGCCTCAAATCTTTTTGGTAAGCAGGCAAGACTATAGATTTTTAAAAGGGGAATTAAAAAACCAACCAGGTCTCACCCTGTGGAGTTACTTTGCCTTTGGAATTCCCTGGGGCTTTGTTCATGCCTCCCTTGTGTCACTCACTACATCTTACGGTGATTTAGCTCTTTCTGTTTTCTCTATAGTCTCTGTACTGAAGGCAAACTGCAGTTTAGTCAATCCTCTTTTACCTCAGTTTAGCAAACTCACTGGCATTGTTAGTTATTCATTGAAGAGTACCTCTTATTCTGCAGTGGATGGAATCTGCATCACGAGGGTGGTGGAGAGATTTTGAGGAATGGCAATCCAGGGAGCTGGTATTGATTAATGTCAGTAATTTCCCCAAACCGAGAGGCCAAGTCAACTGCAAGCAAACTGGAGGGGGCCTGGGGTCAAGAATTGAAAAAGAACCCAAAGTCCCATCTTCAAAGGAATTCTTACTCTCTGTGCCATCTGCTTCCAGTTGCTCTTCTCTGGGTTTCTGTTTAAATTTCATATTTCCAAAGTGCATGATGGCTCCGGTAAGTTTATAGCATCCATACTTCTCCTCAGGAAGAAAGCCCAAGATGTCCATTGCTCGCTGTGGAAGAGAAACAGATGGCGGCGCCTTCATTTGCCTAATAGCTGCAGTAAGCGCCTCCCTCCCGCTGCGTGCCACGCCTCCCCACATTCAGGCTGGGCTGCAGGGAGTGAGACCGCGCCACAGACTGAGGTGTGACCGTCCCATTCAAAGCCATGCAAATCAGCCCTGTTGGCATCCCCTTAAAAGAGAGTTAGGAAGGTTTAAGCCTGGATTGTTTAGTTCCAGTAGTTTCAGAACTTTCCTCCATTGCTCTGTGTTACTCCTCTCCCTTCCAGTCACAGATGCCCAACTGGCTGTAAGAGGTTGATTATTTTGCCTTTCTTGGCTATGGCAGAAAGTGTCATAAGTGCTAGATTGCTTATTTCTCTGATTGTGTATGTTCCGACTTTATTTCAGAGTAGACACAATTAAAAAACTGGGAAAAGGAAGTGTTTAAAAAAAGAAATGCCACCTCACTGTAGAATCTCATTCTAAGGAACTGCTACGCCTGGTCAAGAGGTGCATTCTCCTACATTCCAGGAGAGTGGGAACTGGTGCAGTCCTTCTAGTGGTTAATTTAAAATATGTATCAAGAGGTTATAAAAAATTCATAATTCTTACCTTGGAGAGTCACTTCTAGGAATCTAGCATAAGGTGAATATGATATACAGAAAAAGTATTTGCCTATGAAGATACTTTCCATAATGAGGAAACAGAAAACTCGAGTCTAACAGTAGAAAAATGGCTCAATAAACTCTGGGAAGAATGCTTGATAAAATATTAAGTATCCATTTAAATATTTATGAAATGATTAAATGACACCTGGAATGCTTATAAAATTAAATTAGATAAGCAAATTCTATATATGAAATAGAATATGTGGCATGATTACACTCTTTTGTTAAAAAAAATAAGAACAGTCAGCCCATGGACTGGTGATTAAAGTGACTGCGTCCCACATGGCTGAATGCAAGGTTTAAGCCCCAGACTAGATGTCTTGAAAAAGATATTAGGCACACACGCATGCAGGCTCAAAATCCTGGAAGAAGGGTGAAATGGAGGAAAAGAGATTGTGGTATGACCATGCCCCATGAAGGGGTGCTTTCTTGTTTTGTCTCTCTTACTCTCTGGTGAGCACTTGTGCCCTGTAATTAAATTAAAAACAACAACAGGAACCAACAGATGGTGTAACGATGACAGCGTTTGGACTCCCATGTAACTGATTGTGGTTTGACTCCCAGACCTGCCGTCTTAAAAACTCACATGGAACACACGTGCATGCATGACCAAAATCCCGAGAGGGCAATGGAGGAGAAGAGATTAAAGCATGGCCATCCCCTCTGTGGGGTGATTTCTTGCTTTCTGTCTCTCTGTCTCTCCAGTGAGCACACACACTGTATAGCAAAAAATCTCTCTCTAAAAAAAAAGAGAGAGAGAAAAAAAAAAGCAGAACATAACACCAAAATGGGGTTGATTTGGAGGCCTGGTGGTTGAGGGAGCCAGAGCCCACAAAGTGTATATCAAATCCCTGCTCCAGTGACTTGAAAAACATATCAGGTGTGTGTATATGCATGCCCCAAATTCCAACACAATGCAGAAATGAAGGTGAGAGACTGCAATATGACCATGCCTCATTGGAGAGTGCTCTCTCTCTCTCTCTCTCTCTCTCTCTCTCTCTCTCTCTCTCTGGTGAGTACACATGCCCTCTGGCAAAATGGAAAACAAACAAACAAACAAAACACAAAAATGACCATTCGAAAGCAACCTCAAATAAATAAAAACAATAAATACTGCAAATATGAACACCAAATAAAAGAGGTTGTGTTGAAATATATTTTTGGGGGCCAACAGCTGGCATGGTTAAGGAGCTGGACTCCCACATAGCTGACTGCGGTTCAAGTTCCAGACCTTGTGGTTTGCTTTCTTGGTCTCTTTTTCTCTCTCTCTTCTCTTTTAATTAAAAGAGATTTTTTTAATCAATATAAAAATTATTATTTAAAATACAATCTTTCTCATTTTTCTTTCTCAAAGTTATCAATACTGCACTGACAATGTTTACAATAAGTACGCAACAACAACCCTTCACCCATCCATCTTCAGGGGAAGCAAAGCCAGTTTCCCTTAAGAAAAATGGAACTCTAAGATGCTTTTGTTCCTTTCTCATTGTCAGTATCAGACTTTAACAACTAATAATCCTTACTTCTGTGGCTAGCAGTTCTTCAGCATCATCCAAGCTCTCCACAGCAACTTCTCCACAAGAGCAAAAATGAAAGTCGAAGGGATTTGCAGACACCAGGAGCATGTCTACAGTGGGAAAATCATCTGTTAAATAGCTTAAAGAAAGCCACAAGGCCTTCAAAAATAATTGACCACTATTCACAGTTTACTTCTACAGCTTATAGCATACTTGCAAACAAGCCAAAATAAAATCTATAGTTAGGCCCAAACCTCTGCAATCAATTTTTGCCCTCTATTAACTTGTCAGTCATGTGTTAATGTTTCCCAAGAGAAGACCAGGCTGGCCAAATCCAAAAGCAGATTCTATTGCAGCAGCTTGAATTGGTGTGAAAAAAACAGATAATGTGTGTTGGCAAAACTTCGAAAACAGGAATTTGGCCTAGATTCATGGCAGCAGGCCAGAGGACAAAAAATTGTTTAGTAGAATTATAAGTACAACAGACCTGAGCTTCAGAGGATAGGAGGCAGCCAGACCATAGGGTCAGTGCCCAGAGAATAATAGCAGTGTAACCCTGTCACATCACGTCCACACTATTAGGAGCCTGAGTCTGTCTTTCAAGGAATTCATAAATCAGCAACTGTGTTCAACATTGCGCCACTGATACGCCTAAGACTCCTGACATGATTCACTTAGTCAGGAAGCATAATGTGGGCCGAAGCCAAGGCAGGCTGTCAGCGGCACATCAACTGACTTGGCAGAATCATATTAACCTCTTACTGCTTAACACTTGCTCTCTATGAAGTTTTTTTTAAGCTAATCTTATTTTTCTGTTTATCAGTCAGTGAAGTTAAGATCTGTTTTCCTAAACCCCAAATCTCAACAACAGAAAAATTAGGTTACACAAATGTTCATAGCAACTTTATTTAGAAACAAGCCAGATGCCCATCAATAGCTAAAGGGTTAATAGATTCTTGTACATCCACACAGTGGATTAACATTCAGCAAGCAAAATAATGAACTATGGATACATGCTACAACATGGACAAGTCTCAAAATATTTATGTTGAATAAAATAAGGCAGACAAAAAAGGAATATACTGTATAATTCCATCTCATAAAATTGTAGGAAGTACAAGCTAATCTATAGTGACAGCAAGTTAGCAGTTGCCTAGAGACTGACTTTGATGGGAGAGGACTCCAACAAATGATAAGGGGCAGGAGGAGAGATTATAAAAGATCCCAAGGAAACATCTGAATGTGCATTGTTTTGACTGTGGCGATGGTTTCACAGATATACACATATGCCAACACTTAGCAATTGTACACTTCAAACACTTGCTGTTCTTTTTAGGTCACTAATACTTCAATAAAGTTATTTTAAAAAGCATAAAAAGTAAAACGAAATTGGTCAAATCCAAAGGAAATCAAATATAAGGCAAACATAAGTACTTTTAATAGAATTAAAATCTATAAAATATTTCTAAATTATTTTTACTTATTTTCTAATCAACAAATACATATTGTATATAATTATAGCAGACATGTTTATATATACATACATACACACACACTCACACTGTGGAATGGCTAAATTCAGCTAATTAACATATCTATTACCTTACATATTACCTTTTTGTGGTGGGAATATTTAAAGTCTAAATTTATTAAAGTCTTAATCATTTTCAAGTATACACTGTTATTAATTATAATCTCTACATTTAGACAATAGCTCTCCTGAACTTACATGACATTTTAGATTCAATATATAACTGAGATCATGTGATATTTATCATTTTGTGCCTGATTTATTTCACTTAGCACAATGTCCTGCAGGTTCATATGCATTGTCCCAAATGACAGGATTTACACCTGTTAAATACTGCATAGTAATCCATTGTGCATGTATGAGGGGACTTCAAAAAGTTCATGGAAAAAATAAATGAAAATATGAATTTATTTTGATACAAGAAAATGAAATGATGTACAGTTTTTTCATAATATGCATTTCCATGAACTCTTTGAAGACCTCTATATATACCACATTTGTCTTTATCCATGCATCTTTTTTTTTTTTTTTTTTTTGGAGAAGTTTTTACTATAGGACGCGTGCGCTCACCAGAAAGACAGAGAGAGACAAAGAGACAGAAAGCAAGAAATCACCCCCCAGGGGGGAGGGCCATGCTGCAATCCCTTCTCCTTCATTATCATCTCAGGATCTTGAGCACATACCTGTGCATGTGCGTGTACACGTGTGCACCCCGTGTGAGTCTAAGCCGCCAGATCCGGGACTCAAACCATGATCGTCTATGTGGAAGTCCAGCGACATAGCCACTATGCTAACTGCTGGTACCTTTATCCATGCAACTTTGATGGACACTTAGGCTGTTTCTATACCTTAGTTATTGTGCATAAAATTTCAGTAAACATGGGAGTGCAGACATATTTCTTCATCACACTAATTTTATTTATTTATACATATAGCCAGGAATGGAATTGCTGGATAGTATGGTAGTTCTATTTTTAGTTTTTCGAGGGCCTTCCATATTGTTTTCCATAACTGCTGTATTAATTTACATTCCCAACCAACAGTGTTTAACGTTTCTTTTTTCTCCACACTCTTACCAATGATCATCTCTTCTGTTTTGGATAACAGCCATCCTAACAGGTGCAAGGTGATATTTCATTGTGGTTTTTATTTGTATTTCTCTTATACTTAGTGATGTTGAGCATTTTTAAATATATCTGTTTGACCATTTCTATGTCTTCTTTGGAAAAAGGTCTTTTCAAGACTTTTGCCCACATTTGTCTTTTTGCTATTGAATTGTGTGAATTCCTTACATATTTTGGGTATCAGATGTAAGCTTGGCAAATATTTTCTCCCATCCTATAGGCTGACTCTTCATTATGTAGGATTGTCACACGCTTATGAAGTGAGCACTCATAGTACTTAGGCAAAGATCAAGGATTCCAAGAGGCAAGAACCTCTCCTCTTTTAGATAATAGTTGAATAGCAAGAAGTGTGCAATAAATGAATAGAAAGAAAAATATTCAAGTAAAAGAAGAGAAAATGAAGGTGTATGTAGGACCAAACTATACAGACATAATTGAGAATTTAAAATTTTTGAAGAATCCATATCTGGGGAGTGTTGGTTGTGGTGGTGCGGGGGTGAGAAAGGGGGTTTGAAGATGCTGGTCTTAGCTGTGTCTAGAACTGGGTCAGACTTAACTGAGAGACAAGGGGAGAACAGGCGTTCCTGACCATGTAGAGCCAAATGGGGGCAGACTCTGGAGTACCACGTCACCTCATTTCCTCAGCTCCTTCAGTAGGTGGCCAGTCTCTCTGCTTTGGCTTTCCATACCAATTCTTTTTTTTTTTTTTTTTTTTTTTTTTTTTTTTTTTTTTTTTTTTTTTTTAGAGGTTTTTGCTATAAGGTGCATGCTCTTGTCAGACAGACAGAGAGAGACAGAGAGATAGAAAGCGAGAAGTCACCCCCCAGGGGGGATGGCCACGCCGCAATCCCTTCTCCTCCATTTTCCTCTAGGGATCCTGGGCACGCACGCACACGCACCCAGTGTGAGTTTAAGCCACTGGGTCCAGGACTCGAACCACAGTCGACTACGTGGGAGTTCAGTTACTACTTGTAAGCCATTACGCTAACTGCTGGTCCCATACCAATTCTATGATAGTAGACAATGCTCATATTTTAGGAAATTTGGATATAATATTTCCATTGCTAAGATGTGCTTTCTTGTATTTTAATATTTCCATTGCTAAGATGTGCTTTCTTGTATTTATCCTTTGATGCTTTGAAGCTATTCTTGGACAAACACATATGGAAAGAGTTCCAGATTATTATTTTTTTTGAGACGTTTTTGCTATAGGGTGTGTGCACTCACCAGAAAGACAGAGAGAGACAGAGAGACAGAAAGCAAGAAATCATCCCCCCTTAAGCTACCTGGTCCAGGACTCGAACCGAGGTTGACTATATGGGAGCCCAGCGACACAGCCATTATGTCAACTGCTGGTCCCAGAGTTCCAGATCTTTTAAAATGTCCCCTCAAATGACAATAAATGCTTACAAGTGGACAGACAATACCCAATTTGGACCACCAGATGTCAGCCTTTACAAAGTAATCAATTGCAGCGGCCCCCAATAACAAACAAATAAAATGAATTCAAGATATGTGTAAATTTTTCCACAGCAAGACAAAGGTTCTACTAATAGTCAGAGATGCTTAAAAAAAAAATTGCAGTTGCTGCTGGTATCCATATTAGGCTCTTAGTGTCAGAGGCCCTGCGAAGGGTAGAAATTCTTGTTCAAGAATGCTGTATTTGACAGGGATGATCAATGGAAATGGATGATCAATCCAAAAATCCTGTTCCAGGTGTAGATAGACGTAAGATAGACCTGAAAACAGCTGTGACTTACATACCACCAATTAAATCCATGGCAAAAATGCTTGTTTGATTTTCATGGCTTTTTCTATCTAATGCAGGCACTCTGGAGGTGAAAATCATGTAATCAAAACATCGATAGATTTGGCCCAGCCTCAGTGCCTCAGGCTGATCTGCAGTGCTGGAAGCCATATGGCTAACCACAGGTTTGGATCCCACGTTCACCTGAAAAGTGGGCTCACACATATATCCAAGATCCTGACTAGCTGGAAGGTTGGAGAAAGGAGATTGTGGTATGACAAGACCCTATGAAGGAGTGAGGAATCTTCCCTCTCCCTCTCCCTCTCTCTCCTTCTCTTCTCTACTTCTTTTCATGAGGGAGAACATGCATATGAAAGAAACATGAAAGAAATAAAATAAGAATAAAGAAATAAAATAAGCATTGTATTTTATATCATCCTTAATTTGAGCATAACGGACTGGGGAATTATTCTCAACAATTTGCTGAACTGGATCTACAGCAAGTTCTGTGGGACCATTGTCATTTTTCATGTTTCACTCAAATGCAAGATCCTTGAAATCTAATCAATTTGTCATAATCCCTCCAATGACTTTCTATAACACTTAAAATAATACTTCTGCTCTCTCTGCCATGGCCTGCAAGGAACTGCATGATCTACTTTCTTCCTACCTTTCCTAATTATCTTTGTTCTACTGCTCACGATGGTCATTTTGCTATTCCAAGAATAAATCAAATGCATTCCTGCCTCAGGACCTTGGCACATACTGTTTGTACTGTCCTGCTAGAATCTTATTTTTAGAAATCTTTGCCTATTTGCTCCCTTATTTATTCAGCTGCCTGCAAAAAATATTGCCATCTCAGAGAAAAAATCTCTTGTCCTTTGTATCTAAAATACAAGCACTCACAACCTTGGCAAATCCAAGTCTCTCTATCCTATCCCTTGTTTTATTTTCCCTTATAGACCTACCACTCTCTGAAGTTATATGCATTTTTCTTTCTTCCTTCCTTCCTTCCTTCCTTCCTTCCTTCCTTCCTTCCTTCCTTCCTTCCTTCCTTCCTTTCTTTCTTTCTTTCTTTCTTTCTTTCTTTCTTTCTTTCTTTCTTTCTCTTTCCCAGCTTCCATACTAAAAAGTAAGCCCACGGTGGCAGGGACCTATCTGTCTTGTTCACCACCCTATTCTCCATGCTTAAAAATCAGTCCCACAATAAGTATTTGTTGATATTTTTTGAATAAACACATGAAATTTATTCGTTTACCCACCCCCCACAATTTGCTTTGCAATGTTTGTTTATAGCATGACCATCATCCTAATCAAATCACAAAATTTGAGGATATTTTTGAGTTTTTTGAGTGTTCTTCTCCCACATTCCTATATTTAGTTACTTTCAAGACCTTTCTATTCTTACATAAATCCATCCTGTCTTCTTTCCATTTCCACAGATACTTCCTTTGATAACTACCTTGCCATCTCATACTGGGACTGCTGTAATTATTTTCCTCTAATGTTTCTGCTTCCGGGCCATCCTGCCCATCCTAAACACTGCCCTCAATAAATCATGACCTCCTATTATCACACCCTGACCCTCACGTGCATACCACACCCTCCCAATGTGCTGAGTTATGAAACCATCAGAAGATCTCCACTATTCCTCTATGCAAATCCTTTTCTCCAGTCAGCCTGATTTCTCTGACCCCTGCTTTCACTTCACACTTTCCTGACACTGTACACACTGTTCCTCCTCTCTTCACTCTGTCTGGTTAAATCATGATCCTATCCTTCATTTCCCAACACAAATCCCCTCTTTTTCACAAAATTCACATTGACCAACACACACCATGGTGATGTGTCCCTCCTCAGCTTCTTGTCTTTATCACCTGTGGCTCTACTTATTTTAGGCCTTAAATTATTTGCTTTTACATGCACGCACACACATACACACACTCATTAATTCTCTTGGGCATCTCACCTACTCCAAACATTCTTCTTTCTTTTACTACTAATTTTTAAAAAAAGTATTGCCACTTACTCTCTATTCACATAAAAATTATATAGCATTGGCTGTAAATTTTGAGATGAATAAACTGAGGTTTTAACAAGGCTAAAAGACTTACTAAAAACAACACTTTCTCAGCTTTGAAATCTGACTTCTCTCTCATTTTGAGATGACCTTCAGCTCCAGAATCTCACACTTACCACGAAGTTCTTTTTTTCCAGACAGAATTTGATAGAATATGTGGTAATTCCTCTCTCCATGCTGCTGAAAAATCACCCGGGATTTTTCAAGCAAATCTGGATGATGAGACATAGGTAAATATTCATACTTACATGTTTTGGGAAACTTAGAAGAAAAGGTTCATTGGTCCAACAGCTACTCACAGATCTCAATGTCCACAGATGACAACGTGCCTCTGACACCAAAGTGCATCCTGATGAACTTGCCCTAGGTGGACACAACAAAGTCTCCTAACTTTCCACACAACTGTAACATGACTTTATTACATATATAACTCTCAAAGTGACTACTTCCCCAAAAGTTGAAAAACAAAAACAAAACCAAAGGCCAGCAGGTGGCATGGTGGTTGGGGCACTGGCCAACCACAGTTCAAGTCCTAGACCTGGCTGCTTGCTTTCTCAGTTTCCCTCTATCTTTCTCTCTCTCCCTCTTTTTCTTTTTAGTCAAATTTAAAAATAATAATGAATAAATAAAATAGAATAAGTATTTTTTAGAAAAGAAACAGGTTTGGGATGAGGTAGTACCGGTTAATGTCTAGAGAAAGCCAGAATGATTTTGAGGACTAGCAGTGGGCCTGCCTTCTAGTCCCAGATCTGCCAGTTGCTACCTGTGTATTCTGGGTGCAGGGTGGAATCTCTCTGAGCCTCAGGGCTGTTATCTAAAATGGGAAAAATACTATCTGCTCAGCATATTCTGTCATTCATTAATAAACACTATTGAGCCTCTGCTGTGATCCAGGAAACATGCTAGGCACTGGAGATACAAGAAACATTGTCAGAGTTCCTGATCTATCTAATGGAACGTGTATTTTACTGGGTAAGTGGCTACTGCAACAGCTCTAACATTGGGGCATTTGGCATATTTTGAAATCAAAAGAAAAGCCAGCTGTGCTAGAGCTTAATGAATAGGAGAAAAGAAGGGAGAATATAGTCTGAGAGGTAGACAAGTACCATATCATGTAAGCCATACAGTACACAGGAATGAGTAGGATTTGGGGGGTTTGTTTGCTTTGTTTTTTGAATGTGCTTGGGAGACATTGGGAGTTTTTGTTTGTTTTGTCTTTTTAGAGAAAGATTTTTGCTACAGAGTGCATGCTCTTGCCAAAGAGAGAGAGACAGAAAGTGAGAAATCACTCCCCCCAACCAGAGTGGATGGCCACACTGCATTCCCTTCTCTGACATTCTCCTCTTGGGGTTTGGGGTATGCGTGCACATGCATCTGGCATAAGTCTTAAGTTGCCAGGTCTGGGACTCGAACCACAGTTAACAACATGGGAGTCCAGTGACATGATCATTATGCCATTTGCAGGTCCCAACACTGAGAGGTTTTAAGCAGAAGAGGGATGCAATTCATGTTTCAAAACACATTTTAGCATAAATAATATATAGGCATTCTTCCCTCATGTCCAGAGCAGGACAACAGGCTGGCGAGGGACAATGGCTTTGCACAGGAGAATTGAATCAGGAAGTTAAAAAATGTAGGACAATGGAAACCACATCCACATACATGCATACAAATGTACATGTAAATACACGAATATGTATGTGTGTGTGTATATATATGTGTATATATATGTGTGTGTGTGTGTATATATATATATGTGTATATATATATATGTATATACACACATATATATACTGATATGTATCGTATTAACTGAAAAAACTTAATCTGGATTTCTTGACTTTTGGGGGGACTCTTTTTTCTCTTTGTTTCTCCTTTTCATCTTTCCTTCCTTCCATTTCCCCAATTATGTTTATTTTTCATCTCTACTCTTTCCATCTATCCTTCCGACTTTTTGCTAGTTCTTACTCTCTTTCAAGTTGCTTTCTTTCCATCTTCCTTCATCTTTCTACTTGCTGTTCTTTCTTTTCTTTTCTTTTCTTTCACTTTCTTTCCTTTTCCTTTACTCTTTCCTTGTTTTCAAATATTCTTTCTTCCCTCCCTTCTTCCTTTCTTCTTTTTCCCTCCCTTCCTTCTGTTTAGCTTTCTGTCTTTCATATTTTAACAGAAAACCCTTTAGCATTCTAAGAAATCCTAAACCTAGCCATTGTTTATGGACTAGTATTAGCACTTCAATGACCAGTGAGACATTAGAAGCAGATTTAAGTGCGACAAAGCAGTTCTAAGGCTTTTGATGAAAACTATTCAAATCTCCATGAGGCTATTATTTAATTATGCCCAGAGATTTAAGCAGGAGGCCTTCTGTAAATTTCTCTGTAACTTATATAGCAGCTCCCTGACACTCATTCTTGGCATAAAATGGACTTGTGAAACTAGATTTTGAAATCCAAATTCTTCCTCTACGATGGGACTTCTGGTAATTAAGAACTACTTAAAATATAATTTCCTCCAATAAAAAAATATCCCAAGTGAAAAATATACAAGGGTAGAAAGGCCACAGGCAGAGCAGAAACGATAATCATTATAAGTGAATTAGAAAGTACCTGCTAAGTTGACTTGTTAAAAGGAGTATAGAAAATTATGATGAAGAAAGAAGTATTTCAAATCTACAAACTGTAATAAAATATAAAGCACTACTATAATTTGCTGAGTGAGCTCCCCTAGTGGAAATGAGAAGGAACTTGAAACTATTCTCTCTTAAATTGACCAAACAGAAGCTTCCTAGACACACATTTATATGTAGGTTTTTGATTGTCTGTCTGTTTGTTTGTTTGTTTGTTTGTTTGTTTTAAGTCCATCTATTTCTTTAAAAGAGAGACAGGGAGAGGTACCTCAACATGGTTCTTATGTTATGAGTTGCCCTCAATCCCAGCTGGCCTGGACAATGTGCACATGTGCAGTGAGTTCAGGGTGGTCTCAGGACACAAACCCAAGACTCTTCCTGTAGGGCTTGGCCTCAATATGTAGTTTTATCTTCTCAGTGATAAAACCAGTACATTTTTTTGAAGTTATCTAACAATATTATGGACTTTAGTGAAAGATCTTCTTTGGTGTCCTAGAATTTTGTTCATATTTATGTACTCAGACACAAGTTCTACCAGTACTTAAAAATAAAGACTCTGAACCCACAGTGATGCACACTGATAAGAAGCCACGTGCTGCATGAGAAGCCTGGGTTCAATTCCTAGCCCAACCTGAAGACTGAGTACAGTGGCATACACTTGTAACTCTGGCTACTTGGGAGGCCAAAGCAGGAGAATTGTGAGCTATGGCCAGCATGGGAACAATAAGAAGGCCCTATCTAAAGGAGCTGAACTACTTGACAGACTTAGGCCAGCTGGAGTATAACAACACAGTAAGACCTTTTTTTCCCTTTTATTTTTTTTAAAGATTTATTTATTTATTTATTTTATTTGTTATTATCATTATTATTATTATTATTATTTTAATCTGACCAGAAAGAGATAAAGGGAAAGTGGGAAAGCAAGCCTCTAGGTCTGGGACTCAAACTAGGGTCAGTCATGTGCAAGTCCAGCATCTCAAACATCACACCATCTGCTGGCCCGAAGATCCTTTCTGTAAAAATAAATATATATAGAAATAATGACTCAGATGTTGTGTCAAATCATGTTACTTACAAAACGAGAAGAGTTGTCATTTCTCAAGGTTTTGGCGTTTCCAAATGCTTCCAAGATAGGATTCACTTGCATGATTTGATCTTCCAAAGTCCCCTGAGGTATATGTGAGAGACCACAGCTGATAAAGTTTTCAGAATTCTATAATGTAGCATCCCCAGGTTAAATCATATCCCTGCTTTGATAACCAGTTACCAAAAGTTGCTCCCAAATTTGCTTATATATTATTATTATTATTATTATTATTATTATTATTATTTTGGAGAGGTTTTTGCTATAGGGCATGTGCAAAAAGACAAGAGAGAGACAGAGATAGAAAGCAAAAAATCAACCCCCCCGGGGGGGGATGGCCATGCCACAATTCCTTCTACTCCATTCTCCTCTCAGAATCTTGGGCATGCACACACACGTGCCCAGCGTGAGTTTAAGCCACTGGATCTGGAACTCGAACCGCAGTTGGCTACATGGGAGTTCAGCGACATAGCCATTACACTAACTGCTGGTCCCAATTTGCTTATATATTATTTTGTAACAGGAATTCAGAAAAATGAATGGATGAGAGAGACTGACTTAATATACATTGGTAGCCCATTTATTTTCAATGCTTTTCTTTTGGTTGGCATTGGTCTGAGTGGAAAACAAAATGGTTATTTACTAAAAAAATGTTTTTTTAAATGTGTGTGTGGGTGTGCATGTGTGTGTGTGTGTGTGTAAAATAGCCTATTTCTAGACCAATCCTATTCCATATATTCTCTCCATTGTAAATATCTGTCTCTTCCCATCTTATTCTCATATCTAAAAATTTATCCTAGGATAATACAACAGACTCCTGACATTATTAAATTATAATTTTGCTTGCTACTATTTCTGCGTAATCTAGAAGTTCACACCAAGCAGTGACTTGTAATAGTAATGAACTTGAATTTGGATTTCACTTAGGCTGATTGGTTAAAGCAGGTTATTTATAGAAAGAAAGCCTAAGCATCCACATTGCAACACAATTTTGCTGCTTTCGACTCAGTCTCAAGGACCTATTTTATAAGAGAATTATATAGCATGAAGAGTTTTCAAAAAGTCCGTGGAAATGCATATTATTTTTTAAAAAAACTATGTGTGTATTTCAAACTTTATGCACCAAAATAATTTCATATTTTAATTCCTTTTTCCATGAAACTTTTGAAATCCTTTCATCTATGGTATTCAAGAATTTGTAGATTAACAAATATTAGATCACAAGTAATATAGGCCTAATGTCTTTCAAATAAATAAAAGGCTCTATGAGCACATATTTTCCTAGAAATATTATGTATTGTGTTATATATTATCATATGTTTCAATGACAAAGTGAAACTAATTAATACACAAACACACACACACACACACACACACACACAAATGAAAACCCCTGAAGTGAAAACCAAAACAAAGTTGTTTCTAGTGAGTAATAGAGTTAATAATACCCAAAGAAATCAATCAAATTTAGAAATCTGGTGATTGAAAAAGAAAGTTTCCATAGTTTAAAAATAGAACTGGAAGTCTAATTGGTTATTTTTTTTTTCCCAAGATTTTTGTCATGGGGTATGTGCGCTCACTGGAGAAAGAGAGAGACATAGAGAGATAGTGAGAGGGAAAGTGAGCAATCGCCTCCCAGGAGGGATGGCCATGCAACAATTCCTTATCCAGTCTCCTCTCAGGATTTTGGGCATGCATGCACATGTGCCCTGTGTGATTTTTCAATCTGACAGGTATGAGATTTAAATTGCAGTTGGCTATGTTGGAGCCCAGCTTCTTAACCACTAAGCCATCTGCTCCCTCCCCCCCCATATACTTCTTATTTTGCAAAAATAGGAGGCTGTATACAGGATCAATTGAAAATACAAAGTAACAATGCCAGACAGAGAAAGAAGAGACATTTAATAGCTCAATAACATATTGATTTCAAGTTCTACTCAACCTTAACTAACTTTATTTTGCAAACCAACTTCATAGTCTAGTTATTCTCAAATTATTGTGAATCCCACTAACTTGTTGAGGGAGCTAATCAAAGCAGGCTAAATTAAAAATCACCAAAGATAAAAAAATAAATAGAGAAGATAATGTTTTACACAATGTGGAATATGATTAAAGTTGTGGATATGTCCATCGAGCATTTGGGATTTGATCTAGAAGTAGGAATGAGGAAAGAAGACTTCTTTTTGTGCATATTTGTGGTAGTCTGACATCTCGTGATACATAAAAGGACTCAGAAATATCAAGAGTGGACATTCAAGATGTTAATGACCCTAGCCTTCAGGTAAGATAATTTAGATCTTGAGGACAAAACTCTCAGAGAGACAACCAACGAAGACCAGATCAATATCCCTTGAAGCAAATGTGAAACAAACGATATAATTTGTATTTTCAGGTTATTGCTTTAGAGCCTTTAATGATCCCCTCAAGGGACAAAGAAAAACTGAGAAGTGGGAATAGAAAGGGCTTTTCTATCATTTGCTAACTGTTCTGGGACTCATTGCCTACTTCCTATAAGTGGTCAGGACAAAGTCTCCATTTCATGTCTTATTCCAGTGAATACAGCCACCTCACCTTTCCTGACAAGACACATGAACACTTACCGGCTTTTTAGTGGATTCATTCATGGCAGCTATGGTGGCAAAATACTGGATAATATGTTTGGTGTTCACAGTCTTTCCAGCACCAGATTCTCCTCTGTCATTTGAAATTCAGTGACATGGTAAACCAGTTCAGATTATCAATGCAATGAAACTTAAGTAATACAGGCTAAGGAGAGCAGGGAAGGTTTTATAGAAAACTGGAACTTAAGATAGAACTTGAGGGTATGTAGACATTTAATTGGCAAGGAGATAGGGGAGGACATCTCAGGCTGAAAAAAACAGTACGAGCAGAACTCAGAGTTCAGAAAGCTCAAGAACTTATAAAAATCAAGAAGCCTGTTCCGTATGGTCCTATTAACAAAATGCAAGACAGCATCTCTCTAATTAGCCTCTCTCTTATTACCAACTGTTCAAGAGATTTTCATGAATCAAAGTTACCATGTGTCCAAGTTCAACCCTCTTCTCAGAAGGAGGTCTACCAATCATTTTGCTTTGGGCTTCCCCTTTAGCTTTGATAACCAGCTAACTGTAATGGAAGAAGCACACTGTGGTGAATGTATACTCCTGTTACCCCAAAACTCATAGAATCAAGACCTGCCTTTATCTCTATGAAACTACAGGAAACAGTTGATTCTCTCCACGAAGGGCTGAACTCTAACTGTCCATCTAACTTTAAGATTCCAAGACCCTACAATCCTTCCTAGGATAGCAGAAGCCAATAAAGAGCCCAGCACAAAAGGTGGCATCATCATTGCATAGGAGGGCCAAGGACTCTAGCACTTCACAGCCTCCTAGGTCTCAGCTACTCAGGCGAACAGTTCACCTGACCTACCAGTGCTCCTACTTCAGAAGTAAGGTACAACAAGATGTAAGATCCTTTCTTCCTTCCTTCTCACCCTCTTCTATTATCGCTCCAAGCCTCACAGTCTTTTAGTTCCCACTATCTAATGTACCTTAGTTTGCCAAATTTGGCTACCCACAATCCACAGTCATAACTTTTGGACTTTTGGCCTCTCTGTTTAAACAGCCAGTCCAGAGGCTTTAAAAGATGGTCATATGGGACAACAGCAACAAAAAAAAGAAAGAAAGAAAGAAAGAAAGAAAGAAAGAAAGAAAGAAAGAAAGAAAGAAAGAAGAAAGAAAGAGAAAGAAAAAGGGATTAAGAACAGCTATGCATGGAGGTTTCTAAAGGACCTCTTAAAATGATGGAGGCAGACTAGCTGACACCATATTTGGAGTAATCACTGACTAAAGCATTATGACAATTTCCTGAGTATCTTAGTCTTACCTTAAAAGTATTCTGTATCTAAACAGCAAATGACTTAAAGACATTGTATTTAAGCTTTATTCCCAGTGAAATGTAGGTGTCTGTTTCAATTGAAACTTACAGTAGACCAAAAATAAAACAAGGTGAAGACTTACGTGAAGAGTATAGACTGATTCTCTCGATCTACCAAAAAAAAAGAAAGAAAGAAAATGTTAGACTATTTTTATACTAGAGGCTTATGTACTGGCATGATTTTATTCAAAATTTCCTTGGCTGCAGTTTGAAGTCAGACACAAGGGAAAGGATTTCCTCCATTTATAGTTAGAGGAAAAAAAGTCATTTCAATGGTGCCAAATGAAATAGATTTTCTCTTGCCCTTAAGTACACCAGTCATAAGCACATATAAATTCAACACCTATTTCCTTGCTCTAAATTCAAATAGGAACCAACTAATGGTTGGCATTTCTGCGATTTTAAGCCTTTTAGAAGTCATTGTATAATAATAGCTATAGAATAACGTCTTTGTGTCAGACACTATAGCAGATGTTTTATGCAATAAAAGCTAACATCTATCTACAGGGGGCTTACTCTCGGCTAGTCACTGGCCTGAGCACTTTAAATGTATTATCACACTTTGATGTACAAGCTAATCGTCCCACTAACCCTAGGAGGTAGGTGCTATTTTGCCCACATTTTATCCAGAAGGAAACAGAGGCTTCAAGTGATTAGATAACTGTAAAGGCCATGCTCTGTTCACAATGCCTAAGTGCTTCTTAGTGACATGGAGAAAAAGTAGATCAGATATTTTTACTTTTCATTTTGTAGGGCAGCTACTTACTGTGAAGCATATCCTGAAAGGCATTATCAGCAACAGCAAAGATATGAGGGGGAGCCTCTGATCGCCTCTTGCCTTTGTAGGCAGCCACCACTTCTTTCTGATACACTGGAAGCCACTTGTAAGGGTTTATGGTCACACAGAAGAGACCTGAATACGTCTGAGGGAAGATCAGAAGAGATTTCAGAAAAGAGATTAGAAATGCTTCCAGGTTCATCAGTTCTTGGCAATGTCAGGTAACATTTGTTCAAATATTTACTTATAAAGGAACTCAAAGGAGAAGAGCTTTTGGATCCTTGTAAAGAAGGGACTCTAACAGGAAGAGACAGAACCAGGTTAGAGTAACATCGGGACCTGGGATTACCTCTCCCTTGGGAAATCTGCTAACTGCTAACATGTCTGAAGCACAGAGCTTTTGAAGGCAGAAAAGACGCTAACTGCAGGCCTGCAGAGATTTCAGTAACCAGCCATCAAGCATTTGAGACCAGAGAGAATCTCTACCTCAGCAAGATTAAGAAACTAACTTTTAGGGCACTGAGGAGGAATTTTTCATGTGAGGCACTCAGTAACTAAAATGGATGAATGGTGGTTTCCCAAAAGATATACTAGTGGCCTAATCCTGAGAACCTGTGACCTTATTTGGAAAAATGGTCTTTACAGATGTAATTGATTTGAGGGTCTTAGGATGACATCTGGGTGGATCTTAAAACCAATAACTGGTGTCCTTATGAAAGACACAGAGAAAAAGGTGATGTGAAGGTGGAGGCAGAGATCAGAAGGAGGTAGCCACAGCCAATTCCAATAAGCTTCCAGAAGCTGGAAGAGACAAGAAAAGATTCTGTCCTAGTTCCCCCAGAGGGAATGAGGTCCTGCTGTTTGGTTTGACTCTGCTCTATCAGGCCACGGTCCTGCTTTTAGTTTAGCATAATAACCCGTGAAAAGGAACATGAATGTGGACAAAATAAAATTGGGGAAACACTAAGATAAAGTCTCTCTCTAGTAAGTGTTCCTGAAGGATTATTCCCTTGTGAGTATTCTTTTTCTTTCTTTTTTTTTTCCAATTGCCAAAGGGTACATGAACTCACTAGATACAGGGAAAGAGTGAGAGAGAGAAAGCATACCCCACTGGGGTATGGTCATACTGCAATTCTCTTTCCTCCACCTCCCCATCCCATCAGGACTCTGGGTACACACACACACATACACACACACACATCCCGTGTGTCCCCACATGGTCAGCCATGTATCATCCAGCTCCCTTAACCACGGCACTATGGAGACGATCCCACTTATTTTGCTTTAAGTTTATGTATTTTCTTCCATGATTGAGAGATAATAAGTCAAAGACAGAGACAGGCACCTCCAATGGGGCCTTTCACACCATTATCAACCCTTGGCCCCAGCTAGGCTCAGAGTGTGGCCACATACATGCTCAACATGTTCAAGAAGGTCTCTGCATATGAACAAGAAGCCTTCCTACGGGGGCCAGCCTTGTAGAGCATCCTACCACTCTGCCACCATCTGGCCTCATATGAGTATTTTTAAATCCAACATAAGACATCATCCAAAAGAGGTTGGGACATCACACCAGGTGTGCCAGCATGCTATTTCAGCAGTGAAGCATCTATACACACATAAATCATCCAGTGTTCATAGCGCTTCTCCAGGGTATGTAGCACAGATGCTTCGTTCAGGTGAAGCAACATCGCCATGTCTTCAATCATTTCAAACTTTGGAGGATTCATGTGTTGGATTTTGTCCTCCTTGACACTCAGGCTCTACAGAGAGGAGAGAAATAGAAAATGATTTTCCAACTAGATTACAAACCCCTTATGAAGGAGTTTTAATGGTGCCTTCTACAGTTATTAAAGCACCTATCACACTGCTTGGGACAAGGTTGGTACTTAGTCAATATTAAAATCTTGATTAATATGGATACATTGCTACTATCAATGGTTGCTTGGGATTCTTCTCAAAGGTTTCCTAATACCCTTTCTATAGTCCTTTTTCTTGATTTGTAAATATTGGCCTCAATTGATTACCTCATTTAACCCCAGTAGGTGATACCTTCTCCTTTCCAAGGCTCCCATATTCTATCATCTTGATCTGATTCCTATCCACAGTCTTTGACATTGTACTAGCAGAAATCCTTTTATTCAGTCCCTTCCATTTCTGTATTTCAAGGACTCTTTCTCTTCTACCTTCAAACACATGCAGAATGTAAATTCTATTACATCTTCAAAAACTTCCCCTTGGCCCTGATTCTACTTTTCTATCTTCTTTCATCACAGAATATATTCAATAAGTAGTATTTGACACCCTCTGGCTTTGTTGCCTTTGTTAATGTTACAGAGCCCCAAGGTGATCGAAAAGTGCAGTCACTTCCCACATGAGGAGGAAGACATAAGCCTGGAGGCAGAGTGAAGTGGGGAGGAATGGGACCATCATTGCATGGTAGTAGGACAAACAGGCCAAAAAGAAAGCACCTGAGACTCCTCTTTCTACACTAATAAAGGCTTTCATGCTCTTCTTCCTATGATTTCTTTTTAAAATTATAGTTGAAACCATATTATGTTCACAGATCACTTTAAATAATGTCAGAGAGACAATAGTTTTGGTGACGTGTGCAGAAGAGGAAGCCTCTCATCTGAGACCTAATGAAATTGAGTTGGACACCTTTAAGAAAATGAAAAGACAATGAACAGACTGAGAGAAAATATGTACAACTACTACATCTGTTAAGGGACTTGCATCCAGAATATAAAAAGAATTCTTACAAATCAATAATGAAAAAATAACACAATTAAACCATTGGCAAAGTGTTTAAATAGATATCTCTGGAGGAGATATATAAATGGCTAATAAATACATAAAATGATGCCCAGCATCATGAATCTTAGGGAAACTCAAATAATTTTACATTCAGATACCACTTCATTCCCATTAGGATAACTATAACAAAAAAGACATACAATAAAACATTTACTGAGGATGTAGAAAATTGTAACACTTATATATTGCTTGTGGGTGTAGTCACATAGGGATATACTTTGGCAGTTCCTTAACATGCTAATCACAGAGTTAGCACATGACCCAGCAATTCCACTCCTGGATGTGCACACAACACATCCATGAAAACACATGCAAATGTATGCTCATAATACAATTATTCATAATAATCAAAACATGACCATTAATCATCAAATGAAAAAGCAAAATATGGTATTAGTACATCCAAACGGTGGAATATTATTCATCCACAGAAAGATATGAAGTAATGCGTGATACAACATGAATGCATCTCAAAACTATTGAGACGCGAAAGAAGCCAGGCACAAAAGACCAGCATTTTGTGTTACTGTATAATCCATTCATCTGAAGTGACCAGAAAAAGCAAATCTATAAAGATGGAAAGTAGATCTGTGGTTCCCTGGGGCTGGTAGAGGAGGGGAGAAGGAGCGTAATTGACAATGGGCACAGGGCTTCTTCTGAAGATGAAGAAAATATTCTAAAATTAGACCTTGGTGAAAGTTGTATAATTCTTTTAATATATTGAAAACATGGGGATCAGCTGTTGGGCAAGCAGTGCGTGTGTGTGTGCACGTGTGTGTCTGTATTTCTCTCTTTGTGTCTCACGAAAGAAAGAAACAAACAACATGGGATTGCATATTTCAAAAAGCTGAGCTAGAGTGCAGCAGATGGTGTAATGGTTACATCGCTGGACTCCCACATAGTCAACCACAGTTCGAGTCCTGGACTCAGTGGTTTAAAACTCACACTGAGCTTGTGTGTGCATGTGCCCAAAATCCTGAGAGGAAATTGGAGGAGAAGGGATTGTGGCATGGTCATCCCTCCTGGGGAGTAATTTCTTGTTTTCTGTATCTCTGTCTCTCTCTGTCTCTCCAGTGAGCACACACAACCTATAGCAAAAATCTTGCTCTTAAAAAAAGAAAAGAAGAGCTGACCTATATGGTATGTAAATTTTATCTCAAGAAGGTTGTTTAAAAAAAAAACTTGGCATATGAACAATGATGATTGAACCTTCCAAAGGCTAAATGGCTCTACTTGAATCCCACTGTTTCCTTAGTTTACGGAGTTAGGGCATTCTGAATTTTCCTTTGCCTACCTATTTATGTTCCTACTGAAAAGGACCAAGTTCCTTCCTTAATTCTATAAGGTAGTTATATAAAACACACCTAATTTGGGATTGATTTACTTCCAGATATTGACTGTCAGGAAGGCATATTCAGGTATGATAAATAGTAGTTTCTGAGTGGCCTCTAGAAGTTTATTAACTCTGAGGGCAATGCTTTAGATCATAAATTGTCCAAGTACAAAATTAGAGTGTAAAAAAGACAAAGTTTCATAATAATGACTACCCTTGCCAGTTACAGGATGTGGTTTGTTATAGAGTTAAGAAAAGCAGGATTGGAAGGAGTTTAGAGAAGGGAATACAAGCATCCATAAAATCTATAAAGAAGTATTCATCCAAGTCAGGGTAAGTGTGGGGTCCAGGTCTCATCACAGGGCTGGCAGGTAGCGCAAGGTTCGTGATTTATTTAGGAAAAGGTTCTGAGAGCAAATGGTCTTTTCAATATTGCCATGCTTTTCTGAATGCCCTGAGGACAGGAGGAGGCTTCGAGGGCTTGGAGCTTCAGTACACATTCTTTCTAGGAAACCTACTGTCTAGTCAATGCCCTAATACTTGACCTAACTTTCTCTGTCAGAGACATGGATTATCTCCTAATGCTGAAATCTGAAGTTATCTTCAAGCCCTTAATCTTTTTTTTTTTAATTGCTTATTTACTCCTTCTATGAATGAAAGAGAAAGAAACCCCCACCCCGGCACCCCCAGCAGGGGTCTTGATGCTGTGATCCACTGCCAGCTCTGCCAGTCCCAGATCACAAGCACGCACATGTCTAGTGCACTCGAGGAAACTCCAGATGCCAACCTAAAACCGCCTCATGTGGGTTGACCTAACAAAGGGTTAATGTTTTTCTTGTCATTTAGTTTTTCTTGTTTATTTGCTTTTTGCTGCAGGGTATTTACACAGAAAGAGAAAGTGAGAAATCTCTCCCCAGGAGGATGGCCACACCACAATCCCTTCTCCTTCAGTCACCTCTCAGCATTTGGGACATACACACCCAGAGAGATTTTCAAGCTGCAGGGTCTGGGGCCCAATCCTCAGAGTCAGCCATGTGAAATCCAGTGCCTTAATCTCCACGCCACCTCCCAGCCTGCGTCATGTATTAATGCTGACCACCATGCAACTCCCACAACTCTTAAATGCTTTCTCTAGCATTTCACATTACTGGCCATTCCCCCATCTCTTGGTTTCTCTGACACTATGCTCTTTTTATTCAAATTATACATCCTTTCTTGATTCTACAAACACAGTTTATATCATAGTTCCTAGATCATTATTCACTGCAAGGATACCCTTAGAAACAAACAAACAAAAAAAGTGAAACATTGATGAAAGAAGTAGATATAGTTGTGAGTCAATGATCTTTGCCACTGGCAATCGTTTTACTCTGATTTATTCATTGTTCTTCATTAAAACTTGGATGATAAGTGGAGAAGCTTCTTAAAGATTAATGTCTCCAAAGGGTGTCAGTGGCATCTACTCCAGGTTTTAAGATGAAAATAGGAGAGAAAAGAGAGATTTAGTTTTCGATTAAATAGAGAATGTGGTCGTCTCTGGGATGAAATAGCGTTCTTTACCTTTCCATCTGTAGTCTTAACAATTATTTTTCCATCATTTTCACTCCCTTTAATCTCAGCCTCAATATAAGCATTATTGCCATCATGAACCCAGCATTTCTTCTTTCCTGTAGGAAAAAAAAAAAAAGATGAATTTTAACTCTACTACTTGTACAGATATACATTGGATACTTCATACTGACAGATAAAGTCTCATTTCTGTTAAACTCACTTGGTGACTTGAGTCACTAGTACAGGAAATGTTAAAGTTAGTTAAAATCATGAACACTCACCCTGAAGATACACCCATACAAAGACTCTATATGAACAAGAAACATCTCAGCAAGCAGAGGCTTCAGAACAGCACAGACCATTTTGCCAATGCCTGCTGAAAACCTCCTGACCCATCCCAACCTTGACACTTACCTACACTCACAACCCCAGACCCTTGGTGGTTGCCCTGGTGCTCATTCCCTTTCAAAAACGCCATGCAAAAAAGTCTGGTTACAGCTAAGTAAAAATTTAGGTTAGTGTTATGTCCTACAGGATTTCTTTAGACCTTATTTTTCCATTTTAGAATGAAAGTCTGCTAAGAGAATTACATGTAGAATTGGAAGAAGATATTGAAGAGAGAGAATATGGGTTATTTTTCTTAAATGACATATCTAATTCATATTATTGCCCCCCACATATTATTTTCCTCTCTTGAGCCTTCTCACTCTGCTCTCTTTTCCTTAACCAAAGCAGCTTTCCACAAAAGGATGAACCAATAAGAGGTTTGGGGTGAAATGAGCCAGAAGTCTCATAAACAACCTAAGGTGGCTTCTTTCACTTAAAAACTTCTCAAGGTCTCTCCTATTTGAGATAGAGGGTCGGTGAAGATGAATTAGAGATATACTTTTAAAGGAAAATGTCACAGCAGACACTCACAGAAGTCCCCAGGTCACAGTTTCTCAGGTAGGGTGAAAGGAGAGCATTTGGCTGGAAGAGAGAACCTCCCACCCCACAGGTAAGGGAGAAGGGGTGAGAACTCCACTCCACCACAGTGCTTGCAGGTAATGCCAACTTGGCCATGACCACAACCTCTAATACATGAGTTACAGAAGCTCAGAGTCTCCAGGCTGTCGGCTCAGAAGGAGTATGTATAAAGTAGGTAAAGTTGGGCATCACTCACTGGCTTCTTCCACAATGCTTGTGTCCAAAGAGTTCTGTTGCTCACTACTTTCACAATCTTCAATATGCTGCCTTCTACCTGACGACAAACAATTCACCATGAAAACTGCTTGGCAAGAGGATTTTGTATTCCCATCTGCACAGGAGATTTTCTCCAAGCATTTGCTTTCTGCTTGTTTGTGTGTTAAATCGTGGTTTTTGCATTGTATTTATTATTTTGGCTTCTTTTTGCAAAAACTGGTTTTACTGTGTTATGTCTGTGAAAACATGCTTGTTTTTGAAAAGCACCCATTTAGCATACATTCTGTTGTGTTTAAGGTAAATGCGATGCACTTTAAACCAAATTTTATCACTTGAAAGAAAATCGCCTGGTACAACTCTCTCTCTCTCTCTCTCTCTCTCTCGCTCTCTTTATTTTGTTTATTATTATTATTATTATTATTATTTTAATTTTGAAAAGGAACCTGGGAAGAAAGATAAAGAGAGTTGCCCAGTCACATAGCTAATCTGTGGTAGTCATTAGAATAATGATTCTAAACAGATCCCTCACCTCCTGAATCAGTGCTCTTCCATGACTGCATGCTTCCTGTCACATATGCCTACCTTTTCTCCTCTAATTCCTCTCCCAAGGATTAAGTTAATCACCTGCCTCATGATGAGCTCTTCTTTTATCACCCTGGAAACACTTGGTGGAAAAGGAGAATTTTCAGAAACCCTTTCCTCTCTGAGGCCCAGTCCCCAACAGGGATTTCTCTTTTGGGGAGGGGGGTTTGCTATAGGGTACCACTGGATTCAGGACTCGAACCGTGGCCAACTACATGGGAGTCCAGCGACATAGCCATTACACCAACTGCTGGTCCCAACAGGGATTTTTTTTTTTTTTTTTTTTGGAGAGGTTTTTGCTATCGGGTGCGTGCACTCACCAGAAAGACAGAAAGAGACAAAGAGACAGAAAGAGAGAAATCACCCCCAAGGGGGGATGGCCACTCCTCAATCCCTTCTCCTCCATTCTCCTCTCAGGATCTTGGGCACACATGCACACGCACCTGGCGTGAGTTTAAGCCACCAGGTCCGGGACTCGAACCGTGCTCAACTACATGGGAACCCAGCAACATAGCCATTAATGATAACTGCTGGTCCCCTGACAGGGATGTTTTTAAAGATGAAGTAGAGGAACTCGATCAACTTTAATTTCTGTGTTCATGAATAATGTAGAGCTGGACATGCAGATAGCAATGGACCTGAGTCAGGTAACCTGGATTTTGGGAACTGGCTTTCCTAGCAATGACGCTGAAAACAATCACCTCATCTCTTTAGGCTACATCTGTAAAGTGAGGAGATTTTTGCCTCTATGGTTTCATATTTTTAGTGATTAAACACCTTTCCTTTTTTTTTTTTTTTTTCCTTTCCATTTTAGGTTTTTCTTTGCCATAGGGTGTGTATGCTCTCGGAGAGAGACAGAGAAGGAACATGAGAAATCACCCCCCAGGGGCAATGGTCATGTTGCTATCCCTTCTCCTCCATTCCCTTCTTGGGATTTTGGGCATGCATGCACATGCTCTGAGTCTGGAGCTCAAACCACCATGTTAGAGTCCAGTGTATTAACCACCACATCATAGGCTGACCCCAGCACCTTTTCTAGTATAAAGATAACATGTACTTATTGGCTTAAAAACACTTGAAAAATAGAAAAATATAAAGAAAAAAAATTTTTAATCACCCATAATTAGGCCTGCAAGTAATGTGGTGGTTAAGGTGCTGGATCCCACATGGCCAACTCCACAGTTTGAGTCCCAGATCCAGAAGTTTAAAAACATACCAGGCATGTGGGTGTGTATGCCCAAAATTCCAAGAGGAGAGTGGAGGAGAGGAGCTTGCAATGTGGCCATCCCCTCCAGGGGGTTATTTCTCACAGTTCCCCTCTGTCTCTCTCCAGTGAGCATGCATGCCCTATGGCAAAAAAAAATTTTAAAGAAAATCACCCATAATCAAATAACTAAGGAATAACTGCTATTAGTTATCTGAAGCATTTCTTCTTTTCTTTCTGTGATATTGGTTAAAATTATATTATATTCAGTCTGTAATTATTTTAGATTGTTCACCTTTCTAGTATAAAAATATAATTTATATTTGACTTTGGAATAGTGTTTTGTGTTTGTCTCTAAAAACACTTCTTCCCCAACACCCAGCAATTCTAGTTTCTTCTCAGTAGCATAATAATGTATTATGTTTGTTTTTCACATTTCTTGTCTCATTTGGACCTCACAGCATTGAAGGAAGGTAGACAAATATTATTATCTCCATTTTATAGATAGGAAAGCTGAGGTGCAGTAGGTGAAGTGATTTGCTCTAATTACACAGCAAGAAAGGGTCAAAGACGAGATATTTCAGGGCACAGGAGAAATGAAGATTTTTCTACTCATAATTCAGCCTCCAGCAAGCAAAGCTAGTGTGGCAGGAGAGTTGAGCCATTCTCTGAGAAGATTCCACATGGATACTGGGAACTAGATATTTCAGGGCACAGGAGAAATGAAGATTTTCTACTCATAATTCAGCCTCCAGCAAGCAAAGCTAGTGTGGCAGGAGAGTTGAGCCATTCTCTGAGAAGATTCCACATGGATACTGGGAACTAGATATTTCAGGGCACAGGAGAAATGAAGATTTTCTACTCATAATTCAGCCTCCAGCAAGCAAAGCTAGTGTGGTAGGGAGCCCCTCTGGCCTTCTATCTCTGTCTCTGTGTCTCTGAGGTCTCTGTCTCTCTCTGCTCCTGTCTCCTCATTTTTTTTTGGTAATTTTTCCTTTTTACGATTTTTTTAAAGGTAGAATTTCTCTCTGGCTCTCAGCTCCATCTTTTGTTTTGTTAATAATCCCTTCTGCTCCTTTCTCCCAGGCAGGAGAGTTGAGCCATTCTCTGAGAAGATTCCACATGGATACTGGGAACTAGATATTTCGCGCCGCGCGGTTTTCTATTTTGTGATTTTTTTCTTTAAAAAAAAAAAAAAGAAAAGCAATTATAATTTTTTATTTTTTTGTCTTTTTTCTCTCTTTTTGTTGTTGTTTCTCTCTCTCTTTTTCATTTTCCTTTTTCTTGTCTCTCAACCCAATATCTACTGAATCTGCTGCACCAGCGATCACAACAGAACGGCAATCCGATTCTAGATTACCTCTGTCTGCTTGCTCCTGAACATTGAGGCTTAACTTCAAGAATTTGAAAGAAAGACGTCATTCATCAGATGACAAGAAATCACCGTCGGATCACGAGAAATATGGGAAAACGAGAAAATACCTCTCCTCCAATGGAAAAGAGTAACTCTCCTTCATCCACAAGCAGTTCAGTGAAAGTCATGGAAATGTCTGATAAGGAATTTAGAACATTCGTAATGTCGAAGCTAACAGAGATGGAAGAAAAGAGAGATAATGAACTGCTAAAGAGAAAGGAGAAAGAAGTTGCCGAGTTCCAGGAGATGAGGAAATTCTTGCAAGATCTAAAAGAGGAATTACACACTTTACAAAAGACTCAAACGGAACTGCTAGAGATGAAGTCTATAATACAAGAAGTCAAAATCTCCCTTGGAAGTATTAAAAGCAGACTAGATCATTCAGAAAATAGAATCTCAGATGTAGAAGAGAAAATGGCTGGCTTAGAAAAGTCCACCACGAAGACAGAAAATGGCTCAAAAATTTGAGAATGATATGCGAGAAGTACTGGATACCATCAAACGTCCAAATATCCGGATAATTGGCATTCCAGAAGGTGAAGAGACCCATAAAGGCATTGATAATCTATTCCATGAAATCCTGCAAGAAAACTTTCCAAACCTAGAGAGGCATTCGAAGATCCAGTCCCAGGAAATACAAAGGACCCCAAATAGAATCAACCCAAGAAGATCTTCTCCAAGACACATTATAGCCAGGTTGACCAAAACCGCAGACAAAGACAAGATACTAAGATTGGCAAGAGAGAAACATCAAGTTACCTACAAAGGACATCCCATCAGGCTAACAGCAGATCTCTCATCGGAAACAATGCGAGCGGGGAGAGAATGGGAAAATATATTCAAAGTGTTACGAGAGAAACAGTTTCAGCCAAGAATACTGTACCTGGCAAGATTATCTTTCAGGTGGGAAGAAAAGACAAGAACACTCTCAGATAAACAAAACCTGAAAGAATTTACCAGCACCAGACCAAATCTCCAAGAAGTTCTCAAGGGTGTGCTGTATCAAGAAAATTAAACACAGACACACGGAAATAAGAGTCCAAAATCTATGAAAGTGGCCAACTTAATCAGAGGGACAAGTCTGAATTTGAATATTATATCCCAGAATTTAATCAGGAAAATTGAACCAGAACAGAAGATAAAAGTACATGAGACTGATAGGTTCATGCACCTTCCATTTGAACAGAATCCTAACTTGTTTCCTGGCTTTAAGCAAAGTTCCTTGGCATTTCTTTGAGTTAAGTTAAAACTGGTTTTCTTAGTAGTAATGAGTGAACTCACCATTGAAAGTAGTTAGATTATGTAGGAAATTGTGTGATCAATGCAACGTGGGTGGGAAGGGAATGAAGGACAATTGTAGACACCGGAGGTGGTGTGAGAGGAGGGTGGGAAGGGACAGAGGGTCAGAAAGAGGGGTGGAAGTAATTCTAGGAACTAGTAATGGAAAATTTTTTGTAATGTGCATGATTGTATCACTATGCAGTGTGTACTGGATGGGAGATTGCATTTTGTATGCTGTGATGAAGCTTAGGGAAGGAATGTAAATTGAGTTACAAAAAAAAAGTTTCAGAAAAAAAAATATTTATATATTCAATGACTGCAGTAGGATATGTAGCCACAGCTAGGTGCTACTTTATAGGATGCGTAAAGTAAGACTTGTGTTCATGGAAATGTGGGTATCACCTGTGTTTGCTATGAGGGTATTTGGATTGATTAGGGTCTTTGGCGTTACAATAAAATGTGAGGAGAAAACAGTATAGAAAGCAAACATAGATACCAGAGACTGTGGGAGGAGAGTGGGAGATGGCAGAGGGTAAGAGATAGAGAATCTAGGATGGGGGGAAAAAAGCAAAACATACAGAAGACAAGAAATGGAAGATCATTTGCTGACAATAACATGTTTGTTGATGTGCTTGATTGAGACAATATATAGTGTAATTTGGATGGAAAATCTCATTTTGTATGCTGTAATGATGTTCAGAGAATGAATGCAAATAAATAAATTAAAAAGAAAAAAAAAAAAAAAGAAAGGGTCAAAGACTTGGAATTTGAACCCAAGACACCTAGCAAAATACTTATCAGATTGCTTCCATTTGACCTGAGTTCAAACCCCAAGCTGCCTTGTGTCCTGGCCTAGGGGGATGAAAAACTTGGGCTGACTCTCATCTGTTTGTTGCCAGTGCATTTCTATAAGGAAAGATTGTTTCCCTCAAAATTAAAAATTATGCAGATTGCTATATTTTAAGTAATTATTTACAGTGCTGATTCTACTAAATGGATCATCCAATTACTTCTAATTGTTTGACCAGATTTTTATTTTCTCCCACACCACTATCATCTTGTCCTTAGTTATCTACCTGTGATAAACCTCTGCATGACCATTTCTGACCTCAGAGATAGTTTTGTTGTTGTATTTGATTTGATGGATTATAATTAGCTCCTCTAAAATCCAATCATAGTAATGAAATCTAATGACTGGAAACTGGGAACTGCTCCAGGACTGGTCTGTGATGGAAACATAATGTCCTACATAATGGGTTTAAATTATAATTGGTCATATTAAAGTCTAATGTTGATTAATTCTGAATACTAAAACAACATTCAGACAGTTTTTATATTGTACTGTTGAATAATTTTGGAATTAAAACATGTAAGTGGCTTGATGCTTGATCACACTGAATCTGACTTCTAAGTCTCTAATTAGTTGAAATTCAGAAGATGTCCACATAGCCCAGGCAGACAAAGGGCAAGGGGGGAAAAAGACATATTTAGGGATTTTAACCTTTGTCCTTGTCTATAACTACCAAGAAATTATGAATCAGGGTGAGCAAGAATCCTAATTGTCTTTTGTTTAATGTTGGCTAAGTGATCTTCCTGGTCTATAAGACCAGGCAAAGGACAGGGGTCCTACATTAAGAAATTCTGGGGAGGATCAGAGACAATATCTAGTTCTCTAACCTCCCCAGGATGTGTTTTTTTTTTTGTTAATATTTATATTTTAAAGAATTATTTATTTTATTTTTATTATATTTTAAAATTTGCTATAGGGCATGCACACTCACCAAAGGAAGACAGAGAGCTAAGGAAAGTGTGAAAGCTAAGTGTCAGGTCTGGGATTCAAACCATAGTTAACCATGTGGAAGTCCAGTGCTCTGACCACTATAACACCTGCTGGTCTCTTTTTCCCAAAGTCCTTGTACTTCTTTTTTCTCACAGTATACAAACCTCACATCCTATGTTGACCACAGTCTCCTCTCTGTACTGAGAAAGTCTTTATGGCCACTCCTGGGCTGTCTGTATTACTGGCTCCTTGAATGGAAATCTTGTCTTAAAGCCAAGTAAGTAGCCCCAGACCTGGGCTGCCTCTCGGCTATCCTCCTCTTCCCTGCATGCCTCCATTCCTACCCTGAATACTCAGAGTTCCTTTATTGCTCTGAGACAGAAGTTCATAGCCAGTTATTGCACCTTTAGCAAATAAATTAGGCTCCAAAATTGGTGGTTCCTTTCAACCAAATATCTGTTGCCATCTTGTAGCACTTGAGCCAAAAGAAGCCAGCAGCCATGAAAAGCCTTACCATCAACGGTCATGGCCTGTAGCTGAAGCAACTCAGTTTCACTTCTTCTGAGGAAGGCTGCAGCTTCTCCAAGCTCTGACAGATCCATCCTTCTGAAGATGACCCTCCAAAAAGGGATTGGGCCTGAAAATGAGCTGAATGCATTCACTCTGTAAAAGACAGGTTAAAAAGTGGAAATGGGCATTCGGCTCTAAAAGTAAAAACCATTCCCTATAGAGAGACCCATAAAGGATAACTTTTCCTTGAACTACTTATACCCTTTCTCTCTACCATGTCTCCGGTTTATGACAAAAATTGAGCTCAAGATGATCTGACTCTAGCAGGGCTGACTTACCACCAAGCATGAAAGGCACAGTACCTAGGGCCTATGATGCTTTTTGGGGTCCTTGAAAAGGTTTTAATTTCTTTTAACATGAGAAGAAAATATGAATATAATATTAATGATATATAATAATGAATTTAGATGAGATTATACTTGTCTTTACACCTACTAAGTTTAAAATATTAATTTATTTTTGGAGAAAGAGCCCCGAAGAGACAAAAATGCCTACAGTCAGTGAAAGTCCTAATGCAAGCTGGACCACAGATTTCTGACCTTTGCAGGTGGTAGGATGGTTCATACTAAGAAACATCACATTGCGGACATTAGGTCCCCTGACAGGAGTGGAGAAGCGGTTTAAAATATCTTTAGCTGCACGCAGGTAGAGCACTATAGCCACCACCCCCCAATATGGTGAAAAGGGGAAGAAGTTACTCAGAAAAATGTTTAACATTGAAGAGCAAAAGAATCAAAAGGTGAGTCTTCTGGCAGAGGCAGGAGTCTAAGAGCAGATATAATGGACTCACGATGGACACAGACTGAAGTGGAGAAGAGAAAAGGTCCTTGCGAAAACACACGGGACTGAGGGGGTATTTCTCAGAGGAAAAAGACAAAAATGACCTTTCTGCAGATGAGCAGTCAACCTTAGGATTTGTCATGATAATAATAAAACAATGTTATTAGATATTTGAATAGGTAGAATGGAGCATAATACAGGAAAACTCTGAAAGTTAGGCAAATAAATTTATATGTAGATGATAGGAAACATGGACTCCGAGCAGGGACCTGAGGAAAGCAGTATTTTAGGAAAATGGCTCTGGCAGCATATTCTTGGCAAACTGGGATAGGGAGACACCGTAGTCAGGGAGACAAGTTGTGAATCTGCGTTTGTGAGAAAATTGCACTGTATCCTCCCCCTCCGTGTGTGTGTGTGTGTGTGTGTGTGACTTCCTGGTAGATTGCATTCAGTAACAGTAGAGCTAAGGAAGTATGTTTAGTTTAGTGAAGGTAAATTCGTTATGTGTTCCTGTGTGTACAAATTTCCTGGAAAGATACCGAAGAAGAACATTTCTGTCTAGGGAGTGAGGACAGGAGATGAGTGGGAGAAGGAGGGAGTTATCTTTCATTGCATTCCATGGTGAGTCTATTTTAGTGTGTGCCATGTACTTATACTTTCATGATTAACAGATTTTTAAGAAGTAGTTCTTAATATAACATCCAGTGATAAAAAGCTCACGTCACGACATAGATCACACAGCTGTGTAAGTCTCCTTCCAAGTCTGGAACACTTAGCATATTTAAAGGTACGAAACAGGATGTGAAGGAGCAGGCGCTAGATAGGAGGAAACAGCAGGTGCCAAGAACAAGGAGGACCTGGAATCATTGGGAGGGAGGTAACCTGAGCAGCAGAGGTTCAGAATACTTCCTCCTTAGCCTCCGGCAGCATCTATTAACCTCCCTAATGTCCTACTGTTCTCCGAGTTCCTTTACACTCAAATTGCACACATGGGTTTAGAACTTTATAGAGCAACACATTTGTCACAAATGTGCTATTTATATCAATACTTTAAAATAGAAAATGGAAGAGCTCAAATGCCCAAAAGAAGTAAACAAATTAACCCTGCCTGGATATTTTTAAGATAGAAAAGGTGTACCCTCACTGTCAGTTTATAAATAATCAGGCCATCAATTCTCATATGAGTGAGACAGCCATATGTCACTATTTGCCTGGAATAGTCTCAGGTTATGGCTATTGTGCTGGCTTAAATATGAATAGCAACTCCTTTCACTCTCAGAGTGTCCCAACATGAAAAAATATATATCCAACTTTGGATGTTGAAATAGATATGTATCGCCACACTGTAGGTTACAGTCCAGATTACTCATGCCCTTGATTTACATGGCACTTAGACAACACCATTACTACCGGAAAGTTGGATTCAGAGAGAGGCATTTAATTACCAGTGTATTATATGATTTGTTTGTAATACAGCAAAATAACTCACCTTGTTCTCTTCTAGTGTTTGACTTTTCAAGGCTGACCATCACTCTACATTTTCATGACACAATATCTAGGTGTATCTTAGTTATCAGTTAACAAAGTAAAGACAAGGAGTAGAGAACCCTTCTATGGTGCCAAGGTACTGCTACGTAATACCACAGCCACATGGGAGACCAGGGGCTGGATCTCAGGTTGATTTGAATACACCATGTACAACCACATATGTCTGCATTCCTGTCTGGCTGAGATTGGGTGTAGGACCACAGCATGGAGAGACCCTGCAAGGACATCTCTCTCTCTCTCCCTCCCTCAATAAATAAATGAATGAACATAAAAAACCTAGTTGAGCAGTCCTTGATAGGAAATCATTTCCAGTCTACTAGTTGATACATGACATGGGCCTGTGTGATGAACCATCCTTGTTTGTTGCTGATGTGTTTTCCAGGACTCGGGACCTTCAGTGAGAAAACCAGGAAAGTCCCAGGCAAACTGGGACAACTTGGTCACCCTACTTTTAGGTCTAGAACCTGTAGTTATTTTAAAAATACAAACTCTACTTTGAAATTAGCTATTTTCATGCTGGTTATATTTTCTGTACTTATTTCCCTTTTACTCCACAAGTATCTTTTTGAAAATGTTTATTTATTTTATATTTATTGCCCATTTCAAACCTCCCATGCCATTAATAGGATAGGAAATACAATAATGTGTAGAATAAACACATTCTTTGCCCTCTTAGACAGGGGATGTGGGAAGGGAGGAGTTTCTTTCATCTTGAATTATAGTTATGCTGTAGGTAAATTTGTAGAAAGAAATCTTCACACGTTGGGGAGAGGTGGAGCTGTCATACCACAGATGTCAGGAGGAGGAAGCCCTGAGTGAGGCTGTGGAAACCAGAAGAGGTGAGCTTATGCAGCCATTTCTCCCAACTTACCATTCTAACCAGAAACTTTAGACAGGGTTATGGGTTTTTTTTTTTTTTTTTTTTTTTTTTTTTTGACATGAGAGGCCCTTTCCTCACATTGTTCTTTCACAGGCTCCTCTATTCCCTCATCGTCCACTGTCCAAAACTGCAATGGAAGGGCTCTCTCTTTGACTCTCACAGTCCCCCGTATAAAACCCTTGGAGTCATCTCTGATTCCTCCTTCTTTCTTACAGCCACATGTAATCAATCATTAAGTTATATTGCTTCTACAATTAAACATTCTTATCCACTTTCAGCCAACACACGTCAGAGTTACTGCTGAGCCCATATTCTTTTCTGAGAAGCGCCTGCCCTGGTCCACAGGCATGAGCCACAAGCAGCCATATCTGCAAGGTGAGCGATGTCCAGGCCCGCTGATTAAATCAGGCACTCATGCCTGATCTAATCAGGTGGTGAGGGTGTTTCCCTGGAATATGGATTTGAGATTTAGCTGCCCCTCTCAGTCTGGGCTCTTCCCTCAGAGTGAGGCAGACTTCAAGGTTGAGGTTAGCATTGTGGTGTGGTCACAGGGTGTCACATGGATGCTCATCCCCAAAAGCACCAATAGAGAAGGAATCACAAGAATGAGGAGAAACAGCAATAGGGAACAAGGGAAGGCAAACAGGGAGCGCGGTTGCTTGCTATGTTCAAAATAGCTTTCCTGATCACAGTACTTCCTAGGTCCCTGGATTCAATCCCTGCCTCTGGTTTCCATAATACCATTCAAATAACCTTCCAATGATTTCCCGTTTCTCTCCCAACTTTAAATGATCTTGAGGTGATCTTGAGTTTTTGTTATTTGCCATCAAAATGTCCCTAACTGACACATTATGTCCCTGTCTTGGTCCTAACAGTTTATTTTCTCTCCTAAACTGATGTGAAGATTGTATATAAAAGTCAGTACATTGTCTGGTGCATAGTAAAATCTCAATCAATGTTAACTGCTCTTGTTACTATTCGACAAGCATTTGTGCAGTCTTTGAACACTGTGTTAAATATGTAGGAGGGTAGCTTTGCTTTCTAAATTGCTTAGTGAATCTGAGACGTGCAACTCATAATGGAGGACAACACTAAAGGGAAGTTAAGAGGGAAATTCAGAGTGGCAGCTGTGGCTGCATAGGTAGAGATGAGAAAAGGGAATCGCCTACTTGAATGGTGATCTCTCCTGGGAGGTCACACTTACTCTAATCTTCTTACTGCCAGCCAAAGCAAATCTATCTCTCAGCAATCCCATCTCTTTTGATCAGAGCTAGACAATAAATTTCTGGGGAGAAGGTGTAGAAATCATACCACACAGGCATTTTATTGCCTTAACTGTAAGCAGAAACTCAAATGGTGCCTATTAAATAAACTGTTAAGAGAGTTAAATTATTTTCATGTTAGCAACCCCAACAATTTCACAAGTTGGTTTCATCATAATTGATTAGATTCACTTGAGTTCTTCATCAAGGCAGTTTATTATGCATGTTTACTTTCAAAGCTTTCCACTGCTGGGAAGCCATGATGCAAGTAATAAGAAGAAATATTAATATTCCTCTGAGTAAACAAACACTAAGCATCTCTTGACAAAGCCTCTTTCATTATTAAAATTGGAGACAAAGTGCCTGAAAATGAGAATGGATTTATCCAGATGTCAACAGAGAAAGGGGAGAATTATCAAGCGCTTAAATGATTCCAAACAAGCTGGAACATATGTCTCAAGGCATTCAATGAAGCACATTTGAGTTACAAGGCCCAGTGAATGCCACAGATCTGGGGCCATGCTGAAAGATGCTCTTAATTAGGGACACTACTGTGTAGACAAATGATTCTGATGCCTCCCAATATTCGCATTGCTAGAATAATCATGTTACTGCCTTAACTCAGCAAGGTTTACTCATTAGAAAACTTCTAAATGCTGCATCTTTATGCACAAGTATACCCCTTAACCAGCTCCAATACCTGTGTGTTATTTATTTAGATGCAGTTTAGCTTGCTATAAAAGCAAAGGCTTTAGGCTGGTTTGTCTTCTTTAAAGAGAAATGTAAAAACGTTAAATTGAATTACAAATCAAGAGTGTTGCCCGAGTTATTGATTATTTGAAGCATTCCTTTAAAAGGGTGATTGTTATTACAACCACAGATCTCCAGGCAGTACAGCTCATACTCCTGGATTCTGTCCCCCGCCCCTGCTCTCTCCCCAGCACACATTTGGCTTTTCTTCCCATCTTCACAGAAACTGCTCTTTGTAATGATCTCCTAAAGACAAATCCTAATTGGCTACTTTTCAGTCTAATGTCACCCTCTCTGCAGCATTTGACACTCTTTAGCACTCTCTGGTGTCTGGGATCCCTTCCTCTTTTTGTTCTTGTCCCCTGTGGTTCATATACTGTGAAAAGCTTGTTCCCAATCAAAAGTATGAATATCAGTGACATTTCCCTTGCTTCCTCCTTTTCTTGGTTCCTTTCTCTCAGCTTCTGCTGGCTCTTCTATCCTCTCCAGGACTTCCTCTGCCTACTTTCCCCATCTCCCAATCCGATCAAAACACTGGGGCTCTGCACTTTGCTCTTTTCTATTGATCTAGATGCATTCTTAGATCTGATCTTATTCTGTTGTGAATTCATTTTAAAGTATGTCTTCTTAGGATCTAAGGAGTAAAAGAATAATAAGATCTCAAGAAGTTTCCACCCTAGTAGACCCTGCGCTACAGAGATGTAAATCAATTAGAATCCAATATAATCTGTCCTGAGAGAGAACGATATATGGAGTGAGACAGTCAAGGAGGAACAACCTTCTCACCCATATTTGTATTTTTAATAAGAATAGTTTACAGATCAAAGAAGGATCTGTCCCTGAAATGATATCTGTAGAAATAATACCAATACTATTTCATAAAAGCAAATAATACCAATGATTTCTGAGTGTTTATTATACACCAGGCACCAGGCTAAGTGCCTTTTAACCTCACAGTAGTTCTATGAGGGACATACATAATAACTCTTATTATACGAAAACACTGTGATTATGTATCTCTCACTGAGAAAGCTAACAGGTGTTGTCCCTGGTTTTGAATATAGATACACAAAAGATGTCCTTGTTTTCTATTTCTGCCTTCACCTTCCTATCCAGTCAGTTGCCATGCTCTGCTGATTGAATACTGTCCAAAACCAACCGGGGCTCTCCATCCCACCACCACTCAAGGCCATCATCACTTCTCTCCTGATGTATTGGTCTGCTCTTTTAATTGGTCTCTTTACAGCAGTCCATCCAAAGTAGGCTCCTCATAAAGTTACACAATTGTATTACTGTCTTATTCCTTTTTTCCACGCTTTTACTTATGAAGCCCAACATGTTAGTAGAGCCTATAGTGCTCTCCATCCTCTTATATACCAGAGGTCTCTACCCCATCTCTTTTGTTCTCTCACTCCAGGCATGACCTGGCTGGTGCACTATTAGTCAGCTCCAAGAGCACTCCCTGACCTTGGGACTGTCACACATGATGTGATGTGACCTCTACCTGGACTATCAGCCTTATCCCTCCTCCTCTGGGCTAATTCTTAATCATCTTCTGGATTTCTATTAAATATGTCTATAGGAAGGTATTTTCTAGGTTAGTTCTCTCTGTAAATGCATTCTTATATCTCTTTATTACCTTTATCAAAATTATCTTCATTCATATTTTTATTTTTGTTTAATTATCTGTCTTTCAAAGTATATGAGGCTTAGGGCATGGACCAGGTCTGCCACTTTCAGATCCAATCTTTTGCCCAGAGTAGGGCCTTAAGAAACTGCTAGAAAGTGAACCAGCAAACAAAGTAGATACAAATAAATTAGATTAGTCCCACTCTCAGTCTGTGCTGTTAAACATATTGCCTACTGCTTCCTGGATGAGCTCCAGCTGAGGAAGGGATCGTGTTCTTATCTAAGCAAGATGCAACATGACCTTACAGGGAACACGTCCTTGGTTAGAAAAGCATCACCACTTCATTCTCTAAGTTGTATGAGAGATGAAAAACTAGATATAGAGTTCAAAAGGAGTATGACGAGGATAAAAAATCAACTGGTTGACTGCATTAAAAAAACTGAATTGGTAGGGAAAGATAAGAATAAGAGTTAAATAAAAGTACTTATGTCAAGAAATCTGTATTGTTTTATCCCCAAATTTTTGAATCCACAAAATTTCAGAATCAAAAGTTCTGTAATATTAGCCAATATAATGCTCCATAATTCATAGGTGAGCATAACAGGGACCAGCAAAACAGCTGATTGGCCCACGTTCACCAGTTAATGGTGAGTGGAGTCAGACAGAAAAAGTAGTCAATTTTTAGCAAGGTTAAGAAAAAAATACTGATAATGGATCTATGACAAGGAACTGAAGAAAACCAAGATTGAGAGTTGTATCTTTGTGCTTCAGAATTGAAGGCAAATAAACCCTTCCCACAAAACACTATTTGACATCATAAAGTAAACATTACCTGGAAAGGAACATTGTCATGATAATATTTCTTAGGGCCAATGAGTAACATTTAGATTAGAAATGCTGGAGTTAGGGGCTGGCAGGTGGCGTGGTTAAGGTGTTGGACACCCACATGGCCAACTGCAGTTCAAGTCTTAAATCTGGCAGCTTGCTTTCTCGCTTTCCGTTTCTCTCTCTCTCTGTCTCTCTGTGGTAAAATTAAAAATAATAATACCAAATAAAATTAAGTAAAATAAATAATTTTAAAAAAGAAATGCTGGAGTTATTCTTTAGCACAAAAGATATGCATTGAATATATTTAATTTTTTCTAAAAGTTGATGTGTAAGTCCAAGATGTCATTTGTATTATTCTCATTTTTTTATTCAGAAAGTATAAGAATGAGAATAATACACATTTTCTGATCTTAATCCAGTATAATTATATATATTTTAACTAAGTACAATTGTAATCAACATCACATCATAACATTGAAAGATATATTTATCTAAAATAAAACTAGGATATTATGTATTGTAGTTCAATTGAATTCAACAAACACTGTTTTGGACACCCAATGAATACCAAGGGTTGGCAAAATACTTAGGATACCAGAATAATTAAGACCTGGTTCAAGAATAAAGTCTAGGAGAGTACAAGACTTGACAACAGTTTTCAGTATGTGTGATACTGGGCATAAATTTTCCAAGAGATTATAATAAAAGACAAATTGTCATTAAAAGTCTTACCTCAGAATAACTATTCCATTCTATAAATACATTGTATTTTTCTTGAAATGTTTCATTTTATATCATGAATAACCCCCATGGGCAATAAATTATCAGTAAAAATAGCAAGTTTTCTTTCAGATCCTCTATTCAAGTTCTTCAGATAAGAACTTACCTTGGAAAGTACAAAAGAAATGAGCAGACCAATGCTTAGTCAAGACTTTATACACTCTTGTCAAGGTCAACAATGATGACAACCTCATTCAATTATACCATTGTTTCTAAATTTGTCTGCTGGTTTTTGAGAAGTTGAACCCATGGATCTAGATTTGGCACCAAAACTGTCTCTGAGTCAAGAGTGTGAGATGTCACAAAAATATTTCATTTCTATAACCCAAATCCACAGACTCATTTAACTCATTCTCTAAATGCTTGTTGTATAATAGGATTAGACAATGTTAGTAAGAGAAGCAACAGCATCCCCTCTGGTGGCATGAATTTTGGAGTCTTAGACTTTAGAACTGTCTCTCCCAGTGATGTTGAGTTTAGAGTCTCAACATTTTTTCTATTGCCAAGAAAATAGGTAATAATAATTACCTACCATTTATTTAAACCATTCTATGAGTACTAAGAATATTAAGGGTGTACCATGTTCTAAGCACTGCACTGTTCTAATCATTCTGCTTAGGTGAACATAGACCTTATAACAACATTTTGAGGTATGTTTTATGAGTCCTATTTTACAAATGAGGAAACAAAAGTAGAGATAATAAACTAGTAATTTTTGGAGAAAAGATTTGGGCCTGGAATGCTGGGCTTCAAAATCTGTTCTTGTGACCATTATAACATATAATTATTAGCTCATAATTCTGATAACAAAATTTAATTTCTTCCCCTAAAAATATAATTTTAAAAAGCATTCTGTGAATCCCAAGAAAATGCATTGCTATTTGCGTCTTTAAACATCCAGGAAATTGTTTTTGCTGTCTCTAGGTGAAGCAAAAAACATGTCTCCAGGTGAAGAAAAGTCATGATGTATTTTTCTGTTTTCCTATGCAAAAATGTGTCATGACTTTTCTGAAGACCCAGTAATTAACCAGTTACTGTAAAAGGGCAGATTAGTCAATCAAGGCCTTGACTTGACATCACTTTTCCAGGACTTAAAAGTCTTTGGTAATTGCTTTCCAAGTGAATGTAAATAAATAATTTTTAAATGGAATTAATAAAAAACAATTATAGTTAAAAAAATATTTTTCCAAACCTGAAAATGTCTCTCAAGAGCAAAGCACTCTTTGAACTACCTTTTAAACTGTGCTTAAAACAATGTTTGGGGGTCTGGCCCTACAGCACCGAAGTTAAATGCTGCACAGAGAAAACTGGATTACACGTGACTGACTAGGGTTTGACTCCTAGCTCTGGTGATTCAAAACACACATCAGGCATGTGCATGTATACTAGGGGGTCCTAGGGTGATGGAGAATTGGAGGAAATAGGATCGCGGTGGGGTTTACTTTCTTTCTTTCTTTCATGCATGAACACACATGTATATGTGCCCTCTGACTCCCCCAAAAAAAAAAGAAAGGAAGAAAGGAAGAAAGGAAGAAAGGAAGAAAGAAAGAAAGAAAGAAAGAAAGAAAGAAAGAAAGAAAGAAAGAAGAAAGAAAAAGAAAGAAAGAAAGAAAGAAAGAAAGAAAGAAAGAAAGAAAGAAAGAAAGAAAGAAAGAAAGAAAGGGAGGGAGGGAGGGAGGGAGGGAAGGAGAAAGGAAGAAAGAAAGGCAGGAAGAAAGAACAAATGTTTGGAAAGTAAAGTAAAAAAGTGAAACTGAGTTACAGGAAACAGCTCTCACCATCAGTTCTCACTACTGATGGTCCAGTTCTGCATAACTCTCACCTAAACCAATTAACTCACCATTTCCCAGTGGGGAAAAAATGAAGATAGTAGACAGACACCTATACTGAAGCTTGTTTCAGCAGTGTTGAGGGCAAAAACAGAGTAGTAATAAATGCTGGAGCAAGAACTGCATAATCATAACTTATTGGTTGGAGTAAAAGGATACAGCACAGCAGTCTGTGAGAATTTAGGTAAGACCTAAATTCTGTCAATAGTTCCTGTATTCAAGTGATCCCATGCCATAGATAATTGAGCTGATCTTTGTTACTTCTTACAGTACTGTGATTTAATTAGAATGGATACATTGACAGTCAACAGCAACCTCACGGAAATCCTAGGCATTGTGAGATAAAGCAAGAGAAGCATCACTCTGGCTGACTTTATGTTTGTAGGAAATAGACATTAAAGCTCTCCATTTGGCCTTTGGGAGAGAGCAAGCTATTTTCACATGTGCTTAGGGCCTGGAAAAGAAGGATGTGTTGGACGTTTTGAGAAGAGCCAATCTAGATAAGGCAGACAAAACAGTTCAACTTGCATTTCAAGGTTAGGGATTCTCTTGAGGATTCAAAATGTCCAAAGGCAGAGGAAACTATCCAGACTTGTTTTCAGAGGGGATTAACTTGGAATAAATAAGAGGCAGCTGTTAAAAGTAATAAGCCTGTTTCCATTTCTAGATGATAAGAAGATAAAGCACACACCAGAAGACACTGAAGAAGGTGGCAGAGAGCAGGGGAGGTGTATATGGTGGTGGTGTAGTGGGAGTGGGGAGTGCTGTGGTTCTCTCTGGGAGGAAAACAAACAAAAGCACAAGAAAGGGCACGGTCAGGGTGCCAGTGCAGCTTAGCTGCAATGTGGTAGTTGCCCAACCTACTGATAGATGTGGTAGCTCTAGAGATTCATGTTTGACCTATGATGTCATTATAACCCCAGGGTTACTTCTTCCCTGGATGGAATAGAGAATAGAGATAAAAACAAAGACATTAATGTAAAAACAGTAACATCGAAAAAAGAAAACCAGGTGAGACCTAAATTCTGTCAATAGTTCCTGTATTCAAGTGATCCCATGCCATAGATAATTGACTTGAAAATAAAATTTAAGTAACGATTCCCAGCATAGAAGGCCCTTTGAAGAGTTCTTCTCTTCTTCCCCAATGGGAAATGGTGAATGAATCAGTTCGAGGTAATAGTAATGCAGAGTCTGGGCCATCAGTAGTGAGAGCTGATTGTTTGAGCTATTTTCTGTAACTCAGAGTTTCACTTTTTTACTTCACTTCCCAAATGTTTGGTGAGCACATATTATTCTATTTAAAATGTAGTTGATCAGGTACTTTAACACACAGAATCAAAACGCAAATCTGAAATCTGACTATGATAATTGCGGAAGCAGAACTGTTTTGCCGCATTGATCACACAGATGTTACAGAGCCCTTTGTGAGCCAAATAACTCATAGGATGTTGCTTTGAAGCACATTTCCAGCACTTATTCTTTCCTGTTCTTAACTTAGAAGGGTCAATATCTTAAAGATGTTACAATATATCATGGGATGGAGAAAGAAAAAGAAGGTGACTGCCATATTGATTGGCTACAGATTTATAAAGAGAGGAAAAAACGGAACTTTCAAATCTTCTCACTTTCAGGGTGCCCCTCTTCTTCCATTCCCAATTTTATTGGTGTGATTTGAGGATGAGAACATTTGTGAAAGAACTTGAGGTGTAGATATAAAGTGGTAGTTTCATATTTCTGAGAATGTAAGATCATATGCTTCTGAGGAGAATTAATTATTAAAGATGTTTGGGTATTTAAATGCAAATTAATTAAAAAATTGTATTTACAGTATATTTAAAAATTATATGCATTAATAAAAGTCCTAAAGTAGCTATTTCTGGGATCATGGATACTTTAAAAATTATTTTGCATCTCTTTATTTTCTGTTCTTCCTATAGTAAGTAAGCATTTTTGTGTAATAAAAATTATCTTGGGACCAGCAGTTTGCATAATGGCTATGTCACTGGATTCCCATGTAGTCAACCGTGGTTCGAGTCCCGGACCTGGTGGCTTAAACTCAGCTGGATGTGTGTGCGTGCATGTCCAAGGGGGGTGATTTCTCACTTTCTGTCTCTCTGTTTCTCTCTGTCTTTCTGGCAAGCACAGGCACCCTATAGCAAAAACCTCTAAAAAAAAATTATCTTAAAACAAGATTCTTCTGTGTGTTAAATTAGGGTCAGAATTAGGTATATGTCATATCAAAACATCACATTGTACCCCATAAATATATACAAGTATTATTCATCATTTAAACATAAAATAAAACAAAAACTAAAAAGAATGAGGTATATGTGTTTATTTATACACATCAGTAACACTCACTTGTACATATATATGATACATATAATTAATTTTGTATATAAACAGGTCAAATATATTATAAAACTTGGCTTTTTTTGACTTATATTTGTCCTCTTGCTAAAACCTTTATCAGGTCTTATATTCTCTCTTTCCTTTTTATTTTTTTTTTAGTTTTTTTCTATAAGGTACATGCACTTGCCAGAAAAAGATAGACAGAGACAGTAAGAGGGAAAGTGAGAAATCAACCCCCACTAGGGGAGATGACCACGCCACAGTCCTTTCTCTTCCATTCTCTGCCTGAGATTTTGGACATGCATGCACACATGTCCGGTGTGATTTTCAAGCCACCAGGTCCAGAACTTGAATTGTGGATGGCCATTAGTGAGTCCAGCACCTTAACCACCACGCCACCTGCTGGCCCCAGTCTTGCACTCTCTTTTTTTTCTACTCACTTCATCCCTGTCACTTTTACTCACCCTGAACATAATCCAAGTTAACAATTTAGATTGTATTCTTCAATATTTTTCTCCATGCTTATCTACTCAGGTAAACATGCAAATACATCACATATTGTTGTGTTTCCACCAGATGGGATCAATTATATGGAGGACTTTATGTCTTGCTTTCTCTCACTCAAAATATCCATTGAGGGGCTAGTAGATAGCATAATGGTTATGTCTCTGGACTCCCACGTAATTGATCTCAGTTTGTGTCCTGGGCCTGGTGGCTTAAAACACACGCCGGGTGCATGTGCGTGCGTGCCCAAGATTCCGAGAGGAGAACAGAGGAGAAGGGATTGTGGTGTGGCCACCCCTCCCCGGGGAATGATTTTTCTCTTTCTGTCTCTCTGTCTCTCTCTGTCTTTTCAGTAAGCAAATGCATCCTACAGCAAAAATCCCTCAAAAAAAAAAAAAAAAAAAAAAAAAAACCACCAAAAAAACTGCCACAACTCTAATTCATTATTTTAATAGCTGTATGATTTTCTATTGGGTGTCAGAAAAGTAGATGTACTTTTCTCTATATTTTTCTACGAAAAATTGTCATGATCTTTTCAACAACCCAATATAACATACCATATGTACATATAACAAATGATATGTACTATAGTCTATTCAGCAATTTCCCTATTGAAGTGTCACGGTGGTGTATTACCATTATTTGCCTTTATAAAGCATGTTGCTAACAGCATCCTTGTACATGTGTCATTACTCATGATTTTATCTTTTTGGGAAAGTGTCCCAGAAATAGAAATGTTAATTCAAAGAAAATATTCATTTAAAAGTTTAATAGATATTGCCAGATTGTTTTCCAAAAAAGGAAGTAACAATTAACAATTTTACCAATCATATGAAAGTTCTCTTTTCTCTGAATTACTGACAGTAACAAGGATTCTCATTTCTTTTCCATTTTGACAGTCCAATAGGTATAAAGTAATGGCACATTGTTAATTTAATTTCATCGCCCTATTCATGAATTTCAGCATCTTTTCAAATGTTTATCGGTCATTTAAAAATTTTTTTGGAGAGCTTTTTGCTATAGGGCGCGTGAGCTCACCAGAAAGACAGAGAGAGACAGAGAGACAGAAGAGAGAAATCACCCGTGGGGGGCGGGGGGAGGCCACGCCACAACCCCTTCTCCTCCATTCTCCTCTTGGGATCTTGGGCACGCACGCACACATGCACGGCTTGAGTTTAAGCTGCCGGGTCTGGGACTCAAACTGTGATCGACTACATGGGAGTCCAGTGACAGCCATTACGCTGGTTTCTCGGTCATATAAATTTATTTTTGTTTGAGTTGTTTATTCTGCCTCTTTTTTATATGGGATTATTTGCATTCCCTTTTTAATTTGCAATTATTCTTTGTTTATTTTGCATACTAATCTTATATCTTTCATTATTATTAATTTAATTTACCAAATGTATCATTTGTGTTCTGAATTTGTTTAGGATAAATTTTGTCTTATATAGTTAAGTATTAGCTATCTTTTTTTCTTCCCCATCAGTTACCAGGTTTTTTTGTTTAGCTTTGGAGGATTATGAACGGTTATATTTAGTCAGTATTTCTTGGTAGTCCCAGTATTATTTGCCAAGGGTAACAACAACAATAACAAAATTGCCCTTTGGAAATAGACAAGTTAGGAACACAAAACCCCAAAATAACAATGACTTAAAAAGATGAGGGTTTCTTTTATGAAGGCTGGAAGAAGTTATTCCAGGATTCCTAAGCGTATCTCGGTGTAAGGGATCAGGTGTCTTCAATCTTGATGATGTACTGTTCACGGTTTACATTCCCTAGGTCAAGTCATGATTCAGAATTCTGTTAGAGACCTACCCAGCCACTTTGCACATTTCCAGTGGGAAAGAAAGAAAAAAGAAGGTACATGCCCTTTAACATTTTTTCTTAGAAACTGTCCATTTCTATTTACATCACATTAACGAGAACTTAATTACATGGCTACTCCTAATCGCAGAAGATGCTTATACTTCCCTGTCCACTAACAGAGAGACTATGAAACAGTCCTAATTTTAGGCAGTCTGGAGCTTGGCTAGAAATTTGGGGTCCCAATACTTTGGAAATGGGGAAATAGATACTGGATCACTGTAAGGGAGTTTCAAAACAATAATTAGCTGATATATTTTTAATAAATGATTTTGGAGACAATTCCTTTTCTTTCCTTTTCTTTTTTTGGGGAGGTTTTTGCTAGAGGGCACGTGCGCTCGCCAGAAAGACAGAGACAGAAAGTGAGAAATCACCCCCCAGGGGGGATGGCCATGCCGCCATCCCTTCTCCTCCATTCTCCTCTCGGGATCTTGGGCATGCACGCACACACAACTGGCGTGAGTTAAAGCCACCAGGTCCGGGACTCAAACCACAGTTGACTACATGGGAGTCCAGTGACATAGTTATTACGCTAACTACTGGTCCCTTCGAGACAACACCTTTTATAAAGACTTTTGTGCTACTCTAAATACATAGATAAATAAACAAATTAATGAACTCACTTCTAATATTTTTCTAGAGCTCACTTACTCTTTCTAACCTCTCCCTTCTAACACAACCACTCCTCAGTTACCATTTTCTTCACAACCAAGTGAGCACAGATGTTTAACAGATGATACTTCCTTATTTGTAAAACTACCATCAACCAGAAGTTACCTAGCACCACCACATGAAGAAGAGATCCCCACTGGTTAGGCTCATTAGTTGCTCATTCCACACATAGGATGGTCTCAACAACCTGGAAGCTTCCTTCATGAACCTGATAAAATAACCAAAGGAAGAATCTGCTGGGAAAAAAATTAGAGTTAATACTAGAGTTAATACAGCTACAAGAGTTAATACTGCTGGGTGTTTTTAAGTGAGTGGTTAGTGTTAGGAATAATTTCTGTGTAGATGCTCTTATGTCTAGCCTTTTTTTTTTTTTTTTTTGGAGAAGTTTTTGCTCTAGGGCGCATATGCTCACCAGACAGAGAGACAGAGAGACAGAAAGTGAGAAATCACCGCCCAGGGGGGATGGCCACACCGCAATCCCTTCTCCTCCATTCTCCTCTCAGCATCTTGGGCACACACACACATGCGCCCGGCATGAGTTTTAAGCCACCGGGTCCGGGACGCGAACCGCGGTCGACTACGTGGGAGTCCAGCGACCTAGCCATTATGCTAACTGCTGGTCCCATGTCTAGCCTTCTTAAAGACAGGGTCCCAGACCAGTAGATGGTATGGCAGTTACATCACTGGACTCTCACATGGCCAACTGCAGTTCGAGTCCCAGACACAGTGCCTTGAAAATCATGCCAGACGTGTGTGTGCCCAAGATCCCAGGAGAATGAAGGAGAGGGGATTGTGGCTTGGCCATGCCCCCTGGGGGGTGATTTCTCACTTTCCCTCTCATTGTCTCCCCCAACCCACTGCTCTTAAAAACCTCTTAAAAAAAGAAAGAGAAAAAGAAAGAAAGAAAGAAAGAAAGAAAGAAAGAAAGAAAGAAAGAAAAAGAAAGAAAGAAAGAAAGAAAGAAAGAAAGAAAGAAAGAAAGAAAGAAAGAAAGAAAGAGAAAGAAAGAAGAGAAGGGAGAAAGGGAGAAGGAGAAAGGGAGAAAGGGAGAAAGGGAGAAAGGGAGAAGGAGAAAGGAGAAAGGGAGAAAGGGAGAAAGGGAGAAAGGGAGAAAGGGAGAAAGGGAGAAAGGGAGAAAGGGAGAAAGGGAGAAAGGGAGAAAGGGAGAAAGGGAGAAAGGGAGAAAGGGAGAAAGAAAGAAAGAAAGAAAGAAAGAAAGAAAGAAAGAAAGAAAGGAAGAAAGAAAGGAAGGAAGGAAGGAAGGAAGGAAGGAAGGAAGGAAGGAAGGAAGGAAGAAAGGAAGAAAGAAAGAAAGAAAGAGACAGGGTTTCTGTGTCCTGATCCTCCTACTTCAACCTCCCAGGAAGCTCGGGCTACACACCCATGCCATCGTACCTGTTCTGTAAGGTGGTCTGGGAATCAAAGTAGGGCTTCCGTGTGGCCTCAGTCTGTGGAGAAGCAGTGTGTGTCTTACCAGCACATGCCACCATGGTTAGGCAGTGTCTATTTTTAATAAAATTGCACACTGAAAAGAATATAATAAATTTCATCTTCAACCGGCAAAGATGGCGGCAAAGCAATTGTATTGACTTATAATGTACGTTGTTATCTGTCTGCCTTTTGGACCTAAGAGATCAATTTCAAAATATGTTTCACTGGTGTCTGCTGTGTATTAAAAATAATGCAGACTTTTTTTGAGCAAATCAGGTTTCTAATTTTGAAATAAAATATCTGATTAAAAAAGCGATCTGGAATTATCATTACAGTCACATGATAAGCAAAGAAATGTCTTTTTATTTCATTTCATTTTTTATCCTGTCTGGTAGTAATATAAAAACAAAATAGAAGAGGAAAAAAATATCCGGTTCTGAGCTACTCATTTATAATTCCACTATCTCTGAAATCTTCTGGTTCTGTCATTCAACAGGACACTGTCTTCCCTCATGACTGAAACTGAATTCAAATGTATGAGATGGGACAAGAAAGCTAGGCTCTTATGCAATGATGCTCTGATAGACAAACTCTCCGTGTAGCACTTTATTAATCAATTCAGGCCGCCAACAAGCACATTAAAATTATAACTCATGCTAGTCAGATATACCTGATTTTGCAGCTGTGAGGCATATACTTCTATGTAGAGCTCCTATTAGTCTTCACTAAACTGAAAAAGATAGAACTGTCAAGTCGGAAATTTATTTTGCCTGTTCCCAGTTTCCCTTTCTGCTTCTTTCTCCTATATCTGTGCTCTCTCTTGTGAGGTTAATGCCCTCTAATCTTCATACTGTTGCCAATCAATTCAGCTGATGGTTTGATTATTAACTAGTTGGCTCTGTGTCAATCACAGAGGGTGCCTCAGCAAATTTAGAAGACCCCTGCCCTCAGGGAGCTCCCATACTAAAGCAGTTTCTCAGCCCTACATTGAAGCCATTTATAAATTACTTGTAAAAGGCTGGACATTGTCATGCTGACGTTTGTCAGTGATTTTTATCTTAAAAGGACAAACTGGGACCAGCAGGTGGCATGAAGTTTGAGGCAGCCAGATCTGAGTTCCAGACCCAGCGGCTTAAAAGATCGCACTATGCATGATTTAGTGATCTCCTTTCAAAATCCGGAGAGGAGACTGGAGAAGGAGAGAAGGGATTGTGGCATGGTCATAACCCCTGAGAGGTGATTTCTTACTTTCCCTCTCTTTCTCTTTCCAATGAGTGTATGTGCCCTGTAGCAAAAACTGAAGGGAGGAAAAAGAGTATAAATTAGAACAGATTTTTTAAATAGCCATACATTGACCCATATTACTTGCCCTCACATTTTCTCCAGTGGAAGGGTCTGACTAACCTCTAGTCATAAGCTGTGGCTCATCTGCTCTGTGCTGTGAGCTCCAAGCCTCGATTTTAGAACACGTGTCATGTACATAGCTGAAGAAAAAAGGTGAGGACTGATGTTCTGATGGACTTCCGTCAGTCCAAAAGAATTAGGAAACTGATCAAATGCAGTAGGTCAAAATTCATTTCATGTAATTGTAGTTACTTCACCTTGAAGAGCTCTCCACTATACTCTTATTTCTAATTGTGGAGCCCCAAAAGTTTCATGCTAGCAGTGGATCTTAAAATTTTGTGTGTATCAGAAAGACAGAGAGGATTTTTAAAACACACACTGTCAGGGTCCACCTCCAGAGTTTCCAGAACTTCTCTGTACTCCAGTGGAGGCAAAGGTTGCTCTTCACATGCATCTTGCCTCCCTATAGGTCTTCCCCAAAACACCCTTTACCCCACTCACTACAGGGAACTCTCAGCTGTAGTTCTGTTTTTACAAGACAATCCATGTTATTCTAGATAGTTTAATTATTATTTTTGAATCTTCACCTATCGCATCCCCCAAGTAATGTCTGCAATGTATTTTCATAACCTCTATTTTATGCTAAACATGTCTCAGAATTTCTCAATATCTACAGCAGTCAGATCCATTTGGATCTGAAAACTATGTCACTATAAATAAAATATTTTTTTAATTGCCAGAGGGTGCATGTACTTGCCAAAGAAAGGCAGAGAGACAGGGTTGGAGGGAAGAAAGCTACCCCCAGTGGGATGGGGTCATGCCACAATCCTTTATCCTCCATTTTTTCCATCCTATCAGGATTTTGGGCATATATACACATGTATCCAGCATGTTTTTCAAGTTGCCAGGCCAGGACTTGAACTGCAGTTGGCCATGTCAGATCTGGCTTCCTTAACCACTAAGCTACAGGCCCAATCCCATAAATAAAATCTTATCTTGACTTATCAAGAAAGGAGAGTTCTAAAGTCAGACTGCCTGAAACCAAACCCAACTTTATTCTTGTCTAACCAGGGCACACAAAGCAAGTGCTTTATTCTGTCTGTGCTATAGTTTTCTCATCCAGAGCATGCTTGCATAATAGTATATTGGTGTTGCTATAACAAAATACCACAGGCTGGGTAATCCATAATGAACACAAATTTATTTCTTATAGCCCTGGGGAGCAGGAAGTAAAGATCAAAGGGGCCAGATCTGGCAAGAGCTTTCTTGCTGTATCACCCCATGGCAGAAGGCAGAAGGGCAAACGATAACAAGGCAGGGAATGGGAAACAGCAAATTTGCCCTTTTATAAGAACCCACTGTGATGATAATGGTGAAACCCTCATGGCTAATCACGTGATGGTCATACCTCTTAATACTAATACAATGGCAATTAAAATTCAACATGAGTTTTGGAGGTGGCAAACATTCAAACCATAGCCTTCTACATCAGAAGGTTTTGTTTTGTTTTAAAACTGTGTTAGAGGGCATGTGCACTCACCAGAAAGAGAGAAAGTGAGAAAGTACCCCCAATAGGGGACGGTTGTGCCACAATGCTTTCTCCTTCATCTCTCCCTCCTTTCAGGATGTTGGGCCCACTCACGTATGTACCCAATGTATCTTTCAAGCCATTAGGTCTGGGCACAGTTGGCCATGTAGGTCCAGCCACCCCAATCACCATGCCACTGGCCATCCCCGTAAGGATTTCAATTAAAATAAAACAGTATTTGTAAAGTATACTGAACAGTACTCAAGACAAAGGTATTCAATAAGTAGAAAATATAATTATTGAAATAAATAATAACGATTAAAATAATTATTACAAAAGAACTATAATTTGTTGGGGGCATATATTTGCAGAATTTGATTCAGTTTCCTAATAAGCCTGGCAAGATTTACAGGTAGACATAAAGATGAAGAATTTCTTTGGCTCTTGTACTTCTTGCAAAAGCCTTCTTGGTAAAACAGGTTGAGATCCAGACACATTAAAATCTGGATAGTGGCTCGGTCTTTTTGCACTCAGTCACTGATGCAGGTTTTGAACAATTTGATAAGAAACTGTCCTTAAAAGCAGTGACCCAATTTATGTGTATGAACATGTACCTCAATTTAATTCAAAGCACTAATCTCCCACTGAGTGTAGCAGAAAATCTGAGTTCCTTTGTTCACAGGACTCTTTGGGCTGGGTACTATCATCATCTCCTGTTTATAAGAGAAGACTTGGGGAAAAAAATGATTGCATGATGTCACAGTGTAATATTCAGCAGGACCAGGACTGCATCAGAGGCTATGCTCTTAACCATCTGGCTTCTTGCCTCCAGGTTGGCCCCAGAGACAACTACTTTCAGTAAATAATCATGATTCAGGCAGCTTTGGAGTCAGTGAAAATAAATATGGGGACTCTTCATAGTCTGCCCCAAGCAGAAAGAAGAGACAGAGCATAGTGAAAAACGTTAGCACCATGACCTTTGGTGTCAGAGGAATGGGAGTGAGAAGTTTTGTGCTGTGAATTGGACAAAAGAGTGTAGAGAATGCAATCACATAAAGTATTTACCATCTGTCTGGATTTTTTTTTTAAGTAGGCTGACTACATTCATAATGTCACATAATGATCACTCAGAAAGCTCATCATACCCTATTTTTATAACCATCATATAGTAATTTGTGTGCTACTGATTAAGACTAGCAAGAATAAATTCCTAGTGAGGCTCCTACTGCCCAGCTATGCAGCATCCTGTGAGACAAATTACAAGCATATGGTAAGAGTCTACACACTGCCTAGTCCTTGTGCTAAGCCTTTGGGAAAAAATACAAAGATAGCAGACATAACTCCCATTCTGAAAAAGCATATGATCTTATTCGTAAGATGAGGTAATCACTATTAAAATGATGTAGAAGTTATGAAGTCGAAATGACCAATATAGAGAATCAGGTAAAAGCATAGTGCCCAGGAAGATAATGTTGACAGCTTGGGAAATTTATGAGTGAAGAGGTGGCGATGTAAGTTGTATTTTGTCATTCTGCCTGGAACAAGAAAATAGTTTCAAAATTTAGACTGGGGGCAGATTGTACTCCAAAAGAAGTCTCTGATCTTTCTACTTTCGATGAAATGGAGAAATGGAATAAGTTTACTCTTCTTCCTAAAACAACTTTTAAAAAAGTACACAAACTCAACCAGAGATAACATCAGAACAACCTAGATGCAAAAAAGCCACCTGCGTCCTGTCTCAGACCAACTTTAATCAACCCACCCTAAATCCCTTGCCTTTCAAAGTCCCTAGCTCTCAATCTTTAGGGCCGATACAGCTCTCTGCATCTACCCCTTTCCTCTCTTGGAAAGTGAATATACCTTTTCTATCCACTTTTTAAAAAAATGCACTAAACGTATGATACATTGGGGTTATCTAATCAACTAGTAAAAAGGACAATGAGCTCTGAAAAGAGGGGAAACAAAAAAAAAGAGGGGGAAACTAATGAGAGCCCCCTGACTGCCTGGTTTACTGCCTAGCATTTCCTGGCAAGGCCCAGCAACTTCCTCGAGTTAAGGAGCCAAAGCTGGGAATTTGTGGTGGCCCAAGTGGCTAGAGTTCATATGGCAAAGTACTAAAAGAAGAATGGTTCAGAGCACTCTAGAGAAGTGCAGAGGATCCCTGAAGCCCTCAGCAGATCTGTGCGTGGATGAAGGAAGGACCTCCCAAAAAGATTAAAGGAGAAACCATTGGAACTCACCAGAAATAGCTCCTGTTCCCCCACACCAGAGTTTAAAACCTCATATCTCATGAGGAATTAAGAATATTCACAAGAATATTGCATCGATAGTGGAAAAATTAGCTTTAGACTAAATACTGTTTTGGTCCTTCAAAAATCAAATTGAGGGACCTGAAGATGGCATAGTGGTTACATTGCTAGACTCCCACATAGTCAACCGCAGTTCAAGTCCTGGACCTGGTAGCTTAAACCTCATGCTGGGCATGCGTGTGCATGCCCAAAATCCCAAGAGGAGACTGTAGGAGAAGCGTGGTCATCCTTCCTGGAGGGGTGATTTCTCTCTTTCTGTCTCTTTGTCCTTCTCTGTCACTCTAGTGAGCACATGTGCCCTATAGCAAAAATCTCTCTTAAAAAAATCAAATTGAAAAAAATCAGCTTCCAAGTAAGTTAACTGCATTTCAGACAAAGCTCAAAGATACTTACAGGAATACAAATATCAGCACCCACAAGTTAAATTCGTATCATCTGGCATTTAACTAAACATTACTAGGCAGAAAAGGCGACATAGTGTGATTCCAACTCCATGACATTCTGGAAAAGACAAAACATAAAGAGAGTGGAAAAAGTCAGTGATTTCCAGAGGTTTGTGTGTGTGTGTGTGTGTGTGTGTGTGTGTGTGTGTGTGTGTGAATTACAGGAGATTTCTCAAGCAATGACGCTTTCTGTATGATATTATAATGCATATATACATGTCATTATACATTTGTGCAAACATATAGAATGTGCAATAGAATGAGTGAACTGTAAGGTAAACAATAGATTTTGAGCAATAACAATGTGTCAGTGTAAGTTAACCTAATAAATGTTCCACTCTGGTGGGAATGCTGATAATGTGGGAGGCTCTGTATACTGAGGGCAGGAGGAATATGGGAAGTCTCCGTAATTTTCTCTGTTCTGCTGTGAATCTAAAACTGATTTTTTTTAAAGAATTATTTTATTTTATTTATTATTATTTTTTTAATTTTACCAGAGAGAGACAGAGACAGAAAGAGAGAGAGGGAAAATGAGATAGCAAGCCACCAGGTCTGGGACTTGAACTATGGTCAGCCATGTTGTAGTTCAGCGCCCCAACTACCACACCACTTGCCAGCCCTGAATCTAAAACTGTTAAAAAAAAAAAAAAGAAGAAGTATTAAAAAGAAATTACCAGGCATTTAAAGAAGCAGGAAAACACAGTATAAAATGAGAAGAAAAATCAACCAATCAAAACAGACATAGGAATTACACAAATGATAGAAGCAGAAGACAAAAATATTACAATGGTTACTATATTCCACATATTCAAGAAGCTAGAGGAAATACTGAACATGATAAATAGAGCACAAAATAGGTGTTCTGGTTCAAGAAGTGTTAACTCACTACAAGTAAAATCATGGGGCTCAGTGAAGCACAGTTTAAGAATTAGTGCTTAGGTTACTGGAAATCTCTGAGGATTTTTTAGCAAAATCGGACATGAAAAGAGTAGTAGTTTAGAAAATTGAATGGGTAGCAGGATGTAGTATAGAATTGATGGGGAGACCAAGAACAAAGATTTCAGGCATGAAGTAAGTACAATAACATTAATAGGGAAATGAGTTTTTGACCTAAACGGATGGCAGTGAGAATGCAGGGAAAGGAACTTAACTATTTTTCAAATTAATATTTTGTTACTAAGAGTAAAAACTAGCAACAGTTCTGTCCATTTGAAGAATTAAGATTTGATACTTAGAGAGTTTGAGTAATTATCCCAAAGGTGCAATATTAGAACAGAAACTGGAAGCAATGAAAACTGAAAAAGAACTATCCGATCTGAGAGAGGAGCACTACCCTCATCTTAGAATACGCAATTTCAGGGAGGTACTCAAAGGCAAGAGGACATGTGGAATTAAGTCAAATAAAGTTTTCCATGAGTCAGGAGCTTTCTTTCTGAGATACATCTATGTTTGGATAAATTGTTATTTCTAGTTTCAAATCATGTATCTTTTGAGATTTCAATCAATTCAAATATAGTAATGCAATAAAGTATGATAATAGAATTTTCCCCCCTTCCTGGGAGTTTTAAGAAGGGAAATAGATAAATTGACCAAGACCACATTTGATCTGGGGGGCAGACTTCCTTGGAGACTCAGCAGAAATCTACAGAAAGAAGTCCAGGCAGAAGCGCATTCCAGAAGTCCAGGGACGTCTGGTACAAAGGAAAACAGTACTGGATTTATGTATTATCAGAGGACCCCATCTCTCCCAATCAAAGATTACTTACTATTGCTAGGACCTTGGGCAGTGTATTTAATCCTTCTGATTCTTAGATTTTTTTTTTTTTTTTGAGAGGTTTTCGCTATAGGGCGCGTGCGCTCGCCAGACAGACAGAGAGAGACATAGAGACAGAAAGCGAGAAATCACCCCCCAAGGGGGGATGGTCACACCGCAATCCCTTCTCCTCCATTCTCCTCTCGGGATCTTGGGCACGCACGCACACACGCCCGGCGTGAGTTTTAAGCCACCGGGTCCGGGATGCGAACTGCGGTCGACTACGTGGGAGTCCAGCGACATAGCCATTACGCTAACTGCTGGTTCCCTGATTCTTAGATTTTTTGTAAATAAATTCTTAGGGTGAAATATTACCAATATGCTTACCCAATCACTTCTATTTTTAAAGAATTGTTTTACTTAACTTTCTTCTTCCTTCCTTCCTGTCTCTCTTCCCCTTCCTTTCTGCCTTTTAACCCCTTCCTTCCTCCCTCCCCTTCTCTTTTTCTATCACTATCTTTCTTTCTTTCTTTCTTTCTTTTTTTCTTTCTTTCTTTCTTTCTTTCTTTCTTTCTTTCTTTCTTTCTTTCTTTCTTTTTTTCTTTCTTTCTTTCTTTCTTTCTTTTCTTCTTTCTTCTTTCTTCCTTTCTCTCTCTCTCTCTCTCTCTTTCTCTCTTTCTTTTTCTCTTTCTTTCTTTCAACTTGACCAGAGAGGGACAGAGAAAGAGAGTGGGAAAGTGAGAAAGCAAGAAAACAAGCTGCCATGTCTGGGACTCGAACCGTGGTCTCCCATGCAGGAGTCTAGTGCCCTCAACCACCATGCCACCTGCTGGCCCCCCACCTGATCACTTTTAATGATCAAGAAAGATAATTCATTAAAAGAGAAGAAGGGCCTTTGTCATAGGTAAAGTCCTACATATACAAATATTGGTTATGATAATCATCCTTTAATCAATGTACTTGAAAGATAAGGCTTCACAGTACAGACTAGGAGGAGGGAGATAGGATTATATTTCTTGAAAACACTGAGGACTAGGCAAGGCCTCATACATGGAGGATTTGGAGTCCTATACAGGAAACCTGAATACATGAGCCAGGTCAGTAATCCATTTATTAGAACTTGATTTTAATTTAGGATTTTACTAAAAGACAAAAGCCCAGGTAACAAAATCTGGACACACAATTAGAGCTGAAGCATCAACAAATTTAACAAGAACACCACCCTATCCTCCCCTGAAGGACTTTTAAATGTCTCCTGATCAAGTCAGGGCTGAACTCAGAATCTTGAGCGAGTCTGACTCTACAGAAGAACAGAAACAATGTATTTCCAAGTTTGGAGGTAAAAAGAGACACTGGGTGCAGAACCAAATAGATTTTTTACTATAAGCATAAAAACACACAAACAAAAACCCCTGAAAACCTTGTGAATGTGAAGAGCTTTTTGAAGGTTTTTGAATTTCTGCTTACTATTCATGGGTCACTACCAGAGCATTTCTTGTCACTAATTCAAGGAGTTCTGTGAAATATACCATCCTTCTCCAGCCACTACACAAATGATTGCAACTGCCCAGTAGCAGAATACTAATGAGATGCCTACATTTTTAAAGAAAGCCGAATGATAGTAATCACTATAGATGCCTCAGAAAACTCCAGTTACTTACAATAATAACATACAATTATAGCCATGTTAATTCATTTACCTCGAAAACAGAAAAGTAGATCGGGCTCATTGACAGTATATTTCCTTCCAGTAGGTTTATCCTTAAAAGAATGACCAGTGAAAGCTCCATCAAACTAATGGTATTCAAAACTAAATTAACATCAAGGTCTTTAATAAGTTCAAAAAAAGTAAAGTATTCAATTATTATTAAACCAGAAACTGGTTTGATTTTCTGTCAATTTTTTTTAAAGTTTTTACAATAGGGCACAGAGACAGATGAAGAGGGAGAGAGAGAGTGAAAAATCACTCTCCCGGGAGGGGATACCATGTCACAATCCCTTCTCCATTCTCCTTTCAAGATCTTGGGCATGAATGCACAAGCACTTGGTGTGATTTCCAAGCCACCAGTCTGGGATTCAAAGTGCAGAGTCAGCCATCCGGGAATCCAGTACTATAACCTTAGTGCCACCTGCTGGCCCTTTTCTGCCATCTTTTTTTATCAGAAATCTATGTGGTGAGAAATATTGCTTGTCTTCCTTACAGACTGTTCCTAAAGTTTAAAGCGACAACAAATAATTAAACCAAGGCAAAAAGAAAACTTCATTATTATCTTTTTGAGAAGGCAACTTTCAATGATGTGTTTCTGGCAACTGAGCTACTTCATCATTCCCACTCTATAAAATTTTAATGTCGGGACTGACAGGTGCTGTGGTGGTTAGGGTGCTAAATTCCCACATGGCCGATCATGATTCAAGTCCCAGACCTGGTGACTTGTTTTGTTACCCTCTGTGTCTCTGAACAATTTACAATAAATAATAATAAATAAAATTAAATTAAAGAATTATTTAAGAATGTTAATGTAATATGGCTTATCACAGCATCTGACATTAACTGGGGTCTATGATCTCAAAATAGGTGTGGAAACAGACAAACGTAATACTGGTATTTTAAGACAGCAAATTTCAAATCATGGCCCCCAGATCAGTTATCTGGGAACTTGTTAGAAATGCAAATTCTTGTACTCATCCCAGACATACAGAATCAAATACTCTGAGAGTGGATGTCTTAGGCCATTCTGGCTGCTATAACACACATCACAGACTGGCTGGGTTATAAAGAATGGAAATGTATTTCTTACAGTTCTGGGGGCAGGAAAGCAAGATTATGGTGCAATAGATTTGATGTATGAGGAAGGCCTGCTTTCTTATTCATAGAAACATCTTCTCTCTGTGTCCTCACGGAGTGGAAGGGGCAAGGGTCTCTCTTGGGCCTCTTATAAGGGCACTAATCTCCTTCATGAGGGCTTCCCCTCAAAGATCTAATCACTTCTCAAAAGCTCCACTGTGAAAACCATCACAGGGAGGATTATAATTCAGCATATGAACTATGAGGAAACATGGGCATTTAGTCTGTAACAGGGGGCCTAGTGGGTCCCAGCAATCTTTTTTTTAATAAGTCCTTCAGGTGATTTTGCTGCACATTCAAATTCAAGGACCACTGCTTAAGGAGAAGCTAATAATGTGAGAACCTATTGAAAAGGTTCTGAGTAATTTTTGTTTTGTTTTGTTTTAATGCTAAGGTAAATGTGTTGAGGAAAAAATATTAACTTTTCAGATTTGTTATTTTATAGCCATAAAAGACAGATAGGCAAAAAAAAAAAAAAAAAAAAAAAAAAAAATCCAGATCTAAGTATCTATGAGCCAGACATCCCCTCATGGTTCAATTCAGAAGTTGGTTTTATTTCATATGCATGACATTCCCTTTGTTTTTGTTGCTCATAAAATAGCATTAGACAAAAAGACAGCAACAACAGAAGATGGAATGTTTAAGACAAGAGGAAGAAGGGAAAGGGGGTTAATGACACCAGTGTCTATTGCCTTTATTGGAAAACAGCTTTTAAAGAACATTACTCAGCAGATTTCTATAGCTCACTGGGCAGAACCATGGCTTGGGACAATCCCTAGCATTAAGGGATGCTGGGAAAGCAAGTATAGGATTTTATTTTCCCACACTGCAGTTTATTTCTTTAAAAAAAGAACTCATACAGATAAGGGGCCAAGGGGTTGACATAGTTGCTGGGTCAGTCAGTCTATGAAATTATAAATAGGATGTCAGTGTTCTTACTTGAGGGCATGATCTGGTCCAAGTGGCCATACTAAGTCACCCCTCAGTATCAGTAGGTGATTGGTTCCAGAACCTACCATGGGTACTCAAATCCATGGATGTTCAAGTCTCTTATATAAAATGTTGTAGTATTTACATATAACTTAAGCATATCTTCCCATACACAAATTTGCAGATGTGGATCTGGAAGATACAGAGGGCTGACTCTATGTAAATATAAGCAGAATCTTTCATCTTTAGACACAAGAGCAAGTGAAGTGCGTCAAAGTAGAATCCCAAGTCCCACATCCCCAAATTTCCAGTAAAGGGTCTTTCCCCTACACCTCCAAGAATAATCCCTCTTTGAGAGTAAATTTATGTGGTTCCACAGTGTTTATCACTTGCTTCTCCTAGGAGAAGCAAGCAACCTTATTGGCCTGGTGACACTTGGGAGAGTCACACATCCAAGGTCACATCATCCTGGAGACAGTGTTACTGGTTAGAAAACAGTGCCTCTTTCTCCCGAATCTCTCCTTAAACACATTATCCACCTTCCTCAGTTACTCCTCCCACAAAGTAAATTCACTTGACCCCGCTCTTCAGAGTGAGGGTAGATTTAGTGTTCTCCGCCTGTGCTGGATAGGGAACTTAAAGTTGGCGGAGGCAGGCTTAACAATTTCAAAATTCCACCTTTCCATTATTAATACACACAGGCTGGTCATAGCTTGTTTGGTTGGGTAATCTGAACTGTTATTCCCCAAAGTCCTGGGTCACTATCAGTTAATGTAGTTTTCCAACAATTTTTATCCCAGATATAGAAGTATTAAGATGTGGCCAAGAAGCTCTCCTGTGTTCCACAGTCTCTTTGCCTCCACTGAATATTGTGTGGGACCATTCACCCCAGCTGGTAGAATAAACCTTCCTTTCTCTGATAGTTCACTAACATCAAAGTAGCCAGGCAAGGGTCTCAACTTCCAGTTTAACAGAACCATTATAGTGTCCTTTGATGAAGGAATTTCTTGAGTATTCAGTGACTCTAATCCAGCACAGCCTAAGATTTCAGAAATATGAAGCTCAAATTCTGCTAGATTGATGAGAATATAGGAGTTTATCTTAATCATACCCCCTACACCTCTGGAGGGAAAATAATTGATACAAGTGCTAAATTCTCTCAAACTAAAAATGGAGGAAGCTTTTTTTTCTCTCTCTTTTTTTTTTTTTTTTTTTTTTTTTTTTTGGATTATAGGGTGTATGTGCTCAGCACAGAGAGAAAGTGAACAATCCTCCTCCAGGGGCAATTGTTCATGCTGCAATCCTCTCCCCTCTAGTCTCTTCTCAGGATTTTTTGAGCAAACACGCACATGTGCCCAATGTAATCATCAAGCCACAGGGTCTGAAACTCGAACCAGTCAGTCATGTAGGATCCAGTGCATTAAGCTCCATGTCACCTGCTGGCCCAGAAGGAAGCTTTTATTAAAATCTCATAAAGTGTTTCTGGAAAAAACTTACAGCAGTCATACTTAATGGTGAGTTAATATCATACCCTTCTAGAATTGGAAGGAAATTGGAAATTTTTTAAAAAGTCTATTCAATGCAACATTTTTATTGCAGGTCTTAGCTGGTGTAATAAAGTGACAAAGATAAATGGAAAGTAAAGAAATAAAACTGTCATTGTTTTGTGGACAATGTGATGTGTGTATAAGAATCTAAAAAGATAGACTGATGAATCAAGAATAAGTGAGTTTAGCAAACTGGTTTGATACAAGGTTAATATAAAAAACTGTTTAAATAGGTACAAATATAGAAAATAAATTTAAAAAGATCTTATAATGTTGAATATAGGAAGACAGGTACAAAGGAATGTATACTGATGATGCCATAAATATTAAGTTCAAAATCCAGTAAGACAAAATTGTAGGTTAACCTATAGTACTTACCTTTTTTTGGGATATTTTAAAAACACTTTAATAAAAGTTAAAACTGAAATTAACACACATCCTAAAAATCACCTCCTTCCACTAATAGGAAGATCCTTTCTTAAATACATGTATTTGGCTTAAACTCAACTCAGAATTAACTGTGATATTCACTTTTCTCAACAAATGCTGACAACTTGATCTAATTAACAAAAATTGCAAACTCAGCTACATGAACACACTACACAGGGAAATTATGGTCAGATTAATGTACAAGAAATACAATAAATTTTTAATGATGAAACATTTGATACTCTTGTTCATTAATTTGGACTTGCTTTTTACAAACATATTATCTACGTTGTATACAGACAGGGCTACATATCAGCTTTTCATTTTTCCATATAAACATTACATTTGCAAAAACAAAAATATGGTACCAGTACCGTAAGTGAAGTCAACATATGGTGAAACAGAACACCTTAGGAAAGGTAACTCCTCTTAAACATGGTTTCTTACACAAAACTTGAATAAAAATAAGAGCTGGATCAATTTTAGAGATGGCCTAGAAAACAAGTTATTAGAGGGAAAAAGATCTTAAAACAAACTTTGCATTTATGAATTGACCTATATGTAGGCTTAACTCACAACAGCTAGGTTTTAAAGTTGAAGATGGAAGAAAAAAATAAAAGATCCCATTAGTTGGGGGAGAGCAAGTGATGTGGTGGTTAAGGGTGTTGGACTCCCACATGGCTGACTAAGGTTCAAGTCCTGAACCTGGCAGCTTGCTTTCTCACTCTCTCTCTCTCTTTCTGTCTCACTCTGGTCAAATTAAAATAAATAAATAAATAAAAGAGAGCTTTAAGAAAAGATTCCATTAGCAAGTTGGTGTTTTGCCTGATGTCCCAACCAATTGCTAGGATGTGTCAAGTTCTAAGCATCTGAAAATTCCAAGCTATGACTTATTAAGTATATAGCATCAGTTACATGGTGCCTGATATTAGGAAGATCAACAATTCATCTAAGGACTGGATGTAAGCAGCATCTAACTAGAAAAATTGCTTCATTCAACAAACTGAGGGAACTATGGTAGTAGGAATGAAAAAAACTAATGAATAGCAGTTTCTTCAAATTTCATTCTATTGAAGTCAAACAATGATGACAATAGTATCTTCCTTACTCATCTAACAAATAATTTACAGTTAGAAAGACATAAGGATAAAAAGGTAAATGTAAAGCCCTGCAGAGATGAAATCCAACAGTTTTCTGATAACTGAGGCATCAAATGCCTGACATTGTATTTAGAAATATCTTGATACTGTGTCATAGGTTCATCATTAATTCCACAAGTTCCTACTCCAACTTTGCCAGTTATACTCTCAGGTGAAGCAAAACTACTCTTTACCTGTCTTTTATTTTTAGAATAGGCTCTGTTATTGAATTGTTGCCATTTCACTTTCTGGTCCTCTCTTTCTTGCTCAACTTCTTTTATTTTCTGTGCTTTTTTTTCAAAGCCTTATTGTTATATTCACGCTGCTGGGCAATCATTTCTTTTTCTTTGACACGGGTTTGTTGCAACTGTCCTCATTGCCTTCCTTCCTTCTACAGGCTTGAGGTTCAATAGTGGAGTCATTTCAGCATCGCCATAACTAGCAAAGGTGATTGCAGCAGAGCCATTTTCTTCATCTATCTCCTCATTCTCCACTTCATAATACCTGTAAAGATACCATGGTGTCCATCTTCCCTCCAAATTGCCATCTACTTGTCTCCAATTTCCCATGAATGTGTGGGCTGAGTAGAAGCAAAACTGTCTGAACTTGCTAGAGTTTCAGAAGACTGGTTGACAGGTCTTTGATTAGCTCTGTAACTTCTTGTAAATCTTTCTTCAATTTTAGCAAATCTTTATTTTCTCCATTCCCAGGTAATGCAGCTTCAACCTGCTGAAGTTGAGCTTTGTACCTTGCCTGCTGCTTTACAAAATCCTCTGACATCTTCAAATACACTCTTCACAGAATCGCAGTGGGCTCCACTCGCTCCCCCCCCCCCCCCCCCCCCCCCCCCCCCCCCCCCCCCGCAACTCGGCAGCCTCTCCAGGTTGACTAAGTCTGCCACCTGGGCAAGAGGCCACAAGGCTGATTGGAGCCACTCAAGGCTCAGCTCTGGTGGGAGAAGAGGTCAGGCTCCCAGCACTAATGTCAGCCACCAAATCTCTCCCGTACTTACTTTTGAGGAGGAGGGAATAGAGATTGAGGTGTATGAGCTGGACTTTTAATTATGGGAGTCATTCGCTGGGGTTTACTTTGCTATATGTCATGTTTTCTGCACTCTTCTATAAACAAAGTCAAAAGACAGTCAACTAGGAAAATATTTGCAACTTTTATCACAAATGGAAAATTTAGTTACTAAAAATAACCTGTAATCCAATTAGTAAAACAAGGATAGTCTGAGAGAAAAGGAAAAAAAGGTGCAAATGGATTACAGAAGAAGAAGCAAAAATCATTTCCACATATATGCCAGCCATGAAGATATTTAGTATTATAATGGTTGAAAAAGTTGGATTACAATAGAATGATAAAGATGTGAGAAAACAAACATTGTTGATTGGATATTTTTAAATTCACATACATTTCAACCATAATTCTACTTTGGATGACATCTGTATAGGAATATTAATTGTAATGTCTTCATTATAGTGAAAGTCAGAAAATACTTTAAGGGTTTATTAACATGAGTTAAATAAGCTATGGCATTATCTATCAGTAGATTATTTAGAAACTGTCAAAACTAATCAGAAGCTTTATGTGTAGTGATATCCTAGAACAATTTCATAGACATTGTGCAGTGCAAAAGGAAAGGTACACAACAATATGTATAAATATTTTCCTTTGTGTAACCCACCAAAAATTCATAGGCATATATATGTTTATGCATTGCTTATCACTTTACAGATAACAAAAACAGGTGAACAAGTCAATGATTCTGTGGGGGGAAACTAGGTGGCTGAAAGGATGAAAGGGGAACATATATAATAATGTATCCTTTTTATATAAAAATGTAATAAATCATTTTAGTGGTTTTAGAAGACAATTAAGCAGGTAAGATTTCATATATCCACTGTCTCCTGGCACCCCCTATAATTTGTATCTTGCTTTGGTGTGGTATGTTACACTAAATATTGCACCAATGTTGATACACTAATCATAGTGTACAGTATCCATTAAGGTTCATCCTTTGTGTTGTAGTTCTGTGGATTTTGTGGAATTAATTTTTGTACGGAATAATTTCACTGCCTGAAAAATCCCCTATGCACCTTCCAAAACACCAGTTTTGAACTGTTACTGTAGTTTTGACTTCAGAATGTCATAGAGTTGGAACTGTACAGTATGTAGCCCTTCTAGACTGTTTTTCCCTTTAACAATATGCATGTTTCCTCCATGTCTTTCCTCGACTTCATAGCTCTTTTATTTTTTATGGCTGAAATATGTGTTATATCAATTTAAGTTTACCCACTAAATCACATTTGATTGTGGTGTATAATCCTTTGTAAACATTGTTAGAATCAATTTGTTTGCTAATATTTTCTTAAGGATTTTTACATCAATGTCCATGAGAGAAACATTCTCTGAGTTTCCTCACTGGCCTCGTACATTGATAGAAAGCAAAGTTCATTTCTGTTTCTGAAAGAGGTTGTAGAGAATTCTATTTCTCTCTTAAATATTTCATAGAATTCACTAGTAACACTACGTTGGCCTGGTGTTTTCTGTTTTGATAGGTTACTAGTTAGTGACTCAGTTTCTTTAATTGATACAGGCCTATTAGGATTATCCATTTCTCCTGGTATTATAGTGCTTTTTTCAAGAATTTATCCTACTTTATCTGTCATTCATGGGCACAATTTACTTCATATTCACAACTCTTAATATTCACAGTAACAGCAGTGATGACCATTCTTCATTAAGTGTGCCTGTGACCCTAGGCTGAACTCTACAAGTGCTTCTCAGCTGTTTCCTCCTTTAGGTGAGTCTTAAAGCCTAGAAAGATTGAAATTGGGTAATTTCCCTTCCCCAGCGTCTAAGGCAGTGTTTATTCTTTGTTGGGTAGATCTTTGTTATGAAGAATCCCCTAAGCTAATTTAAAAAAGGTTACTGTCCTCCTTCCTTTGGTCAAATGTAAAGGAGACCTCTCTGATCTTCACTGTGAAAACTTGATGAAGTTCTAGGGAAAGAGTGAAAATGTGTGTGGGTAGGTTTTTTTCCCCCTGCTGATTTACTACAAGTTCTCAATAACACTTTCTTTCAAACAGCCTGTTCTGAGCTTCTTTGGTCCTTTACAATTTTTAAATTTATTCTAATTTCTCCCATGAGTGAGACAGAACACCCAATAAGGCACTGATGCCACAATCCACTCCCTGCCTCAGCCAGCCTAGGACTGTGGGCACACATACACCCAGAAGGCCGTGGCCATGAACCTAGAATCCTCTTACGTGGGTTAGCCCTAGGAAGTGCTGTGTCCCACCAGTGTGTCACCATTTGGTCCCCTTCTGGCCCTTTATGCCCTGATATCAAAGTGTTGGAAATTGGTGTAGCCATGCAAATACTGCTGAATGCCCTGAAGTTCTCCTCTATGACGAGGCTTTTTCTCCTTTCTGTACATTCCACGCGGGCATTACTGGTCCTTTAGCTGGGTGATGAATATGAGTTGAGCAGAGTTGGATCCCTTCTTGGAGACCAAAAGCTTTCTAGGGAAGATGAGCTTGGAGTGTACAGTGGCCTGGAGGGAATCGGTAGACTTATTTTGTCTCCTGGAATTCAGATACCAACGGTTTGGACTCATTCTTGCAGATCCCAACTACTTTCTCTCTTCCAAGCTGAAAATTGCCAGCTCATATTAAGGTGTGATATATGACTGTAGGGTATCTAACTATGGGATGGATGGGTCCAGGCACAGAGAGCTGCACAGTGCAGGGTGCTTTTTCTTGCCAGGCCTTGCATCAGTGGCTCTTTTAGGTCAGCTGATTGAACCACATGGCCACTGCCACCTCCAGTCCTTGTTGAGGTGAGGCTTCAGAGGCATGTCACACTGGCTGGATGCTATGGCTGCCCTTGGGCTGAAGACCGGTTGAGCAGTGGGACCAGCAGTTAGTGTAATGGTTATGTCTCTGGACTCCCATGTATTCGACCACAGTTCAAGTTCCGGACCCGGTGGCTTAAACTCACGCTGGGCACATGTGCGTGCATGCCCAAGATCCCAAGAGGAAAAAGGAGGAGAAGGGATTGTGGTGTGGCTATCTCCCCTAGGAGGTGATTTCTCGCTTTCTGTCTCTCTGTCTCTCTTTGTCTTTCTGGTGAGCGCACACATCCTATAGCAAAAACCTCTCCAAAAAAAAAAAAATAAATAAGAACGGTTGAGAAGAAAGCACCTCCCTCTCACTAGAAGTTTTTAACTCATTAGTTCATACAGCTTCTATCAATTCATTCAAATGACTGCTTACATGTTCCTATCGATGGTTCAGATAAGTTGATATATATTCTCTGAATGTATCCACAGTTTCAGGGTGGTGATTTGTCCAGTGAGCTCAACTGTCTTGATAGATCTAAGAAAAAAACATTGAGTTTTTTTTTTCCGTTTGTTCAGCTGTTTTCTTGTCTTGCTATTAGGGTGGGAAAGACAAGTTCTTGATCTGTTGGAGCAGAAACTGAAAGTCTACATATCTTTTCTTAATTTTAATTTTGGACAATGTACTCTAGCCTTTGCTTTCCCAAGCCCACTTCCCCAAATAGAAATTCTAACTTATAGTTGGAAAGATTAAGTTGGTATTATCACCCAAAGAATGGGATAGATCTAAAAAGGAAAAAAAGAAATTGGACTGCATGATAATCATGGGCCTGCTGGTGGCATGGTGATTAAGGTGCTGGATCTCACATGGCTAACAGCGTGCCAATACGGGCACAATTTGAGTCCTAGACCCAGTGGCTGTAGAAACGGAACATGTGGTGTCTGTGCATGGCCAAAATTCTGAAAAGAGAGGAATATGGAGAAGAGGTTGAGTTATGACCATTCTGAGTGGGAGGCAGTCCCTCTTTCACTCTGTCTCTTTCCTGTGAGTGCTTATGCCCTATGGCAAAAATTAAAAACAAAAAATATGTAATCATCACTGAACTTACCTTACAAAGAAACAGCTGCTGACAATAATGATCAGAAGTTAAATATCCACCCAAGCAACACAGCAAATGATACGTTATGCTACTTGGATTAACCTATCATATCAATAAACTAAGTCTCTTATTCAGTAACTCAAGGACAGCAGCAATTCAAGTCATGGCTTCCTTTAGTCTCAAAGATATTTCTATAAAATGCCATTGAGACCAAGTGGTTCAGGGTAACCTTACTTATTGTTTGTGTGTTATACAGCCAACTTTAAACATCTATTACTAAGTTATTGCTCCTCTTGGTCCTATACAAATTGTCAATATTCCTGTAACCCTTCTTTTTTTGCTATAGGGGGCATGGCGCTCGCCACAAAGACAGAGAGAGACAGAAAGCAAGAAATCACCCCCTGGAGGGGATGGCCAGGCCGCAATCCCTTCTCCTCCATTCGCCTCTCAGGATCTTGGGCAGGCACGCACACACACCAGGCGTGAGTTTAAGCCGCCGGGTCTGGGACTCGAACCGCGGTCAACTACGTGGGAGTCCAGCAACATAGCCATTACGCTAACTGCTGGTCCCACCTGTAACCCTTCTTTAATGATAATATTAAAGGTTTATATTTTCATTATTTCTGTAAACACAATGCATAAACCTTTACTGTGGGATACACAGCAAACATTTTTGAACGTTTTGAAAGAATAATACAAAAATGTTCTTTCTTTTTCTTTTTAAATTTTTTTTGGAGAGGTTTTTGCTATAGGGCGCATGCACTCGCCAGACAGACAGATAGAAAGCAAGAAATCACCCCCCCCCCCCCGGGGGGGAGGGCCATGCCGCAATCCCTTCTCCTCCATTCTCCTCTTGGGATCTTGGGTACGCACTCACACACGCCCGGCATGAGTTTAAGCCACCAGGTCCAGGATGCGAACCACGGTCGACTACGTGGGAGTCCAGTGCCATAGCCATTACGCTAACTGCTGGTCCCCCCAAAAATGTTATTTCTCAATAGACATGAACATAATATGAAAGGTCTTCAAAAGTTAATGGTAGATGCACACTATGAAAAAACTGTGCATGGATTTCAATCTTTTCACAACAAAAGACACTTGTACTTTAATTCCATTTTTCTACCAATTTTTTGAAGATCCCTCATAGAAAAACTCTGTATTAGGTTGAAAATTAATGAGGCTATTAAAACACATAGCTTAAGTAGTAAAGCATCTTTTTAAAACTTGTTTGCTCTTCATTTCCATTAATCTGCCAAAAGAGCTAAGATATAATGGGATTCAAATCCTAGACATATTATTTCATTATTAAAATTTAGGAAACTTGAGACCAGCAGTTAGCATAATGGCTATGTCGCTGAACTCCCATGTAGCTGACCATGGTTCGAGTCCTGGACCTGGTGGCTTAAACTCATGCTGGGCATGTGTGTGTGAGTGCCCAAGATCCCAAGAGAATGGAGGAGAAGGGATTGCGGTGTGGCCATCCCCCCTCGGGGGTGATTTCTTGCTTTCTATCTCTCTGTCTTTCTCTGTCTGGCGAGCGCACGTGCCCTATGGCAAAAAAAAAACCTCTACAAAAAAAAAAAAAAAGAAAAAAATATGCCAGGTGTATGCGCATGCAAGCCCCAAATCCCAACAGGAGGGAGCAATGGAGAAGAGACTTTGGCATAACCACGCCCCACGGGGGGTGGGGAGGGCATAATTTCTTCCTTTCCCTCTCTGGTGAGTACAGTACATACCCTCTGGCAATTAAGGAAAAAAAAAAAAAAAAAAAAAAAAAAAAGGAGCCAACCCGTTTGTGTGGCTGGATCCCAAATAGCTGACCACATGGTTCGAGTCCCGAACCAGGTGACCTGAGAAACACAGTGTATTTACATACATATCCAAAATCCCAAAAAGGGGAAAAAAGGTTAAAGGGATTGCAGCATGAACATTCCCCATGGGGAGTACTTTCTGACTTTCTTTTGTTCTCTCTCTCCAGTGAACACACATACCCACTAATAGTATATTTTTTAAAGAATTATTTAAATTTTGGGACCAGCAGTTAGCGTAATGGCTATGTCGCTGAACTCCCATGTAGTTGACCTTAGTTCGAGTCCCAGACCCGGTGGCTTAAACTCATGCCGGGTGTGTGTGCGTGTGTGCCCAAGATCCTGAGAGAATAATGGAGAAGGGATTGTGGCGTGGCCATACCCCCTAGGGGAGTGATTTCTCACTTTCTGTCTCTGTCTCTGTCTTTCTGGCGAGTACACACACGTGCCCTATAGCAAAACCCTCTAAAAAATTATTTTTTAATTATTATTATTTTTAAATTTGCTATAGGAGGGACCAGCAGTTAGCATAATGGCTATGTCGCAGGACTCCCACGTAGTTGACCGCGGTTCGTGTCCTGGACCCGGTGGCTTAAACTCATGCCAGGCGCATGTGCGTGCGTGCCCAAGATCCCGAGAGGAGAGTGGAGGAGAAGTGATTGCGGCATGGCCATCTCCCCTGGGGGGTGATGTCTCGCTTTCTGTCTGGCGAGCGCATGCACCCTATAGCAAAAACCTCTCAAAAAAAAAATTTTTTTTTTTTTGCTATAGGACACATATGCTCACCAGAGAGAATGAGAGAGGGAAAGTGAGAAAGGAAGCTGCCATGTCTGGGACTCAAACTGCAGTCAGCCACATGGAAGTCCAGCACTTTAACCACAATGTCACCCACTGGCCCCTGCCCACTGGTAGTATTAAAAAAGAAACAAAAACAAAAATCTTTCCTTTGGTATAGTCAGAAGTCAAATCTACATGTGGTTAAAAAAAATATATCGGGACTAACAGTTGGCGTAATGGCTATGTTGCTGAACTCCCATGTAGTCGACTGCAGTTCAAGTCCTAGACCCAGTGGCTTAAACTCACACCAGGTACATGTGCATGTGTGCCCAAGATCCCTAGAGAATGGAGAAGGGATTGCGGTGTGGCCATCTCCCCTGGGGG